>JAVSCE010005688.1:0-402798 GCA_032199065.1 Smutsia gigantea
AAGGTTAGAGAAGAAATTACTAAAATTGAGAAGAATAAAACAATAGAAAAAATCAATAAAACCAAGAGCTGGTTCTTTGAAAAAATAAACAAAATAGATAAACCCCTAGCCACACTCATTAAGAGAAAAAGAGAATCTACACACATAAACACAATCAGAAATGAGAAAGGAAAAATCACGATGGACCCCACAGAAATACAAAGAATCATAAGAGAATATTATGAAAATCTATATGCTAACAAGCTGGAAAACATAGAAGAAATGGACAACTTCTTAGAAAAATACAACCTTCCAAGACTGACCAAGCAAGAAACAGAAAAACTAAACAGACCAATCACCAGTGACGAAATCGAATTGGTAATCAAAAAACTACCCAAGAACAAAACCCCTGGGCCTGATGGATTCACCTCTGAATTCTACCAGATATATACAGAAGAAATAACACCGATTCTCCTTAAAGTTTTCCAAAAAATAGAAGAGGAGGGAATACTTCCAAACTCATTCTATGAAGCCAGCATCACTCTAATACCAAAACCTGGAAAACACCTCACCAAAAAAGAAAATTACAGACCAATATCCCTGATGAACGTAGATGCAAAAATACTCAACAAAATATTAGCAAACGAATTCAAAAATACATCAAGAGGATCATACACCATGATCAAGTGGGATTCATCCCAGGGATGCAAGGATGGTACAACATTCGAAAATCCATCAGCATCATCCACCACATCAACAAAAAGAAGAACAAAAACCACATGATCATCTCCATAGATGCTGAAAAAGCATTTGACAAATTCAGCATCCATTCATGATTAAAACTCTCAACAAAATGGGTATAGAGGGCAAGTACCTCAACATCATAAAGGCTATATATGACAAACCCACAGCTAACATCATACTTAACAGCGAGAGGCTGAAACCTTTTCATCTAAGATCGGGAACAAGACAGGGATGCCCACTCTCTCCACTGTTATTCAACATAGTACTGGAGGTCCTAGCCACAGCAATCAGACAAAACAAAGACATACAAGGCATCCAGATTGGTAAAGAAGAAGTCAAATTGTCACTATTTGCAGATGACATGATACTGTACATAAAAAACCCTAAAGATTCCATTCCAAAACTACTAGAACTAATATCTGAATTCAGCAAAGTTGCAGGATACAAAATTAACACACAAATCTGTTGCTTTCCTATACACTAATGATGAACTAACAGAAAGAGAAATCAGAAAAACAATTCCATTCACAATTGCATCAAAAGAATAAAATACCTAGGAATAAACCTAACGAAGGAAGTGAAAGACCTGTACTCTGAAAACTACAAGACACTCCTAAGAGAAATTAAAGAGGACACTAACAAATGGAAATGCATCCCATGCTCTTGGCTAGGAAGAATAAATATTGTCAAAATGGCTATACTACCTAAAGCAATCTACAGATTCAATGCAATCCCTATCAAACTACCAACAGCTTTCTTCAATGAACTGGAACAAATAATTCTAAAATTCATATGGAACCACAAAAGACCCCGAATAGCCAAAGCAATCCTGAGAAGGAGGAATAAAACAGGGGGAATTACGGTCCCTGACTTCAAGCTCTACTACAAAGCCACAGTAATCAAGACAATTTGGTATTGGCACAAAAACAGACCCACAGACCAGTGGAACAGAATAGAAAATCCAAACATTAACCCAAACATATACAGTCAATTAATATTTGATAAAAGTGCCTTGGATATACAATGGGGAGATGACAGCCTCTTCAGCAGCTGGTGTTGGAAAAACTGGACAGCTACATGTAAGAGAATGAAACTGACTACTGTCTAGCCCCATACACAAAGGTAAACTCAAGGTGGATCAAAGACCTGAATGTAAGTCATGAAACCATAAAACTCTTAGAAAAAAACATAGGCAAAAATCTCTTGGACATAAACATGAGCAACTTCTTCATGAACATATCTCCCCGGGCAAGGGAAACAAAAGCAAAAATGAACAAGTGGGACTATATCAAGCTGCAAAGCTTCTGTACAGCAAAGGACACCATCAGTAGAACAAAAAGACATCCTACAGTATGGGAGAATATATTCATAAAAAACGTATCTGATAAAGGGTTGACATCCAAAATATATAAAGAACTCATGCACCTTAACAAACAGAAAGCAAATAATCCAATTAAGAAATGGGCAGAGGACATGAATAGACACTTCTCCAAAGAAGAAATTCAGATGGCCAACAGGCACATGAAAAGATGCTCCACATCGCTAATCATCAGAGAAATGCAGATTAAAACCACAATGAGATATCACCTCACACCAGTGAGGATGGCCAACATCCAAAACACAAACAACAACAAATGTTGGCGAGGATGTGGAGAAAAAGGGAACCCTCCTACACTGCTGGTGGGACTGCAAATCAGTTCAACCATTGTGGAAAGCAGTATGGAGGTTCCTCAAAAAACTCAAAATAGAAATACCATTTGACCCAGGAATTCCACTCCTAGGAATTTACCCTAAGAATGCAGCAGCCCAATTTGAATAGGACAGATGCACCCCTATGTTTATTGCAGCACTATTTACAATAGCCAAGAAATGGAAGCAACCTAAGTGTCCATCAGTAGATGAATGGATAAAGAAGATGTGGTACATATACACAATGGAATATTATTCAGCCATAAGAAGAAAACAAATCCTACCATTTGCAACAACATGGATGGAGCTAGAGGGTATTATGCTCAGTGAAATAAGCCAAGCCGAAAAAGACAAGTATCAAATGATTTCACTCATATGTGGAGTATAAGAACAAAGAAAAATACTGAAGGAACAAAACAGCAGCAGACTCACAGAACCCAAGAACGGACTAATAGTTACCAAAGGAAAGGGACTGGGGAAAATGGGCGGGAAGGGAGGGATAAGAGGGAAAAAGGGGCATTACGATTAGCAGATGTAATGTTGGGGGGGCACGGGGAGGGCAGTACAACTCAGAGAAGACAAGTAGTGATTCTATAGCATCTCACTACGCTGATGGACAGTGACTGTAATGGGGTTGGTGGGGGGGACCTGATGAAGGGGTAGTTTAATAATCGTAATATTGCACATGTAATTGTAAATTAATGATAATAAAATAAATTATATTAAAACAAAAACAAACAAACAAACAAAAAGAAAACCACAATGAGATATCACCTCACACCAGTTAGGATGGCCAACATCCAAAACACAAACAACAACAAATGTTGGCGAGGATGTGGAGAAAAGGGAACCCTCCTACACTGCTGGTGGGACTGCAAATTAGTTCAACCATTGTGGAAAGCAGTATGGAGGTTCCTCAAAAAACTCAAAATAGAAATACCATTTGACCCAGGAATTCCACTCCTAGGAATTTACCCTAAGAATGCAGCAGCCCAATTTGAAAAGGACAGATGCACCCCTATGTCTATTGCAGCACTATTTACAATAGCCAAGAAATGGAAACAACGCACGTGTCCATCAATAGATGAATGGATAAAGAAGATGTGGTACATATACAGAATGGAATATTATTCAGCCATAAGAAGAAAACAAATCCTACCATTTGCAACAACATGGATAGAGCTAGAGGGTATTATGCTCAGTGAAATAAGCCAAGCCGAAAAAGACAAGTATCAAATGATTTCACTCATATGTGGAGTATAAGAACAAAGAAAAAACTGAAGGAACAAAACAGCAGCAGACTCACAGAACCCAAGAACGGACTAATAGTTACCAAAGGGAAAGGGACTGGGGAAAATGGGCAGGAAGGGAGGGATAAGAGGGAAAAAGGGGCATTACGATTAGCAGATGTAATGTTGGGGGGGCACGGGGAGGGCAGTACAACTCAGAGAAGACAAGTAGTGATTCTATAGCATCTCACTATGCTGATGGACAGTGACTGTAATGGGGTTGGTGGGGGGGACCTGATGAAGGCGTAGTTTAATAACCGTAATATTGAACATGTAATTGTAGATTAATGATAATAAAATAAATTATATTAAAAAAAAAAGAAATTCAAGGGAAGTTCAAGAATAGCCAGATCCATCTTGAACACCCAAAGTTGGAGGATTCACACTTCATGATTTAAAAATTTACTCAAAAGCTACAGTTACCAATGTGGTGGGTGGGGGTGGGTATGGGCCTGAGGACAGACAAACAGATCCATCGGATAGAACTGAGTCCAGAAACAAACCCATACATTTACGGCCAACTGATGTTAAGAGGATGCCGAGATAAAAGAATGGTCTTTTCAACAAAAGGTGTCGAATGTAAGAGCTGAAGTATAAAGCTTTTAGAAGAAAACAGGGGGAAACCATTTTCTTTGGGCATTTGGAATAGGCAGTAGTTACTTAGAAATGACAACAAAAACACATGCCACCAAAGGAAAAAATATAATTTGGACTTATGAAAATGAAAAATGGAGCTTCAAAAGACACCATCAAGAGAGTGAAAAAACTCATAGAAAAGGAGAAAATCTATTTTCTATCTGCAAATCAGATCTAAAAAGGGACTTGTATCTAGTATACATAAAGAACTCTTACAACTGAATAATAAAGGCAAATAACCCAATTAAAAACAGCAAAGAATCTCAATAGACATTTCTCCAGAGAAGATAATGCAAATGGAAAGATACTCACTATTGTTAGCCATCAGGGAAATATAAATCAATACCCCAATGGGAAACTACTCCATACCCACTGAGAAGCCTGTACTCAAAAGGCAGAAAATAACAAGTTTGGTGAGGGTGTGGAGAAACTGGAACTCTCATACATTGCTCGTGGCAATATAAAATGGTGCAGCCACTTGGGAAAAAATAGTCTGGCAGTTCCTCAAAAGTTAAACACAGAGTTACTATATGACCCAGCAATTCCGACCCTTGGTACAGACCCTAGAAAACTGAAAACATGTTCACACAAAAACTTGTACACCAATATTTACAGCAGCATTATTCCCAACAGCCCCAAACTGGAAACAACCCAAACGTCCATTAGCTGATGAGTGGATAATCAAAATGTGGTCTGACCAGACAATGGAATATAACTTGGCACCAAAAAGGGAATGAAACACTGACAGATGCCATGACAGGGATAAACCCTGAAAAACGTTACACTAAATGAAAGAAGCCAGTCACCAAAGGTCACACGTTGCATGACTCCACTTACATGGAACATCCAGGATAGGAGAATCTATGGAGACAATAGTAGGTGGTGGTGGCTTGCGGGAAAATGGGGCGTGGGGTTTGTTTCTGGAGTAATGAAAGTGCTCTAAAATTGACTGTGTGGCAGAACTCTGTGATTATACTAAAAACCATGAACTGTACACCCAAAGGGTGAATTGTATCTCAATAAAGCTGTTAACAAAAATTAAAAAAAGAAAACCAAAGGAAGAGAGACCAGACCAGGCTGGATATGCAATAATTTATCCAGGCTGGAATCAAGCCCCTAAGGGACTCAGATTTCCTCTAGTGGGGACCTTGCAGCCCTTTCTAGGGCATGTTAAAGTGCTAAAATAAGAGGTTAAATATGTACACGGAGAGCAATAGCATTCCACTTTGGAAAGCTTTGAAGATGATGGGGGCCTGTGACCGAAACGCAGAGGCCTGCAGCAGAACAGATGGACGTTACAGGAAGTGGGAACAGTGCTAAACAGGCCGCTCTGACTACGGGCCTCAGGCGAGGCCTTCCGATAGCACAGAGCGGAGAATCCGTGGAGACGCCCAAGGACTGCGGCGCAGGCACACTGTGGTCGGTCTCCTATTCTGAAAAGGAGCAAGGGGGACAACCATGCTGTGAGATCTGTGAGGACCCTGGGAAGCCAGGGCAGCCACGGGGACCACCAGTCCAGCTCACAGGGGCATCTGCAAACACCTTCCCTGAAACCACTCACCCAGCAGGGGCAAACTGGCTGTGGCAGCAGGCCGCGGTGGCAAGAAACGTTTCCAGATTAGCCGGGGGAATGACTAGTTCGTGGCTCATCAGTGACATACACACTCCTGAGTGAAGTGTAAGGATGGGACAGAGACCGGGACCAAACCCTGCAGCAACCTTTGAGTATCTCCAAAGGGACTTCCTGGGTTATAAATACACCCGAGCGACAGCACTTTCCCTTCCTGGATGAAATGAAGCAGCCTCTGGTTGACAAAAACCGTAGCGCTCACAGGAGCTTGAATGTTATCAGCCTTTGTATCCTTACTGGGGACATTCCACCTTCCATATTTAGTATTATGTGGAAACCTTTTACTGGGAGAGTCATTCACATATGACTCGGAAATTCACTGTCTTGTTACCCCTAATCTTTTGGAAAAATAGAAACGAATTTTTCAGAATTTACTGTGAAGTCATCATTTAGAGGTCTTGAACTGAGGTTCTCCGAAGACCCCCCTGGAAGCAGACAGTTCACAGAAATTGACTGTTAACCGAGATCCTCAGAACAGGCAGGTGACTGCACAAAGCAGACAGCTCTTGCCTGTAAGACCACTGGACTAAATTCTCCTAGAGGCCTGCGGCCACTGTGTCCACATGCTACTCTGGTACCCTGGCTCTTTATTCTTTAGGTCATGTATTCCCCCCTACACCATTAAGGTTGTATACTTCTGATTCATCCTGTCATGTTTCCTTGACAAATAAAAACTCACCTAGATATAGGTCTTACTAGGGATAACCACCCCCCTAATTCTTTAAATCGGTTCTTTCAATCAAACTATTGCTGGGGAAGCCAATATTGAAAAATGGTATTATGTATGTTCTGCAAACCTTATTGATTATGGTGCTCTTTGTAGACAATACTTGAAAAAGGAAAATGGCCTTGCATGGGGAGGAGATTCACTGTCTTGCAATGTCTCTGACAACTTATCACAATACCACCCATAGACAATATACCTACAGCTCTGCTGAGGTTGGTCCCATCTCTTATGTGGAAATCTGGCTCATCAGTGCCACCCTGGGGCCACAGCTAACCGCCCAGAGGGGCCACTAGTTGTTCATGTGAATGACCATCCATTACCCTCAGTGAACAATGCCTTCCTGCAAAGCACCTGCTGGTACAGCGCTCCACTGAGGGACGTAAGTGACACCTGGAACAGCAGACCGTGGAGCTATTGTTCCCATCCATGGGACTTGGACAGGTCATCAGAACTCTGCCCCTCACTTTGGGTGGTAGAGTAAATGACACAGCCGATGGCACGGTGTGGGGGTGCGACAGACCAGTCTGACTTTCTAGTGAGGTGGTCATGAGTAATAGCAGGACCTTGGAGGGGACTCTGAGCCTCTGCCACACTTCATTTTGAACCTGGATTCACAGCAGAGGTGAGGTGGGAAATACACACCAAGGCTATAAGAGAAGGCTGCCTGAATACTGAGGGGGGCTTGGGGAGTTGCTGGGACCAGGTTCTTGGTCAGCCCTGGGCACTCTCGGATCAGGGTTCCGGAGGGCCTTCCAGGACCTTCCAGCAACTCCTTCAGTTACACTTGTTTCTCTCAGTCATTCCAGGTTCTACTGTCTGGAATATTAACTCTTTCATGTAGTCACCACAGTCCCAGCAGATGACTCAGAAGCATCTGTTATGCTGACTGTGACTTGATAACCAGACCTCCCCTGATGGCTTCATAGAGGGCCGGTGGCAGTGGTGAAGGTGTGGGCAAGCCTTGGTGGCCTCTTCTGCAGCTCTGACTGAGGGAGGGGTGACCAAGAGGGGGCCTGAGAACAACCCCCCACCTCCATATCCATCGAGAAAGCCTGTTGGTCCAATAGCTCTGCTAACAAGTGAATGCCAGACCTAGCACAACCCTGCTGAATCGGTGGACATGCCCCCTGAAAGCCGGTGAACTGATGACAGCCTCAGGCTTGGGAAGTCAGCCAACTGGCAGCAGATTCACTGAGTGACCAGGATTCTAGCCCATTCTTCCTCAGGACCCAGCACAAGCCAGGCTCCTGAGACAGACACCACCTGATCCTTCCTCAAACCAGCACAACCCCAACAGGCTCTTCCCCAAAATTCCAGATGAGACCAGAGGTTTGCTTTGCTTAACAAGACTTTCTGAACAGCACAGCAATTCTTACTTTAGTAAGAAAAAAACAGCCTTTTGACTATAGGTATGGTACCCATTCTTTGATGCCTACATTCGTTTGTTCAGTGAATATTTATGGAGCGGCTACAGTTGCCAGGCTCTGTCCTGGGTGCTGGGGACACAGCAGCGAACATGACAGGCACAAAACCCCTGCTCAGCTGTGGACAGCATACATTCCAGGGAGGCCAGACAGACAGAACCCAACAGGGATATGCAAGATATCTGTTATGGCTGGTGGAGGAAGTGCAAAGGGAAGAGAAGGTTGGACAGCCAAGGGGGCGGGAGGGTGGGGGGTGTGCAGAGGCCGGCGGGGTGTTGCTCTGGGTTAGCGGTCAGGGAAGGCCTCACAGAGCAGATGCCTACGGGAGCGAGGAGCCCCCAAGCCCAGAGAGGCGTCCACGCAGGCCAGGCTGTGGGGAGGGACTGCACCCAGGTCAGTGACTGGCACAGCGTGAATGAGGGGGAGAGTAGGAGGCGGGAAGACCAGGGCGGAGCTGCCCTTCAGCCATTCTGAGAATCCGGCTCTGCTTCTGTGTGAGGAGTCACTGGAGGGCTCTGGGCCGACAGGAACTTATTCTGACCTAGACTAGAGGCCCGCTGCGGCTGCCCTGGGATGTCAGAGCGCAGCGGGGCAAGGGCCTGAGCGGTTTCAGGGACACAGCCCAGCACCCAGAATGGGCCTGGCACAGTGTGGGGAGTCAGTATGTGTTTGTGGAACCGGTGAATGTGGGGGCTATGCAGAACACAGCCTAGAGGCCCCAAGCACCCAGAGCACACCAGCAGAAGGTACGGGAACCCTGATGAGCTCTTCAGGAGCTATCCCCACATCAACAACCCCCAGGCATTGTGGGGTTGGCGACCAGGCAGGCGGTGGCTTTGCAAAGACCCAGGTGCTCCCAGGTCCAGGCTCTGATGCGCTGCACCCCACGTCACCAGCCCTCTAAGCCTCCAGCGGCTCCTAAGCCTGCAGCCTTGACTTTGAATCTCCACCTCTGTGTCCCCTATCCCCATGGGCCCATTTCTGTGCCTCCGGCTGACACCAGGGGTTCTCTCACCCATGTCCCTTTTCTTCTGCACGCCCTCATTCCCATTAGCCACATCCCAGCAGCACCCGCCACGTGAACCCCAGGCCCGGGCCCCAATGGGCTGGGGGCCAGTGCCGCAAGGCCCTCACCCACACAGTCCTTCCGGTTCCAGTGCAGCCACCTCCCGGCAGGGCAGACACACTCGTAGCTGCCCTTGGTGTTGGCGCAGCCGTGGCCACAGCTCCCGTTGCTCACGCTGCACTCGTCTGCATCTGGAAGCACAGAGAGGCATGAGGCAGGGGCGAGGCCGGGCCACACCTCGGGGCTGGCAGACAGGGCCCAGGTGGACAGGAGGGTCGAGCGCCCCACCGCTGACCCCAGCCTGATACTGGCATCGGGTGCAGGCATGCGGCCGCACACGTCACACACAAGCACACACACATACATGCACACAGGGCACCGACACACATCCCGCCCCTGGGAACCTCAGGGGTTTGCTGAACTCAAGCAGCTGCTCCCAGACTAGGAGGACAGCAGGGAAGTGGCACAAGATGGAAGTTCCATCCACGTCTTGGGCATGTCTGAGCTCTGGCCTGGAGATCATGAGGCCTTATCTCGCTGTGGGACTTTGGACAAGTCCCTTCCCGGCATGTTTCCCCTCTTGTACCACAGGCACCAGGGTGAAAGAAGTCAGCTCTAAGGCCCTTCCTCCTCTGACCACCAAAGACCAAACGCACCCATGGAGACGGGGAGGAAGGGCTGGGCTGCAGGCTTCTGCACCTTCACCTGTGATGCCTCTACATCTCCAGGTCCTATCCTCTGTGGCTCCTACATGCATCTAGAACCTTCCCTCCGCTACATCCCCACCCATTCTGCCCGAGCTCCAGTAGCTCTCCCTTCTGGAGTTGTCTCCCCACTGGTGCCCTGGCAGCCGGAGCAGTCTTGTTATGTGAACTTGACCATGTCACACCCCTGCTTAAGCCTTCCAGTGGTCTGGCATTGCACTGGAAGCAAGACCCCAAGTCCCCTCGGGGGCCCGCAGAGCCTCACTCCCTGCATCTCCCACCATGCTCTGCCTCTCCTGGGGGCTCTGGCTGCACTAGCTGCTTCTCGGGCCCTTGGTGCTCCCTCTGCCTCAGTGTCTTTGCACACATGGATCCCGCTGGCATACTTCCCCTCATCTTGACCCAACGCTTCTCTTTTAGGGTCCCCCAGTGTCTCCATACTCTGTCCTTCTTTGCTGTCACCTCTCGCACTGGAATGAGTGGTCGGTGGGATTCTCTGTGTAGCAGCCACTTCCCCTTCTGGACCGGGCTTCCCCTGTAACTGCTTTCTCCAGGCCTATGCCCACGACCTGGCTGAGGCCTGGTACCTGGCGGATGCCTGCTGCTTCCTTCCCCCTTGCCTGCCAGTCCCCAGGCTTGCTTAGGCCCCTCCCTGGCCTGGCAGAGCCAAGGTCGGAGCTGGGGTGTGGGGTGCAGTATAGTGGCTATGTGGCCAGGTGCGTGCCTCGGGGGGAAGGTGGCCCTGGTGGGTGGGCTGCAGACCTCCGCAGTGGGTCGTCCCGTAGAGCGTGTAGCCGCGGTGGCACAGGCACTGGAAGCTGCCAGGGGAGTTGATGCAGATGTGGTCGCAGGTCCGCTCGAAGGAGCACTCGTCGGTGTCTGTGCGGCACAGGGGACAAGGGTGGGGCAGGGGTTTCAGGCTGTGGCAGACGGGCATGGCCTGTCACTTAGTCACTCAATGCGCATCTGTGCACAGACAGTCCCTGGGCCCCAGTCTCAGTGCACAGCTGACTGGTAAATGTCGGACTTCTTGCTGCCACCTGATTTTCCATTTCCTTTCCATTAGCCTCATGTTTCTGGGTCAGAAGCCACCTCACATCTTGCTGGATGTGGGCAGGGTAGAAATATTTATAGGAATACAAGGGGTCATTATGAACCTCTGCCATTTCAGTATCTCACATCCAAATGTGACTAGGATGGGTATTTAATCCACACCTGCAGGAGACTGACGGGCTTGCTTGCCTGAGGAAGCAGCTGAGCTGTGACACAAACCCAGGCCTCTTGGATGCTGACCAAAGTATGCTTTCCCATCACCCCACGATGCCTCTGAATAAGGGATAACAAAGTAGCCTTGATAGAATGTGAAATTGGATTCTGAGCTTCCTGGCAGCCGGGGTAGAAAGGGAAAGAGGAAGGGCCACAGAATGCTTGTTGTTAGAGAGGAGGAAATGAACCATGTGCTCACAGGGGAGAAGTCCACCCTAGTCATAAATTCTGAGGAAAATGACTCCCATGGGATAGTTGATGGGGACCTCTGAGGGCAAAGCAGACACTGACCTACATTGCCATGGACACTGTAGTTGGAACTCATTCTTTGAATGTATTAGCTCAGGTGACCACACACATAATCATAATACAGGTGTGCCTGTAATGATACTAGCACAAGGAAGGAGTCACACTGCAGGTGCTCAAAGGAGGATGTGACTCCCCCTGGGTGGGGTCTGGGAAGATCTCCCGGTGCTTGTGGTGTGGGGCTAGACCGTGAAGGAAGGGGCTAGCTTTGAATGAGGGACTGAGACTGGGGAGAGGCCACTCAAGGCAAAGGCTGGGAGGTGGCAGCTGGGGGTGCTCAGGGGACTGCGTGGAGCTTGGGGACTGGGCTAGTCTCTGCAGTCCCCAACACCAGAGCCCTGAGCGCCAAGTGAACATTAGACCCCTCCCTGCAGGAGCTGGAGAGCCCGGGGTGGTGCTGGGGCAGGGCTGGGAGATGGCCAGAGCCCAGGGCCTCTGGGAGAAGGGCCTGGAGGAAGGTGGGGACCTGGCCAGAGCCCAGAGGCAGACACGTCATCACCTTCTCTTCGGCAGCCGCCCGCCTCCCTCATGGGCAGCTGGGGACGCAGGGCCAAGGGTCCATCCTGAGCGCTCCGCAGAAGGCAGCGAAGTGGATGGGGAACCCGGGTCAAAGAGCGGAGGAGCCTTGATGGGGACCCAGACAAATGTCATGCTCCCCATGGCTCTCCCACTGAGAGGAAGACAGGCCAGGATGCCCACCAGGGATGAAGGGGCTGAACCCAGGAGGGGAAGTGACTGGCTTGGGTCCCACCATGAGCCCCTGCATGGGCTGGCACTGGGCCTTCCCTTGCCAGCATTCCTGCTCTCGCCTTCCTCGCGGGACTTGAGGGAGCACATGCCTCGCCCCTCAGGGTCTCGTGCTGCCCCAGGGCCAGCCTCTGAGCTGCATTAACAGGCAGAAGCTGCAAGTCCCATAGCCAGACTCAGCTCTCTGCAGCCTGCAACTACTGGAACCGCATGGAAATGAAATGAGCAGATGGCGGCAGTGTGACCACTGATGGAATTCGGCTGTACCCCGGGCCCCTCCCTCTGCACTTTCACAGGACCCCCCTGTCTCCTTGGTGGCCTCATCTGGCCCCACAGGGCTCCCTGTAGTCCTCCAAGCCCCCTCAGCCCAACAGTGCCACTTCTGGGTGGATTTACCTCCCTGGGTCCTCTTGGCAAATGTCTATTCATTCTTCAAACATTTGGCCAATGTCCCTCCCCCATGAAGCCTTCCTGGACTCACTCTCCACTACCCCTCCTCTGGGCTCTCGGTGCATCCTGACATCTGCTGGATTTATCCCGGGCTGTGATTCTTGGCTTCTGCTGAGACCTGTCCACCCATCACCCCTGCTTCTTGCAGGTGCCTGGGGACCCAAGGGGAGAGGAAGGACCCCGGGAGAGCACCTGCAGTGTGCCAGGCCTTCCACCAGGTGGAAGCATTCCACTTCCAAAGCCACCGAAGGAGGCCTGGAGGCTACCAGAAGGGAGAGGACAGGAAGGAGCTGCAGAGCTCTGGCACCAAGCCACTGTGCCACCTGGGACACGTGCGCATCCCTCTTTGGACCTGTTTCCCATCTATATCTATAAGGGACAGGTTGGACTGCCTAGCTTCAGAGAGGCCCTGGAGTGTTAGAGGACGGGGATGACAGGGAGGGCTGGAGCAGGAGCTGGGGACGGAAAAGCCACCTTGGTGTTGTCAGGCCGGCCGGCTGGCAGGCTGGCCAAACCCCACCCCATCACGTCTCTTCGGAGCCCGGATAAGCCCAGGAGGGGAAGGGGCCCCACGAGGATGGGGATGTCCCCCGCCCGGCTGCCTGGGTGCAGGAGCTCACCCTGGCACGTCCGCTCATCTGTCAGCAGCTTGTAGCCTTTCCGGCAGCCACACTCGAAGCTGCCCACAGTGTTGCGGCAGAAATGGTCGCAGCCTCCGTTGTTGACCAGGCATTCGTTGATGTCTGCAGAAGCCAAGCAGGTGGGGCGAGCTGAGGAGAATGGGCTCAGGGAGGGGTCACACTGTGAGGGTCGACAGCCCAGCACTGGCCCTTCCCCGACTGGCCTGCCACCCACTGCCCAGGGCTGGCCTCAGTTCCTCCAACCAAGCACAGGGCTGAGGGGACAGGAGAATGGGCTACTCTGCTTCCTGCCAGGACTTGGTGAGCCTGGCATTCCTGGCGGGGAATGGG
This sequence comes from Smutsia gigantea, assembly GCA_032199065.1. Lineage (NCBI taxonomy): Eukaryota > Metazoa > Chordata > Mammalia > Pholidota > Manidae > Smutsia > Smutsia gigantea. The sequence goes on from JAVSCE010005688.1 coordinate 13,629, forward strand.
GAGGAACTGATGTCTGCTGTGCCGGACTAGACAACAGGCATGAGGACTTCCACCACGTCCTTTCCTCCGCACAGCCGGGGAGGCCGCCTGGAGGGCAGGGCTGCCCAGAGCAGGCATGCTGCGTCCCCACAGCCGGGACCAGGGTGAGCTACTGGGCCCTGAGCCTCGGGTCCCGTCTGTAAAGGAGGGGTCAGAGCGCACCTGCTTGGAAGGGCGCTGTGAGGACTGAATGAAATAAGCTTCTTGAGGCGTTGGTGCTTGGTCAGTGCGCAGTCAACGCCTTAAAAAGTGGTTTATTGCTCCTGTCTTACTTAAGGGCACTGAGGCTTAGAAAGGCAGAGTAACGGGCTTGAGATGCTGCGGCAGGCAGCCGGAAGCTGGGGAGTCCTGGGCCCACTAACTCCTTGCTCTGGTTCTCCCTGCCACACACCCAGTCCATACCTGTTGGTCTAAGCAGTTTCTTCATCTGGCATCTAAGGAGTTGTGGCTGCACCCTAAAGGTCACCTGGCCCGACCCCATGCAGTAAACACCTTTCCAAGCAAACCTGCTCCTGGCTCCTGCTTACACACCTCCGGGGATGGGGAGCTCTCCTGCTGTCTGCTGCACCATCAGCCTCTCCCTGAGCCCTCTGAGCTCCGTCTTGTCCCCACTTGCTCTGCTCTTCTGCACTTTGCTCCTGTGTTCCAGGCCAGCCGGGCAGACTGTGCCATCAGAGACCCTGACCTTGAGGTGCCTCTCCTCACTCCAAGGTCCCTCTTGGTTCCCAGCCCCCAGACTGTTCACCACCTTCTAGACATGACCCAGTGATTAGCACAAGTAGAAGACTTTCAGGAAGGTGTTCTCACCCAGATTTTGGGGGTGGGGCTGGGGTGAGAAGGGAGGGGTGGGAGAGGCCCTCCTAGTGGGGGAGACAGGAAGGGCTTCTCCTTGGGGGTCACCAGCCACCTTGCAGCAGGGATTCTCACAGAGTCCAGCACCCGCTGAGCCGTGTGACTGGCCCCTGAGCAAGGTCATCTGCCCCCGTTTTACTAAGCTCTGGTCCTGTCCCAGAGACTCTGATCTCACCGAGCCTCTCACCACACTGCTCACACTTCTTCCTCAAACATCTGCCAGAGAGTCCTAAAGCAGTGTTTGCACAGAATGCTCCCCAACAACAAAATAAAAACCAGGTCTGTGGTTTAGGAACCCTGCACCTCCTGCCATGGCTGGCCTCCCTGAGGCACCAACACCACAAGACCTATTCTGGTTGCAGTTCTGGTGACTTTGGCACCAGGAAGGTGGGAAGTGGTCCCCACTAAGGGAGGCAGTTGGGGTGTGGGCAGTGAAGCAGAGCTGGCTCTGACCCCTGGCTCTGCCACGCATGGGCTGGCAGACTTCACCTATCCGAACATAGTAGGTCTCTGTGCGGGCTCAGTGAAATGATTACTCCAAACGGTGGCTTCTCAGCCCTGGGAACTGGGCACATGTCCAGAAGTCTGTGCTTCAGGAAAAAGCTGCCCCAGGATGAGCCCACCTGCCAGGGAGTGGCGGGATCCTCTAGTGGTCACCGTACCTGCTCCCCTCACGCTGGCGACCAGGCCAAGCCTGGCTGGCAAGGTGTCAAAGCACGTGGGGACAAGATGGCCCCCTTCCCAGAGGAGGTCACGGCTGCACGCAGGAGCCCAGCTCCAGCTGTCTCCGAAGATGGGCCTTCACCAGCCCACCACGCTGGCCCGGCAGCCCCAGACAAAGCCCACAGAAAGCCCCGTGAGGGCCTGACTAGGGTGGAGGCTCAGGCCCTTCTGTCGTCCCCTCCCCTGGGGTTACAGGAAGATGAGGAATTTCTAAATAGTGAGACGCCTCTGGGAGGCTCTGCTCTCGCAGAGAGACCCATTTCAGCTCTGTCCCAGCCAGCTGCGTGACCCTGGGCAGGAAAGGCACCTCTCTGGGCCTAAGGTCCCATCTGCAAGCTGGGCTGCTGCCAGGCCCTCCCACAGCATCACTGGAAGGCCGAACGTGCTGATGGGGCTGGCCGCCTCGGGAGCGCCTCAGGCCTCTGGACCCCCAACCCCGTCCCTGTCCCCACCGGGGCCTGTCAGCTAGGGGCTGTCATAGCAACCAGACGCGCGGGGGGAGGGGGCACGTTTGCCTGCCTGAGGCCTGGGCTGGTGCCGCGGGCTGCCTTGGGCAGAGAGGATGCAGGGAGGGTGCAGGGCTCCCACAGCCCCTCGCCCTTCACTCTGAGCAGCCCCCAGGGGTGCAGTCCCTGCCCCTCTCCCCTCCGGCCCCCTCAGACTCCCCTTCCTCTCTGCTGTGTGGCCGTCCCCCAGCGGGCTGCCAGCCTCCTGCCCACTTACAAGTCCTCTGCAGGTTCCTTGTTGTCCCAGGACAAAGGCCCAGCCCTCTCTTGGAGGCTCGTGGCCCTTTCCTGCCTGCTGCCTGGTCCTCCTCTTCCTGCGTGCCCGGCTGCGGCCTCGGAAGCCCAGACTTGGGCCGCTGCACCTGGTGCAGCCCCCATCCCGTCCTGTCCCTGGGAACACCGGCCCCTCGGGGAAGTCTTCCCTGATGTTCTTTCCAGAGTTAGCTGCTCCCTTGTCCCAGGCCCTGCCCTCAGCACTAGGCTCCCGTACGGACTCCCAGGGCCCAGCTTGAGGCCTGCCCAGAGAGACTGCCCAGGAGTGGTCACGGAATGAATGGATGGGGGAAGGAGTCAAAGAAGGAGACAGGGCGGCTCAGAGAATGGTGCGGTCTTGGGCCATCAAGTGGGGCCGTCAGGTGCACCAGCCAGTGTTGGAGCACCAGTGTGTGCTGGGGGAAGGGTGAGGGCTCAGCGTACGAACACCCAGTAGGACAATGGTGCCTGCTCCCCCCACCCATTCCACCGAGGAGGCACAGCCCGGCAACCCGGGGTGGGAGTGGAGAGGACCTGGGACAGTGGGCAGGTGCCACCAGAGTGGCCCAGTGGGGAGAGCAAGCTGCCGGGCTGGGAGCAGGTGAGAGAGGAGAGGAAACTGTTCTGGAAGGAGGTAGGAGGAGGCGCTGGTGTCTCTGAGGAAATCCAGGCTCCAGCTCATGCAGCTGAGGCCCCAGACCTCCCTCGTCTCTGAAGGGCCAGTTAGCAAAGTGCCCACTTCCTGGTACGAAGCGGGTCAGCATCAAGCAGGGAGCCTTGAGACCGGGCCCTGGCCCTGCGCACTCCCGTGAAACAAACACGAGCTTGGGACAAATCCTCCAGACATTCCCATGGCGCCCATGTTTTAGGCAAAACGACCCCACTTCCCCACACCTGCTTCCACTTGCTCACTTATCCCCATCTGCCCAGCGTTTTCAGCTCTGGATTTTCCGAGACCTTTGTTACCTCTGCCCTGCAGCCATCGGTCTTGTTTGACAATGACTTCTTAGCTTCCAGAAAACACTGAACCTTTGAAATCACTCCTTTGATGTCTCCTCTGGGCCTCTGCCAAGACCAGGGCGTGCACGCTGACTGCAGAGCTAAAACCCCAGGGCCAGGGCCTCTGTTTGCCAGGAATCCCCAGCTGGCTTGCTTCTGCCAAGCCCCGGCATCCGACTCGCACCTCCCTGGCCAGACAAGGCTCCACGACAGCAAACCCTGGGGGCTGGTGGGCAGGGTTGGTTTCCAGGGTTCCTTGATTCGAACATGTTATGTTGGTCACGTTATGTGGTTCCAGGCTAGTCCCACAATCCTTACATTCTAATATTTATGACCATATCCAGACTGTTCTGTTCACCTCCACTGCCACCCACCCTTGGCCCAAGCCACTGTCACCTCGGGACCGGGTCATGGCAGCAGCTGCCTCACTGCCCCTCCAGGCCCCGCCTAGAGACCCCCATCCCGGCAGTGGCCAGGGACCACAAAATGAAAACCGGGGCCTGTGCTGCCCCTGCCCAATAGCATTTGTGGCCTTGTCAAGACCGGAGGGAAGGGCTGTCCCCTCCCCCAGCCCACAGGCCCTGCAGCAGCTGGCCTGGCCTCCCCACACCACCCTGGGCCTGGGCGCACTGGCGGCCCTTGGGCCCTTGGACCCAGCTTCCCGCACAGCAGCCTTGGTGCTGCTGGTAATGGCCTCGTAACACAACTCCTGCCGCCCTCCCTGACCTCCCCACCCAAGCTCAGGTGGGCCCTGGTCCAGGCTCTCCTGCAGTACTGCACTTCTCTATCCAGCACCAAGCAGTCTGTGATACACGTTTATCTTGATTTTACAAAATGAAAATGTGTCTTCTGCACTCAGTAGCAGATCTACTGGGGCACAGGGAGTATCTGTGTCACTCAACCCTCTCCCCAGCACCTGACATGGGAGTCCCTAAACCCATTGGGTACGAGTGGACAAGAGAGTGCCCTGACTCCAGAGGAGTGGGACTGAGGGGCTCTGGCCAAAGGCAAAGGCCGGGCAGGGACAGGCCTGCTTAAAGGGCCCAACTGTTTCAAGAGGAGTCATGGGAAACATGGTGGGGGACCTGGACTGGTGCGCCTGGGGCTGTGTGGACAGCTCCCCTCAGTGACAGCCCCCCCCAAGGTCTGGGCCACCAGGGGTGGGCAGAGGGCTGTAATCGGGGTGCCCTCAGACGCTCCTCTTGGGCTGTAGGACTGCTGGGGCCCCTTTCCGGCTGAGACAGACCACCTCGCCTTGGTGAGCTCCCAGCCTCACCCCAGGAAATAAGCAGGCCCCAACCCCTGGTCCTGGGTCAGCTCTGTCCCTTGGAGGGAAGCAGAGTGGCCTGGGTCTGCCCTCTTCTGTCCTGGCTCCAAGGGCAAGTAGCCAGGCCTGCTGTGACACAGCCGGGCCGTGAGGGTGGCCCGGACTGCAGTGGACCCCTGGCCAGCCCTCTTGCCATCGAGTCCATGTGGCGAGGCCTCAGAGCAGGTGGGGAACATGCCTTAGCTCTGAATGGGCTCCATGGAGGCTACAGAAGGGCTTTACTTCCAAATAAACAGGCAGAAGACCTGTTATTTCTACTAACCCCCAGGCTCTTCCTAGCAAAGTGTCCAGGAAGAAGTCATAGGCTGGCTACTTTTACAGGCTTAAAAAGCCCACCTCGGGCAGAAATCACCCTAAGCCTCTGCTGTCAGTATTTTCACCCACTGGACTTTGGAAGTTCAGGCTTCTCTGCCCTTTCAGCCTGCCTTGCTGAGGGCGGGCGTGGAGCCATGTGGGAGCATGACAGGCTGCACTTCACTCCTTCACAGGGGCCTTTGGTGTCTGGCCCTGACTCCCTGCCCAGGGGCCATCCTACTTAGGGTTCCTTTGCCAGTGGCTGCAGGGATGGCCCCTTCAGTCTCTGGAGCTCAGACAGCTCTGGCTTTCTGTTTCCTCAGGGACCCCAATGTGCCAAGCACCTCTGGAGGCCCTCTAGAACTCTGTGGGGTGAGCCAGAGAACAAGTGGGAAGAGAAAGCTCTACCTTCTCTCACTTCCAGCAGCTGGCAGAGGGGCCCATTTCTGCATTTCAAGTGCGAGGATTCCCTGATGCTCCAATTCCGCCTTTGCTAATTACATACAGAGATCTTTCTGCACCCCCAGTCCTTCAGTTGAGATCCCCCCTATTTTCACTCCTCCAGTGATAAGGACATGGAGTATCCACATTTTTCTAGCTGTGACAAGAAGCCTATCCTGCCCCAGTATAAGCAGACTTGCGTTTCTCAAACTGCCCTGCACCATGCTGTCACCCCAGCTCTGCAGTTCTGTAGCTTTCCAAGATGCCACAACTAAGGGGAGGCAACAGCCCCCAACCCCCACCCCAGAGCTGCAGTGAACCACTGACTGCCTAGGGAGTCCCGCAGTAAAGATGCCTGTTTCTTTAACCTACTGTGCAGCTGAATTCTTTGATATCAGAGCCCCGTTTCGTGTCCAGGAACCACATACAGCAGAAGCAGTGTTCTCTCGAGCCCTGTTGGGAGCACTGGTGCTGACCCGCCCAACTCTCAGCCTTGTGGGCAGAGGTGCCGGTGCCTGCTGACCATCCTTGCCCCTGCAGTCACGCCAGGTCCCACACCAGCCCAACCACGCAGACTCTGCTTCTGCCTGCACTGCCTGGGCCAGCGAGTGAAGTGGGCCTGCGCCAGCATGGCTTCGTGCTGACCTTTGCATGTCTTTCCATCGGGCTGCAGCGTGAATCCAACAGGGCAGCTGCATCGCACACCGGTGGCCGTGTCCTTGCATGTCCGGTCACAGCCTCCATTATTGACTGCACATGTCTCTGGGGAGGGAAAGAGACAAGAGGTGCTCAGTCTCCTGCAGCAGAAGCTAACAGCTTTCCCCACCCACGGGGGCATCTCCGGAGACAGGGACCTGAGTTCCAGTTCTGCCTTTGACACCCTCTAGCTGTGGGGCTTCTCTGAGCCTCAGGCTCCCCATCTGTGAAATGGGAGGATACCATTCCCATTGGGTTGCTGGTGAGGCTCCATGGTGAGGATGATGGATGGGAAAACTGTAAATGACACAGGGCTCTGCCTGTGCAAAGGATACTGCCATCAGGGTCACACCACTATTCAGGGCCAGTGGTATGGTACTTAACTGCCTGGGGCCAGATTCCTAAACCCTTGCCCTGCCTGCACTTGGACTCCAAAGTACCCAGACTGGGGGTAACTGGGGATCCCAAACTCATTTCAGCATGGAAGGGCTTTGTGATCCTGGCTGTGGAGTCATGAGGGGAGGCTCCCAGAGCCCATACACCATCCATCACCTCAACAGGCTCTCGGCCCAACATCTGTTCTCACTGAACCATCAGCCACAGGCGTCTGGTTTTTGTCCACTTGAAGCTTGCCTAGTGCTTTTTTCTTTTGCAAATTCAAAGGGGTTAGAGTGGCCTGGGCGTAACCTAGGTCACTGAGCCCGTCGTGTGGTGACAGTGATCCTCCCCAGGCCAGGAGAAGGGGCTGGCAGAGCCGGGTCGCCAGGGCACAGGTGGCCGGCACACAGAGGGGCCCCGTTCGGGCCTTTGAGCCTCCAAGCCTGGGCTTCCCCCTGTGCATCCGGCACGCTCTGCTCACGGGAGCTGCGCGTGAGTGGCCGCCCTCTGCTCTGCTGCCAGGAAGTGAGGAGCCAAGAGCCCCCATATTTTATAACCTGAAGCCCCCTGCCTGCCAACCTTGGCTTCTCCTGGGAACTCTTCCCTAGAGGGTCTCCCAAACCAGTTTATGCTGTCTGTCCCTCCATGGTGTCTGGATTCCTGCAAGCTGCCTTCAGTTCTCTCTGGGAGTTTGGGGATGACTGTAGGAATGATGACTAAATGAACACACACCCCAGCTGCCAGGAGTCCCTGCTGCTACTCAGACCAAATTCAAGATGCCTTTCCTTTGAACTTCAGGCTGTGGGGGCGGGTGAAGCAGGGAGAGGAGGAAATCTTCCGCGTGTGTGTGTGTGTGTGTGTGTGTGTGTGTGTGTGTGTGCATCCCTGCGAATCTGCGGGGCAGCCATGGGGGGGTCGTGCTGAATGTCCTGAATGCAGGGGTGGAGGGCCCCGGAGGGCCCTTCTCGAGGCTGTTCTCGCCCTGTTAGGATGGGCGAAAGCACTGCCGTGAGCGAGCCTGCCTGCCCTGGCTCTTCCTGGCTGGTCCTTCAGGGTCTCCAGTAACCCTACACTTCCAGTGGGTGTGGGCAGCTTTTGTGAGCCCCCTGCCTGCCTGTGGTTCAAGGCCCAGCTCAAAGACTACATCTGTGACACGGAAAGAAGGCCCCTACCCTCTCTGCCCATGCAGGGAGGCCGCTGTGTCAGCGCAGCCCAAGCTCTGAATGGCCTACAGCCTGCTCATGCCTCTCTCCCCACTGCACTGTGCACTGGAGCCGGCAGGCCAGGTTGTGAACCCTGGCTCTGTCATTCAGTGAGTGAGCCAGGTGGACCACCCAGGGGGCTGCACCTTAGCACCCACACCTGGTGCCTTCCCTCCCAGGGCTGAGGCAGGGATCAATTCTCCCACTCAACAGCCCCTGGCCTGGGGCCTGGCACGTAGCAGTCAGTTAACTCAACAAATGGTAGTTTCCCCTCCTCAGGGTACAGCCAGAGAGGGAAACCCCACCTGCCACCCCTGAGTCAAAGAGCCAGAGTATACCCCCGAGTGCCTTTTTAGCCTTTCATGTGGGGCAGCCCCTCTCTGGAGGGGGGCAGAGAACGTGGCTCTTTCCCAGGTGCAGGGAGTGGGGCGCAGCAGCCAGTGTCAAGCGCTCGGGCTGGGGCATAGCTGGGTGGCCTTGGTGACAGCAGGATGGCCACTGGGCCTCTCTGTGGTGGTGGAGGTGGGGCGTGGCATGGGCACTGGGGGCTGTGAACCTAAGAAATAGACTGGTCAAACAGGTTCCAGGGGTCTTGTCAGCTCTTCCTGTCTCTGGAGCCCAGTGGGACTCGGAATTTGGCCCTCCAGAGCAGAGGGGACCTCTGCTACCTGCTGGTTCCACCTGCCTGCTAGGTCACCCACTCTCCGGATCCTTAGTGCAGGCCTCTCCTGGGCACGCTACACACCTTTAGCCTCCCGTGTTGCATCAGTGCGTGGTGCCTCAACCTCAGGCTTTGAGAGAGGAGCTCTGGGCCCCTGTGGGCTGTTCCTGGGTGTTGACTGCCCCGCCCCATAGCTCCTTACTGCAGGTCACCTGTACTAGGCCTGCCTCAGCCCTCCAGGCCTCACATTGCCCACTCGCAGCAGCTCTGAGGTGGCACCTTCCACTCCCCGGGAGAGGAACTGGTGCAGAGATCTCAGAATCTGCCAGGGCTGTGCTGCTGGTAAGTGGCAGCGCTGGTGGGACCCTCTGGGTCTAACTCCAACCCACTCGACGGCCTCAAAACTCCACCTCTAGCCACACTAGCCCAGGGTCCCATGCAGCCAAGCATGCACTTGACTCTCCATCTTCTTCCCTGACTGCTCCTCTTCCAGTGCCCCTGTCTCCATGAGTGCTACCCTGAAAGGCCCAAATACATCCTGGGACGCCCCCACCCTGCTGGGGCCCAGGGCCTGATTTGCCTACTGTCTTTGCATCTGACTCTGGCCCTGCTCTCATGCTGCTGCTGGTCTGGGCCAGGCCAGCAGTGACCTTTTATGTGACTTTCTCGGCCTCCCAGTGGCCCCTCTCCTCCAGACACTGCCTCACTCTGGGGAGCCAGTGCCTTCAGCCTCACGTAATTAATGCCTAGCGCCAACACTCGCCAAGGACCTTCTCTGCAGGCCCTGTGCCGGGTGGGGGCAGCCGAGCTCAGTGAGCAACTGGCCGTCAGCCTGTCCTCCCAGCTGCCCTAGCTGGGAGCCTTGGGTAGGCGACTGCACCTGTCTGGGTCCCCAGCAACCCCTACAACACAGGGATGGTTGTTTCTGTCCTGCCTCCTTTGCCTGGATTGTTCTGAGGTCAGCAGATGTACATGGTACAGTGTGAGACATATGGAAAGGGCTACGGTGGGTGTCAGGGACTGACACCTGCAGTTATGGGACAGGCTGGCCTGGGTGGGACTGAGCTTTGTCCCTGGGAGTTTCCAAGCAGAGGCTGCTAGATGCTGTGAGGGGGCTTCTTGCCTGGGATGGTCATCAGCCTCAGTCACGGTCCCCAGCCCGCATCTTTGAGCACCTCAAAGAGCAGCTTTACCTCTCTGTTCCGCAGGACCAGAGGCCATCCAGGCCTGCTATGAGGCCACTGCTATTTCAGACTCAGGAACCAAACCAGACTGCCTGTCTTCTCTCCTGGCTACATGATCACCCCAGATGCAAACAGTAAATGTGGGCTGGGGCCTGCAGCAGCGGAGTCTCTGGTCTTGGGGAGGTGAGGGGAGAGGGCTCTGGGCTCTAACCCACCTTCTACTCCCTCCCAGGGGCCAGTTGCTGGGCCTCAGGGCAAATGCGGCTCTTCAGGCCTGCCCTGTGATGCCACACCCCAGCCTGGCACACACTGCCACGGGGGTGGGGCGCTGGGGGTGGTCGGTGGTGTCTAGGAGCCAGGCCTTTGGGGTTGTGAAAGGGAAAAGGGCAAAACCGAGCTCCCGAGGGCTGTCCCAGCAATCCAAAGACTTTCCTTTTGGGCCCTGTCTCACCTGAGCCTGCCCCTCTGAGAGAGCTACCAGCTCTTCCTAAAGGCACCTTCTCCACCTGGAGAGACAAGGGGAATGAAACCTCCCAGGGCACAGCCTTCTCCAGCTGACAAAGCACTTTCTCAGGACCAGAAGGGGGGACTCCTTTGCAGGCAGAGAAACTGAGGCTCAGAGAAGTTAAGTGACTTGTCCAGGCAGGATCAGCTACATAATTTCTGGGACCCAACGTGAAAGATAAATGAAAGGCTCTTGTTCAGAAATTGTTCAGAATTTCAAGATCAAGACAGCAGAGCCCTCAACCAGCTGGGCTGCATGGGGCATACACCCTGAAGCCAGTCCTGGGCCTCAGGCCACACAGCTGCAAGGGGGAGCCAGCATCTGCACCCAAGACCGGGAGACTCCAGGCGGATGAGAGACCCAGGCCAGGCCTGAGAGCCAAACCTTCGGCGGGCAACCTCTGGGCCTGCCGAGGTGGGGAGCAGAGCGGGTGGCCGGGGGAGGCAGAGATGTGTGCCCATGGCGCCCAGCCTCCTCCCCCAACATGGCCAACCTGGCAAAGTGGGAAGGGGTCTGGGAGCGAACCCCTTTTCAGCAGGTGGGAAAACCCCAGATGTGTTAAAAGGCCAGTCTTTGTTCTTTTCCCTGGGAGATTTCTGCTTTGGGCCAGGCCCTGTGAGACACACTGGACACAGAAAGGCAGAACGATGTGGAGCACGGGAGGCCAGCCGCTCAACTGGACCTGCCATGTAGCCTAACCAGAGGGGGGCCAGAGTGGGCTCTGATGGCAGGGTGCCCTTTGAGTCGGCACTGCCTGCTCGCACTGCCCTAGGTCTGGGGTGAGGTCTTGTAAGGCCCACGGAGGACTGTCCGAGTCACGAGTAGTGGGTAACACGTGAGCCACCATGTCAGAAAACTGGGTTTCATTTCCGGCCCTGTGGGCTCGGGCAAGCCCCTTCATTTCTCGGAGGCTGAGTTTCCTGGTGTGCAATGTGGAGATGATATTTACCATGTGATTCTTGCAACGCCCAGACAAAATGTGGACGTGACAGTACTTCATAAGTTGTCTTAATTGTGGCCACATGCTCACTCTTGGTGCCATTTCTTAGAACCTCTGCATGAGGAGTTCTAGGGCCCAAGTCAGCTGCTGATCCATCCGACAATGATTTTCTGTGCTTCTCCTCTGCTCAGGGCAGGCCTGCCTCCGACACCGTCCCTAGTCCTGTGGAGGCCTCGGCCTATTGGGGCAGCAGGTGGGTTCACTACTCTGTCACCCAACAGGTGGGAACAACTGCTTGGTGCTGGGTGGTCATGAGAGAGAAGCTAGGGAGGAACCTGACACTGCCCCAGGCCTCAGGGGTTAAGGGTTTATCTGGGGAGACAGAATCGGGACCGACCTAGCCTCTCTCCCAGGAGTCTGCGTGCTCCCTGACACCCGAGCGTGGGCTCTGCGGGTCCCGCAGGAGGGGTGCCTTAGCCCAGCCTCCTGCATTCCCCTGGAGGCCCTTCTAGAGCTCTCCTGAGCCCAGCTGGCTCTCCAGGCCCTGGGCTCTGTTCGTGTGGCAGTCTCCCCCAGTAACTACTCACTCTCGGGCAGAGCTGAGTCAGGGTGACCCCATGGCCCTGACTGCTGAGTGACTGGATGGAGGAACTAGACTCTGCAGACCCCTTGAGGTGTGAGGTGACCAAGGCCTTGCCCCATGCCGGGCCTACAGGGGAGGGTGCCCGAGATGCACCTGACAGCACAGGGGGCCTGTGAGTCTCCCGGCAACAGCCGGAGTCACGGGCACCAGAAGGGTGGGACTTCGGGGAAGGAGCACCGCCTCTCTGGGCGGAGGCGTTTCCCAGTGCTGTGCCTGGGCTCCCCGTGGCTCCCCACAGGGCAGGCATCTGGCCCCGCCCCCAGAGGCTCTGAGCTGTGACCCTGCCCTGTCCTACGAAGGCCTTGGTCAGGGCTGGTGCATGTGCCCTTCTGCTACTAGGATCAGCTGAAACCAGCTGTGAAGGAGGGTTAGCCACTGGCTCTCCCGGCCCAGCCAGGGGACTCTGACCTCTGACCATCCTCCCTCCACTAATTACTGAGCCTTCCATGGCTCCTATCACTTTGGGATAAAAGCCATGATCCTTGTTAGGGCCCTTTCACCGTGGCCCCAGGGGCCCTTACTGCTCTGTCTCTATGCGCTGGCCACACCGACCTCTGGGTCCCCTGTGGCCTGTCATGTGCACTGTCAGCAGGCCTATGTCCCTCATTGTGCTGGAACAAGGAGGCTGCTCTGCCTCCTGAAGTCCCGTTAGCAAGTGAGGACAGCTAGGATAAGAAGCAGCTTTCCCAGCCACTCAGCAATGAGTGGGGAGCAGGGGTTCACCCCCGCCTGCCATGTGCCAGAGCCCTATTCCTACCATCCTGCATCTGGGTCCCTGCCTCTGAACCTCTGCCCAGCCACCCCTGCTCTGCCTTGGCTAGGCAGACATCTACTCCTGAGAACTGTCTGCAGAGGGCACTCTTACCCGCATACGGAGATGGGCACCAGGGCAGGGCGCTGCACCCAGGAGTGCCCAGGCCTCTGAGTGGAGTGGGCCCCGGGGGACATACTGGTGGCTGATGTGATGGTGACGGCGGGTGTGGGGCCTGTGGGGAAGGGGGCAGGGCAGTCCTGGAGGCCAGGACTGCAGCCCCAACAAGGGAGGGGCTCCCAGGCCTGTGTGTGAGGGTAAGTGGGAAAGGAGATCTCAGGAGGTCTCTTGGTACCTGGCCCTGCTCTCTGTCATGTCCAAGGACAGAGACCTTGAGCCAGGACCTTCAAAGGGCAAGCCTGGCCCTGAGGCAGCCTTGGTGGGTTCTGCACTCGGCCTTTTTTGCATGTAGCCAGGTGACTATGAGGCTCACTGGGCCCTTTGCTGACTCCGGCCCCACTGTGTGAAGTGCCAGGCCTGAAGGCCCGTACCACCCCACGGGCTCCATCAGCCTGGAAACTCGTCCCTGCCTAGGGGAATTTGCTGTAAGCATTTGCCAGCGGGACAGTCTTCCAGGGGCACCTGGGCTCACGATTTCAGGGGCAAGGCCCTCTTACGGGCCTGCCTGGTGGGTGGGGTTTTCACACTGGTGCTCAGAGAGCAGGACCCGGACCTGAGGGGTGGTGCCCTGCAGCCTGCAGCTCGGGGCTGGGGGCAGAGGGCGGAGAAGAGGCTGACCGTGAAGGACAGGAGCAGACCTCGGGGAGACATCTCCATTTGGTTTGAGGATCTTGAACGGCCCGTCCACCCGGAAGGACCACTGAGGTGCACAGTAGAGCGATGGCAGGAGCAGGGTGGCAGCAGGCCTTTTCCTGGCCACTGACGCCTGCCTTTACTCTGGCTGTGAGGTGGGGGGAGGCTGAGGGCAGACAGAGCGGGCTGGCTGCACCCCTCAGCTGAGGCAGTCCTCAGGAGAGAAGGTGGGGTCACTATGCCTATTTGGCAGAAGGCTCAGGAGGTTGGGGGAGGGGAAGCAGCCTGGGAAAGGTGACCTGTCGGGTGACCCTTCTTTGGTGCCGTGCTGCCCTCCAGCCGGGTGTGACTGGGGGGTTTGGGGGCTGGACCCTTCTCCTCAGAACACCCCCAGCAGCAGCCACGCTCTCTGAGCCCTCACTGTGCAAACGCGGACTGCGGGACTGCCACCTCTCCTGGAAGAGCATGGGGTCCAGTAGCAGGAAAAGCAGGATGGTGTGAGGCTGGGCCAGCCACTCATCTCTCTGAGCCTCAGTTGCCTCATCTGTGACACTGAATGGCACCCTTGCAGGTCTCTGGGAACATTAAATGTGTCTAGAACTTAGCCTGAAGGCTGCTCCATAGAGCAGCAGCCTTATTCCAGATTCCTGACGGCTGCCAGGGACAAAGCAAAGGACAGGTTAGAGGACAGCCTGGGGCTGAGGAGGTGGCACCCAGCACCTGTGTGTATCCAGGTGGGGCCTTCAGACTAGTCACCCCCACTCCCCCTTCTACTCTTGGACGTCCTAGGGCCAGGACTGGGGCAGAGTGAAGCTGGCACTTGGGAGCTTGCGTCTGCCCTCTGTTCTCCAGTTCTAGACTGTATACCGGGTGGGCCTCCTGGGGGGAGTCCAGATCGCAGGCATCTGGCTGGCCTCTGCAAGGTGCTTGCCACCCCGCTGGTTCTCCAGATCTCCTCTCTGTGGCATCAGCCCATACGGGATCTGAGCAAGGTCAGACAGGCCCCGGGCTTCTCGCCTCATGGCCTGGACTTTGCCATCAGGCTGCGTTCCCCGCACGGCCCTGGTTCTGCCCATTCTGAGGGCCCTTGTAAATGCTAAGGGCTGGAAAGGAGAAGCAGCAAAGAATGCTATGTGCTCAAGCACCTGCCGTGTGCCACATATCAAGTGTCTCATGCAAGCTGCTTCAGAGTAGAAACTACAACTCCTTTTTGGCAAGAGAGAAAACTGAGGCTCAGAGATGTGAGGTAACTCCAGCTTGATGACATAGTGACTGCAGAGCCGGGACGGAACCAGGTCTGGCTCCAGAGCCTGGGCCAGGGCAACAGACTGGAAGGGAGTCAGTATTAGCAAAACTCCAATCAAGTGTCTCTGCTCTAAGAACAAAGGCACAGTTCTTAAAACAAAGGTACAGCCTGGCTGAGTGACCTGCAACTCCCCAGCTTCTTTAGGACAGACCAGGAGCCTCACCACAGGAAGCCCTGAGCTCTGGCTACTCTTCCATCACCAGTCAGCTGCTGGAGCCTGGTCTGCGGCCACCGCCTGGCCTGTTCTTGGTGGGCGCCAGCTAGAGAGAAGCTGAGGGGGAGGCAAGGGGAGGCTTGAGGGGCAGGGCAGCAAGAAGCTGTGGCCCGTCACCCGCCCGGGTGGGTGGGAAGGGGGACCAGCGGGCAGGGTGGCCGAGGAGCCTAGCGTTTCGTCTGTGTCCACATGCTGGGGCTCCTCTGGCTGCTGTGCACGGTGGACTGTACTAGAGAAAAAGGATGCTCTGGGCTCTGCGGGGTGCCTTCTGTGTGTGGCTACATCAGACCATCAGTGTGGCCCCTCCAGGGCCCTCGTGAGTGTGGCAGGGCAAGGGGGCCCCGCCAACCAGCAGGAACATCAGGGGTGGGGGTTGGGGAGGGGCACTGAGGTGGCAGGGGCGTTGAGGCCACATCCCGGAGGGCTTTGGGACTCATTTGGACCAAATCCTGCGGGGCCAGGGAGCCTAGGGAAGGGTGAAGGCAGGTCAGGGAGGGGGCTGGAGCAGGGAGGGTGGAGGCCCAGAAAGAGCACATGGGGGTCAAGTGTGCCCAGTGGCCAGCGAGGCGGGGCAGTGTGAGGAGCTTGCCACCTCCGTGCAGGGCAAGGACTGGCTGGGTGGGAGACGCCCGGTCCCCAGGGCCTGGGGCAGGGTGGGGGACGTGAGTCACTGGGAGGTTTGGGAGGGCCCTGCCGCAATCCAGGTGGCCTCTAAACAAAGCCTGAGAGCTGGGCCGGCCACTGAGAGGGACCCCTTGGTGCCTCTCCAGGCCACTCTGAGTGATGAGGCCCTCGTCCCAGGCCACTGCCCCAGGAGATCCTTGTCACAGACCCTGGAAGCCAGAGGCCCAGGAACTGCTTTTCTGCTTTACAGCCTGAGCTAGGGAAGGGACTTACCAAGGCCATCCAGGGCAAGTGCTGAGGCAGGCCAGGGGTCCCCATGCCCAGCTCACTGGCCCCCATGCCCAGCTCCTTGGTCGGAGTGTGGATTCCCCCAGGAAAGCCACAAACACCTGCCCCTGGAGAGCCATGTGACTCTGGCTCAACCCCTCCCCTCCCTGGGTTGGGCCACCTCTTCCAGGAGATGGAGACGGCACTGTTCCCCTCCAGGTCCTCAGGGAGCATGCCCAGCACCTGTCTGGCCAC
This sequence comes from Smutsia gigantea, assembly GCA_032199065.1. NCBI lineage: Eukaryota > Metazoa > Chordata > Mammalia > Pholidota > Manidae > Smutsia > Smutsia gigantea. The sequence goes on from JAVSCE010005688.1 coordinate 29,501, forward strand.
ACTGCCCTTTCTGCAATACCACTGCATGCTCCTCACATCACAAGACCCTGCCCTCTGGTCTCCAGCTGCATCCTGTCACCCATGCCTTGCCCATACGCTGGCTTCACCCCTCTGGATTCTCCAGTGGGTGTTGTGCACCCCAAACCCCTGCCCACTGCAAGTTCTCTAAACCCAGCAGCTGGGCCTGAGGGCTGTTTCTCTCTGAACCCACTGCTCATACAGCAGCAAGGACTCCCTCCCCAGCTGCAGTCCTACCTCACAGAACCTTCCCCAGGGCCCTGGGAGGGCATGCCCCTGCTGACCTCCTCTAAGGGGACAGGGCACACAGGACTTGCAGGCAGGAAGGGAGCATGTCCCCAAGCTCCAGATGTCACTGTGTCAGTGGTCCTTGCCCTCACCCTGCCCCCCCCCCCACTTCTGGGGCTGAGGAAGTGGCACCCAGAAGTAGGCCTTGTGTTAGCTGTGCCCATGGACGTGACATCTCCCATGGCTTCTACACCTGAGATGAGCCCATGCACGGGCTAGAGTCAGAATCAGATTTCATCTGAGGCCCACACAGAGGGGAAACCACAGGGTCTCAGGCTCCAAAGGAAGCCAAAGGGCTCATGGCTGAGCGCTCTGGGCCTTCTCAGGGCAGATCCCGGATTAATCCCTCTAGCCAGGCTTCGTCCCCAAAGCGCAGGGGCCCAGGCGCCGGGATCCCTGGCTCTGCCCAACTCACAGGGGGCCTGTGAGTGAGTCACATCCTCCCTGAGCCTCAGCCCCCCATCTGGGGCTAGCCAGGGCCCTGCCCCTCTCCCTTTCTCTAATAAGCCCTGGTGGCACCCTGCCTCCACCCATACCCCTTGACATAGCTGAATTATCGGGACCCGCCTTCTACCAGCCCACAGGGTGTGTAGGCTCGTGTGAGAGTGAGTGTGAATGTGTGTGTGACTAAACTGAGGACGGAAGCTCAGGGCCTCAGCTGGGGGCCCCAAGCAGTCAGAGAGCAGCTGCGCTTGGGGCCAGTTCAGCACAGGGATGGCCTGACTACCTGGTTCTTCCTGCATGACAGCCCAGTGCCTGGAGCTCAGCCCTGTGAGCAGGGAGACCTTGGCTCATGGCGAGGTGCCTGCCCAGGCTCCAAGGTCCACCTACCCTTTCCCTCTGGCAGGCCTCCCACTGAGTGCCTGGCCTGAGGAACTGCCCTGTGCCACCACCTCCCTTGTGGCAATCTGCCTGAGCCTCTTCCCACGGCCAGGCTCACCCAAGCTCAGGGCCCCACCTTTTCTCTCTCGGCTGGACACCTGCCTGTGTGAAGGGCCAGCCATGAGGCATCACCCATCTCTGGGCACCTCCTCCAGGAAGGCTTTATTCATCCTCTCAGCCACCCAGCCTCCCCTGTGCTCCTGCTCTAGGCAAGGCCCTGTGCTGGGGCCCAGGTTCCAAGTCAGGAGGCCCTAGGCTTGTGGCAAAACAGGGTGCTGGTGGAGGCTGGGCAGCAGTGGGGATGGGGGTGGCAGGAAAGGTCCAGTTAGGTGTGGGTGGGACTTTGCCAGGTACAACTGCCCAAGACAGCACCCAGGTAGAGTGGTGGGAGGCATGACCCGCTGAGGCAGGAAGCCTGGGAGGGGCTGCATGTGCAGGGCTCAGGGGCAGGCTCAGCGTGGCTTCCGGGGGACTGACTGGTTGGGTCTGGGACTAGGGGTCGGGAGAGGTGGCTTGGGACACAGGTTGGTGAAATCAGGAGAGACCCAAGGACCCTGGAGATAGTGGCTGCAGAGAAGAGGTGGCAGGTGGGTGGCCTCTGGGGGGACAGAGAAGCCAGGAGCTGGGGGAGAAGCAGGAGTGTGAGTGTGCTGAGAGGAGCAGTGACATCGGCTCGACCTGGCACGGTGGCCGTGCGATTAAGTGAGACTGGGAACAGCATGGGGCTTAGCCTGCACCCACCAAGTGTCAGCCATTGTTATCATAATTGCCCTATTCTCCTTGTCTTCCCAGCCTTCCAGGTCTCCAGCCTTTCCATGCCCTTCCTAGAACCCTCAGCAGCTCCCCTTGCTGGGTGCTGCCCCAAACCAGGCCCCAGGCTTGCACCTCCCATCCTCTCTCTCCGGGGCGCCCCTGAGCTGACTGGGTGAGTGTGTTATGCGATCATACCCATCCAACAGAGGGGAGCCTGGGCTCAGGGGTGCACAGGTGCAGAGGTGCAGGGGGACGGGCAGGTGCCGGCTGTGTGAGTGCCGGGAGATAAATTCCTAGCTACCTTCCTGGGCCTCAGTTTCTTCATCTGTTAAGTGGGAATTCCTTTAGCACCAACTCTCAGGATGACTGTGAGGTAAGTAAAGGCTGGGGACAGTGTGAGGCCCAGAGAAAGATGGGGCTCAAGGTTAACCCTACTGGGCTCACTGGGCCTGGAGCCTCTGCTCTCCTGGGTGGGGGGGACCTGGAGTGGGCTGGTGTGAATCTGCTGTCCAGCACCTTCAGGGCCCACAGTCCACCTGGAACGGCAGTTGAACCCACATAGCTGAGCCATAAACTGGGCCTCAGGCCTGTTCTGCTCCTGACTCAGGGCTCTGGATTTGAGGGTCCATAGGTCTTGGACCTTGGTCCAGAAGACTGCTCACTGATCGCACAGCCTGGGGGGTGTCTTCCCTTTGCAGGGCTGCACCTCTTCATCTGTAAAGTGGGAGAGCTGCCTCATGTGGCTGTGGGAAGACTCACTGGAGAGGGCTGCCTGGAAAGCACTTTGCAAACTGTAAAGTGGCATAAGGATGTTGGTGAGGAGGAAGACTCAGGTGGTGGGAGCAGGCACTGGCCCTGCCTGAGGAGGCAGTGGGCATTCTCCTGGGGGCGACGGCAGAAGCTGGAAGCCCACCCCGAGAGGCAGTGCATCCCACACCTGCGGTCCCTGCCCTATGCTGGAGATCGGTGGTCCTGGGGGTAAGCCAGTGCAGAGGGCAGCCTGGGCTCTGCCTCAGTGGAGCCCACAGTAGCTGGGCGACCTGGGAGATTCCTCCCAGCCTAAGTCTGAACTGTCTGTGGTCGGCAGAATAGCAGCCCCCTGAAATATCTGTGTCTTAACCCTCCTGTGGCTCTATGTGGCAAAAGGAACTCTGCAGATGTGATTAAATGAAGGCCCTTGATTATGTGGGTGGGCCCAATGTGGTCACAGGGGTCCTTACAAGTGGAAGAGGGAGGTCAGAAGAGAAGGGACAGTGGAAGCAGGCGGGAGACACCGCACTGCAGGCTCAGAGGTGGAGGAGGGGCCAAGCCAAGGAATGGGGGGGCTTCTAAAGTGGGAAAAGGCAGCGAAGCAGCCTCTCCCCTAAAGCTTCTAGAAAGAACGAGTCTTTGCTGACACCTTGGTTTTCACCCAGCAAGCCCCAAGCCTAATTTCTGCCCTACAGAAGGCAATACCTCTGTTTTGTGCTAAGGACTAGGACTGCGGTAACGGGCTAGCAGCAACGACAGGAAACCAGAGCAGCTTCTATCCCCAGTGTACTTGTGGGTTAGGAATTGATGAGGACCTGGAGGCTGCAAGCATGACTGCCAGCGGCTCACTGGTCCTGCTGTAAAGGGGGTCCCAGGGCCCTGTGGTGAACTTAGCTGGGTATTTAGATGTTTTGCGTAAGTAAGTTGGCGAGATAATGGAAATCTATCACTTCAACCTTCAAATCAAAACTGATTTTAATGTAAATCTAATATCTAAAATCTCATGGTTACGTATTCTGAGGCCTCTTTAAAGTAACCCTAACTGCTGCACCTGTACTTTAGTCTGTGCTCAGCGATGGGGGGTAATTATAACCAGCAATCTGTGTGTGCAACTGAGTCTGCAAGGGTGGGGCAGGACCCTCTGGCCCTGAATGGCTCCAGGCCACCATACTACAGAGCACCCGCTGTCCCCAAACTCCACCCTTTGGAGGTTTCTACTATATCCACACTCTAGACCGACAACTGTTGTGTCTTTCTGCCTGCAGGGGCCTCTTTCCCTTCCCACAGGGCCAGAATCTAGGCCTGCTTTGACTAGCGGCATGGCCTGAGCGCTTGAGGGGCCACTCAGCTCCTTGGGGCCCTGCGTCCTCGTATGGCGCCTCCGAGAGCCACAGGAGAGCAGCCAGTGCCGTACTTAGCCGTAGGACTTCAGTCAGATCTAGTGTTTGTGTTTCTAAGCTCGGGAACCTTGTAACCAAATTGCTAGTCCCTGGGTAAATGAGGAGCAGGCAGCTTCCACGAGAGGGGCCGAGAGGCTCGAGTATGCGCAAAGGGCCCAAGTTTTAATTCATATGTTTTGTGTGCTCTGCTTTTTGCCTATGTCCTGGCTCTTGGTCATGTTAAGAGGTGGCGTTGCTACTTAAATGGCTTGGGGACATCTAAGGAGCCTGTGGCCTCTGCAGGCTAGGCACAAAAATTTTTGAGATAATTCTGAGTGCAACAGTCTATGAGAGCATATAAAAGCTAAGCTCTTATCCACCTGGGGAAGTAAACTGGAGCACAAAGCCTGCAGTGAGGAGGCCACTTACCCTGAGACATGGAACAGGCGGGGTGTCCCGCGGGCCTGCGGGACCCGTCTGTTGCTGATGTGTGGTCCCTGTGGAGCGGTGAGCATGGCATGTGCCCGTGCAGCCTCATGGGGCTGGCAGGAGCTGCTCTGCACCCACTCATTTCCGGAGGGGAAAAGCAGTCCATGCTCAGAGGTTTCCAGCCTCCTCTCCCGTCCAGCCTAAAATCAAGCTGGGGCTGGCAGACTCCTGCCAGGCCACCTCAGCCACCACGTGCCCTGCTCTGGAGCCCTGCGCTGTGACTGCCGTGGCACTGCTCACAGGAGGCCATTCTGGGGTGCGGTGGCCCCGTCTCCTCTCGGGACTGACCCTCGGCTCTCCTCTCGCAGGGAGCTGGCCGGTGCAGCAGTCGAGGGCACAGACTCTGGAGCTGGGTGGCCCAGGTCTGCGCTTGCCACTGAACTTGTGTCTCACCTTCCTCGCCTGCTTTTGGGCCACAGAACAAGGTCCTGCCCCCTCACCTGTTCTACCCCAGTCCTTTCCCAGGACCCTGCACAGACTCAAGTGGCCCACCAGCCCCACAATGCACTGGGATAGACTGCCTGTGCTCCTTCCCACAGGCCAAGGATGCCAACCAGCCCGGATCCCCACCATGCAGGCTGCCCCCCAGCAGGGGCCAGGCTCTGTCCAGAGCAGAGCAGAAGGGGGATGGTCACTTCCCTCATTCTCCATTCCTCGCCTCTGTTAATATGTATGGCTTGGGGCAGTCAGGCCTTACTGGGGGCTACTAGTTAGGGCTTGGAGTCCAGTGGGAGCCTAAGCCTACCACATGCTCTCAGAGGATGCAGGTGCTAAGAATTTTGAGCTCTTGAGAGAGAGGCTCACCCTTCAGGAAGCCTCTGAGGATGGTACCTAGTTTCGGGCATGAGGCCCTGGCTGTGGGTCCTTGTCCCCCATGTGTTGTAGGAAGACTAGAGGAGGAAGAGGTCTCTTTTGTCTGTGGGGTAGGACAGGCTCTAAGGTCTGGGTGGGGGGATTTTTATAACCAGATGTAGGAATGCAAGGGAGGCCAGCCTTCATCCATCTCCTTGGCCCTCCTAATACCTGGCACAGAGTGCCCCAGTCTGCTCCCCCAACTCTGTCCCCAAAACCCAGGGTAAGGGCACCTGTGTTCTCAGAGCTTCTCCTCACCGTCCTGGCCCTACTCCAGGATCTGGCTCTGAGCCATTATCTATTGACTTTAATTATAAACAGCAAGTACAGAAGCCCTCTCTCTCTCTGCCCCCATGCCCACCACCCACCTGCTTGATGCCAACCCAGCTTGGCCCTCTTCTACCATGATCTTCTTGCTGGGAAGGGCACAGGGCACCTGGGGGCCTAGTTCCTGGTGCTGCCTGGCTCTGGCCCAGCGCAGCAGTGCCCACCTCTCCTAGTAAGTGAGGCTGAGGGCTGTAGGCCCTCTTAGGCCTCAGCATGGCTTTAGAACACTGGCAACTCTTAGGTTTCTACCAGCCATCTCTCATCACCTTTCCAGAAAGTTCATAGCACTGACTCACGTCTTCCTGGAGGGTAGTGGATGCAGCTATATTCTGGGGCCATGAAGTCCACCCCCTGGCAGTTTCCAGCCCTTCCCAGGCCAACCCAGATGGCTCAAGTCAGCAAGACAGCCCTGTCCAGAGGACTTGCAGAGAATGGGCTTCCAGCCTGAGCTTGTCCTGTCTGCCTGTGTGACCAGAGGTGAATCCTCAGCCTTCTCTGGACCTCAGTGCTCTTGTCTTAGAAAGGGGGCTATTCCTGTTCTGCCCAGTGTGGACTTCGGGGTTCACAGAGTCCCATCAGCCAGCCTATGATCTCCTTTGCTCCTCAAAGCCCCACTGGGGAGGGCAAGGCTTAAGCCTACTCCCCAGCATGAAAGGCCCCACTTAGACCTCCCTCCTCCCTAGAAGCCTGGGCTCCTTTGAGATCCATATGAGAGTCACAAAAGTAGGTGGCCCCTCTGGGACCTTTAGGCTCTGACCTCCATGGTCCTGTGACCTGCACACTTAAGAGAGACCACACGACCATGACCTCTGGGCTAAGCTCAGCTACACAGGGTGGTGTGAGACCTCATGCAAGCCAGGGCACCCCCAAAAGCCTCAGTTTCCTCCCAAGACATGGAAAATGCACTGCCCGGCCCACAGCTCCCACGGTTTGCATAGCCGATCAGATCACCACAGAGAAGCAGGGGACCATGCAAGGGGACCCTACAGCCACACTCTGGGGCCTCTGGGGGAGCCGACTAAGGGGCAGAGAAAGGAACACATGAGGTAGCCTTGCTTTTCTGTCCCACAGACTGAGCTTGACCGAAGGGCAGTCACTCCCTCCTCCTTCCTTTGTCCTCACACTTCCCAGGATCTGCCAGCCAGCTCACCTCTGGGGCACCTTCGGTGGCACCAGGTGTTTTTAGGCAAGCCTCCCTAGAATCCGGATCCAGCCCAGGGCAGTGCTCACGGGCAGCTGACATCACATGGGGCTCCCCCCCGAGGCAAGTGGGGGCCCGAGGGGGGACCACAGAAAAGTGGTCCTGGGCTGGGGTCTTTCACAGAGTTGAGGGGTTTTGGGGGCAGAGGGGCTGAGTGAGTCCTGCTTCCACCTGGGCCTGGAGATGACCTCAGTCCTCCCCTCTCTGGGTAGCAGATTTCCCAACCACAAAGTGGGCAGGGCACTGGATGCCCCTGAGATCCCTCAGCCCCAAAGTCAGATGTGTTGTGTTTTCCCTGGATGTGGCTTCTCTCCTGGGCAAGGAGGCAGATAAGGGCTGTGCCGCCCACATCCGTGCGCTACACTAACACCCTCCTTTGCTTCTGTGTTTCAGTATCACTTCCTGCTGATCTTGGTATCTTAACTACGAATGTGGACATTTGCTTCAAGTACTGAGGCTCGCAGCAAACGTCCCCTTACGTGCACTAGACACTGGCTCTGGGTTCTTTGCTACAAACACACAAAGAAATACATGTGTCTGATGAAGGGTAAAAACTTTAAAAAGGAAAAAGTGAATTCACATCTAGAGAGGAGCCCCCACACTCACACCTGGCACACGTGAGTACACATGTGTGGACAGAGCACACACAGCCCACAGACACACCCTCACAAGCCTGACACGCTAGCATACACACAGACGCCCCCACACCAGCACACACCTGACACACGCACGCACGCACGGACAAAGGTGCAGGTACAACAAAGGAAGTGGAAGAAAAGTGTTACCCATGAGTAGCCGCCGTTTCACCCGCTTGTCCACATCAGCTACTGACGTGGCATTGAACTGAGAGCGCTCAATTGCAGCCTCATCCTTCTCTAAAACACAAGTAAGGGACAAACACGGAGCCGGTGGTTAATGAGAGCCCACTTCCCGCGGCCCAAGACAGTCAGCCTCTCGGCGTGGCGCACACAAAGCCAACACAGCCGGGCCAGCCGGCATCCTCGCCAAGGGCTAATCCCAGGGACCTCCAAGGTGGTGTGTTCAGGGCAGAACGAAGAGGCAACAGGGCAGGGGGTGTGTGCAGAAAGGGGGGCGACCACAGAAGGACACAGATGGGACACAGGGCCCATCTGCAAACAAACAGAGGAGGAGGCTGAGTTCAGAGCAGACACAGCCCATCTGAGAGGGGCCACAGAAACAGACAGCACTGCCCAGCGCTCGGGAAGACATGGTGATTACAAACACCCCCGGCTCAGGCTGGAGAGGCAGGCACAGGACAAGGCATAGGACAAGAGGACAGGGCCATGGGGTCCGGTGATGGATGCGCCTGGACAGCAGACGTCCTGTCTCACGGGTGTGAAAGTGTGCCAAACACTCATGCAAAATTAAGGACAAAACATACAGAGGAACAAACACACACAGAGCAATGGATTCAATCTAACAGACACAGAAAAACCAGGGGGTCAATTTGGGCAGCGCTGGTTGCCTGCTTGTCTATAGAGGATTAGAGCAAGACATTCAAGTGCTCAACAAGGGGTTGCAAAGATGGTCAGTCATTTTAGGAGCGTGCAGAGGAAGACGGTGGGCCAGGGGCATTCTGGCTGCATGGCACGCAGCTATGCTATGATGCTTCCCATGGAGGAGCGTGTGAGGTTAGCTGATTTCTTTGCTCAGTGGGAGATGTGTGGAGACATTTCCCCAAGAGGAGAACCTGAGCAGCAGCGAGCAAAGGCAGGTGAAAATTCTGGCCAGCAAGGCGGGGGTGGGTGGGGGGCAAGGGTCCAAGAGCCGGGCCTAGAAAAGGGTTTCTAAGTGGAGGGAGGCAGGAGTGGGATGAGGGAGGAAAGTTAACATTAGAAAGTAGATCCAAGCAGGGACCTTCACATGCAGAAGACACTAAAAGATGAAAAAATAAGAATGGATGAGTCAGGTGGACAAAGACAAGATATGTTAGACAAGGCTGGGTGTGTGTCTGGCCAGCAGCTGTTTGCGCTGGTCCGGTGGCCGGCAGACGCAAACGCTGAGGGAGACCCCAGCAGACGAGACAGGAAGGGGGCCGCCGGGCCCAGGAGAGCCCCTGGCAGGACGGTGGACACAGGGAGAGAGGCAGGAGAGGAGGTTCTAGATGGGATCAGGCTGCAATAGAGACACTGGTCTGAGACCGGGTTTTGCTTTGCAATTGTTTTGGTTGTTTGGTCTGATTTGGTTTTTGGCTCTGAAAATAATTAATGAACGTCAGTTATCAGACAAGACAGGCAATCAGGGACCATCACCAGAAAAGCAGGAGGAAGGAGATAAAAATGAAACCAGAAATGGCCATGTGAGAGGAGAGACCACACAGAGGAAGGGAGAACGGCGCAGCAGCAGCGCTGGGAGGGCGGCCGCGCCCCGGAGGGGAGGGGGCACTGATGCCCCACCCGGCCCGGCCCCCCCAGCTACGAGGGAGCAGTTGCAGGGGACAGAATGTGACAGCCAACTCCGGGCTTCACGGCTTTGCTTGCTTGCCAACCCTTTCGTTACTTGAAAGTCCCTCAAGAAACAGCTTCAGAGTTGATAATGAGAACTGGGCCCTTAAAAAAAAATTACCGTGATAACTGACTTGTGGTTTATAAAGTTTGCCAGCGCCGAGGAGAAAGAAAAGGATGTACGAAGTTAGATGGGTACCAACTTTGAAATTCCTCTTTCTTTCAGTTAAAAAACTTGCTGTCATTTTTGAGTGGGGAAAGGACTAGTGACCATGGCATGAGATGACCAGGCAAGTCCTCCAACTGCCCCCTGGGAAGAGGGTCCAGGAGGAAGGGCGTGACCGAGCTCAGTTAGAGATGCCAAGTAACAGGCCAGGCGACAGAAGGGGCATTGCTGGGAAGCGACTGCAGGTGGGGAGAAAGTCTGCCTGGGGACAGAACACAGACCCCACCTGCGGTTCACAGCGTCATCTCCCCTGGTGTTCCAGACAGTGAGGGCTGAAAGCAGTTTTCTGAGAAAACCTCTGGGTTTTCCGACTGCAGAGGGCACCCACATCACTAAGGGGTCATGGCACAGGTCACAGGAGCCTGTGGTGTCTCCACATCAGGGGAGGAGACCCGGTGCTTCAGGAGCGGCAGCTGCCTGCCTTGGGACACACACCTCCCTCCTCCCCACAGGCCACCTGCCTGGGAGCCCCCCTCACCCCATGGTGGGGATGACGACCCACCGAACACCCACCGTGACACTCGGCAGAAGGCAGAGGGGCTTGGTCGCGGGGGGCCGGAAGCATAGTGGGAAGTGTCCCCAGAAGGCTTCCTTTGGGGTTGCCTGCCAGCCCCATCAGCATGGAGGAGGGAGGGGGGCACTCCTTTTCTCGTCTCCTTGAAGTTTCCTTCTTGGAAACTGGGACAAAGTGGGGTGCTGGCCAACATCAAGGGGGCAGGGGGTGCAAGGGGCTCGCGAGCGGCTAAGGTGCCTACTTACCGATGCACGCCCGACCGTCAGAGTGGAGGGCATACTTCTGGTGACAGCCACACATGGGGCCCGCGTCCGTGTCCTCGCAGCTGTGCTGGCAGCCTCCGTTCCCATAGTTACAGGTTACTAGTCAGGCCCCAAGTGTGCATATGTATGTGTAAACAGAAGACAACAAAACAATTAGTTTACTGGTGTTGGTTGTTTCTTTTAAGGGACTGGGGAGGAAAGTGAGGGCATAAGGTGACTGGTGAAACAGATACACATTTCTCTGGACTTCAGCCCCACCGGCGTCTTGGCTGGAGTTGCTCACTCCCTAGAGGCAAACTGGGGCGGGACAGAGAATGGACTTTGGGGTGTCTGGGCTGTGAGCAGGGCTGGCAGATAGCTGGTGCTCTTGGATGGTGTTAGTTGAAGAAAGGGACGCTAGGCAACTTTATCCTTCCTGGGTTGCAAAAGACACTTGCAAATAGCCTCCCTTGATGGGGCAAATGCCTGTGACTACCAGGCGTGCCCTGCAAGGTGGGAGGAAGGTGGGCAGCCCAAGGTGAGAGAGGATGGTCATTTCCTTAGCTCTTGCCTATGTCTGAGGGTGTGTGGAAGGATGTCCCCACGGAGGTCTATTCTCTCCAAGTCCCAGCAGCTGTCTCAAACTCTATCCCCTCAAAGCCCTAATCCTCCCAAGGCAACGTCCAAAACAGACAGAACATATGCAAATGAATGTCATCTCAGGAGCAGTCTTATTTAAAATGTTACATGGTCTGCAATGCCTGTGGCCTGGAGGAGCTGGGGAGCTTCAGCTAGAACCTGAAATGTCTTACAGCATCTACAACCTGGGTTGGCTGAAGAGGGGGCTGTAAAGGAGCCGGGCTGAAGTAGGAAATATGGTAAGTCCTCATTTATTTAAAAGAAAACACCTGTTACTACTTTCCAGGGTGAGGCAAGTCACTCAAGGATCTCTTGGGAGGGGCTCGTGCGGCCCCCGCTTCACTCCGCTGGTAAGACAGCAGGGTGACTGTTGTCTGCATGCAGGTGGCACAATGGGGCTTTGAGGACAGACAGGGTGTCTTCTTGGGTACTTTAACCGTTTGTCCAGAGTTCTACCTACCCTCTTAATTTACTTGGCAAAACCCTTATGATGATCAAATATGCAAAAATAAATCTCAGACCAACCATGGTCAGAGGAAAATTTCAAATTGGCAGAGTCAGGATTAGTGACCTTCTATCAGGTTACACATGAACAGGGCTGGTACCGGAGGGAAGTCATTTGGTGGCCAATGCCTGGTGACAGATGCCCAGCACTTCAGGACTGAGTCTGCAGCTGGCTGACTTCCCTGGGCTCCCTTCCTTTCGCCAAGAGAATGGCACGGAGCCTCGGGGCGTCCGTCAGGAGTGGTGGTGGCCCTGTGAGCCTGGACACATGCCGTCTCCCCACCACGTGAGGAGGACCTAAAAAGAATGGTTACTGCTCAGTGTCCCAGACGCGGTCCTCAGTGACTGGAGGCTCTGCTGGGCTGCCTTCTCCAGAGGGAGCTAACGGCCATCCGAAGGGGGGACTCGACTACCGGCGTGACATCTCAAGGAACTGCAAAATCGCTTCAGGAATCACAGCCGGACTGGAAGCACAGAATCTTCTGGCCTGTTCTCCCCAGGAGTGCCTCGTCTCCACTCTGCATTCCCAGGGGCCACATTCTCTCATCTCTGTAACAGCTTGTCTCTCTGCCCAGGAAGAGGCCCAGGGAAGCCTAGGGATCCTGGAGGTTGTTGCTGAGCCTCGATCCCAGGTAAGGGGAGAGACCCGAGCAGAGCTCCAGCTTAGGCTAGACATCACGTGCCTTTCCAGTCTGAGAAAAGCCCCACTGCAGAGTGGGCAGGGGTGGAGCTGGGGAGAAGGCAGGGAGAATTCTGTACACCGTTCTCTCCAAAATCTGAGTTCCAGTAGATGGGCCGTGCCCTGCAAGTTACTCTAAGGAGGATACAGGCGGGCCTGAGGCAACTCGCAGGAGGGCCTGGGTCCACTGCTCTCTCCACACGGGCAGGTGTACATCTCACAGACCCCAAGGGCTGAGCTCGTGAGCACCTGGACAGACTACAGCTTGTGCTCCGAAATAAGGACACTGGCGACCCAGGATCCAGAAAGACAGAAAAGGCTGGGAAAAACCTCCCTTGGCCCTGGAGTGGGTCCTGGTCTCTGGAGGGGTGAAGGAGTTTGGTGCAGGGTTCCTGTGGCTCCGCTGGTCCACTGAGGCCTCAGCCCCCAATCCAGATTTACAGTTTCCTGGCTCTCAAGTGACCTCAAGAGTTAGAGGGAACATCTCAGAGACACTTCTACGCTAACCCTGCACATTAACCACACAGAAGGAATCCGGGCTGACTGGATGGACAGCCATCCGTGCCCTCCTGTGAAAGAAGCAGGGCAGTCACCCACTCCTGGGTCCTGCACTCTCTACATGCCCTGGCAATACCCAGCCACCAAATGGAGAAGATGGGCACCTGTGTCTTTTACCAGCAAATATTCTGGGCAAGAGGTTAGCTCTCCTCTCTCTCTGTCCTGATGGGGCAGGGGGAGTCTTAGCTGCTTACAGAGCCCTGCCTTACCTCTGACTTCTCTGACCAGGTTAGTCTCTGGGGAGATTCTCTCTGAGCAAACTGTCCCTGGTAGCACTTGTCCCAGAAAGAATTATAGAATTAGGTAGTGAGTCGGTCAGTCCCAGCCGCTTCCTGGGGCTTGCAGCTCGCCCCAGCATGCAGCTCAGGGCATGGTCAGGGCAGGTGTCGCATGTGCTTTTCTTCTGAAGGCTGAACTTGACAACAAGCCTTCCCACTCCACATATGCTTGTCTTGTCCTTTGTCCTGAGGAAGCTCAGACTGTCTGATGGGAGGACTGGGAAAGCTGGAGTTATTCATTTTCTGTTCTGAAGGTTGCCAGGTGGCAGGAGATTTCTCTGCAGCTAAAGGAATCCATCTGGTGCAGGGGACAGAAGGGCCTGGCTGGAGTCCCAGGCCTGGAGCTGGGCATTTCCCAGTCCACACTGTCCCTGCCCGTGGGGACAGAAGACATGTTTACCTTTGTGATCTCACAGGAAAGACTAGGAAGCAAGAGGGCGTCTGGCCCACATCTCAGACCATACCTGGGCGGAAGGAAGTGTCCTCACTTTGGGGAATGGAGAAATCATGAGTGGGGGCTGAAGCATGAGCTCCTTGGAGAAAGGGCCTGTGTCTGACACCTGTGGGTCCCCAAGACCCTGGGTACTGTATGAAGAGAACATGAGTCGGGAAAGGTATGGCATGTGTCCAAAGGAGAGCCGAGGACGACTGAGACTCACGATGACTAGGGATGACGGACCGATAAGGGTCTTCTCCGGAATGAAGGATGGGGAGAAAGGCCATTTTCCTTCCAAGAGCTGGTCAGCCCCAGTCTCCTGTCTCAGTAGTTGTTTGGGACTGCTTTCCCTACTGGGTGTGGGTACCTCCACCGCACCACCTTTGTGCATCAGAAAGTGGGCCTGGTATGAAGCACTTGTCTCTGGCCAGAGATGGGAAGGGCTCAGTCTGCCTCCCTGAGCACTTTGCAGGGACGGGGCGAATGTCACACCAATTTGGGCATCTCAGCTGCCCAGGGAGCAGAGGCCACTTCACCATTCCCCTTGAGGCCACACTGGGTCTGAAGTCTTTGAGGACGAGTGGAACGTGGTCACCTGCTGTCGTCCAGTATCCTGACAGTGCTGTTTGCTGGCTGCTACTCCTACTGGACAGCTGGGTGGCCCAGTGAGAGGCCGCTTCACCCTAGAGCCCTGAAGCCTGACCTCCGAGCTGCTCCTAAGGTGGCACCTTCGGCACCATCTACAGTGGGCCTTGCAGGGGAAAACTGCAAGGTGTGATCTCTGCTCCTGGAAATAAGGTCAGCCCAGCCTGGGCCGAGTACCCCACCCCTCCCCCAAACCGAGCTCCTCTCCTTCTTTCTGCCACCCCATTCCTCAGGGCGGCCCTGGCCGGCCAGGAAACCTGAGCTTGTAGCCTTCTGTGTCACAGCCCCTCCACTCCTGCTGGAGAGCTCAGGCTCAGAGCCAATGGGCCTCCAGGGCAGGGGAAGGGAACGGGTTACAATAAGCACCGGCAGGGCTATCCCACAGCGCCCAAATAAACTCTAGCCTAGCTCTGGACTATGTTGGTGGTGCTATGGCAGGAGGGAATGCCTCAAAGCCTAGGGTTCCTGGCCCTTGTCCCTCATGCCTCCCCAGAGCCCTTCAGGGGCCCTGCTCTTCTCTCTACCTCAAGGGGCTGATGGCCCTCCCTGGGCAGTACTCAACAGACTGGACAGACCCCCACCAAAGCAATGGCAGGAGATGCGTGGGGATGTCTGACCCACCTGCCTCCATCTACCTACGTGTGCAGTCCTTCTGGTTTGGGGCAAGGTCAAAGCCGGGCCGGCAGTCGCAGGCCACCCCACCTTTGGGCGTCTCCCGGCAGATGTGGGCACAGCCATGGTCTTTGTTCATGCAGTTCATACCCTCTGGGAAGAGACAGACAAGGGAGGGGTTGGGAACCGGGGAGAGAGAGGGAGAGAAAAAATTTCAGGCTGGGAAGAGCTAGCCAGTGAAATGCCACAATCAAACGGAGTGAGCTTCGGGTGCCATTAGCACACCAGGCATGCACGCACACACACACACACACACACACACACACACACGCACAGGGGTGCACACTTAGCCAGGCATGCACACACACACATACAGAGGTGTGCGCCTAGCTGGGCATGTACACGCACACACACACAGGGGTGCACGCCTGGCCATCCAGACAGAGATCCCTTGGGGGGAAACACGGTGCCCAGGTCTAGAGCCAGGCTCACTCTAAGAGCCGCACCCATGGAGGAAATGCTCCTGCTCTTGGTCAGATGACAGGGTCTGGCCTATGGAACTGCTTTCAAGTCAGGACTTTGGACAGTTTTCCCACTAAAGCGGGTGTGGATGGCAGTGCGAACGACGGCAGTGCGTAGTACTCAGTCTGCCCGAGGATGCCACGTACCCCTGGAAGGGGCGGAGACTTCTGTTTTGGGCTGGGTGGGCGGGCTGCAGCCCTGAGCTAACACACCCTGGCTCTAGCTGTGAAACCTGGAGGTACCAGTGGTCCGCTTAGCCACTCTGACTGCATTTCTACACAGGCTTGAGGCTGCCGCGCTGGCCCACTGGACCTCAGGGCAGCAGAGGCTCCACCTCGCCATCCCCTTGGCCATGTCCTGAACTACAAGCCACCCCTCTCTCGTGTGTATCTCATTGTAATGCTCCCCAGGACCCATGGAACCCTCACCCCCAAGTGCAGAGACCCATGTGATCTGCCGCTGGCCCCCCACCCCCCCACCCCTGCACTGGCCCCCCTTGGCCCTCATGGAGCTCATCCCAGGTCCAGGAGTATGTATGTTAGTGCATTCCTAATCTCAGCCTGAGATCCCTGCTGGTTGGCAGATACCAACTGCTAAGCAAAAATATTCCAAACCCCAGGTAGTTTTTTCTCTGGAGCCTCATCTTAAAGGGGCAGTGACTGACCTCCAGGCCCACTGGATGGGGAGCCTGCCACAGGGTGCCAGGGCAGGGCCACCCCACTGCCTGCTAAGGTGCCCCTACATTCCGTCTGCAGGGGACTTTTTAAAATCTGGAGCCTTGTCTATGTTGGCCCTGCCTGGTGGGCCGTGCCAGCTCCTTCTCTTGGCTGGTCTCGGAAGCCCTGCCCCTCACAGGGCCAGCCAGACTCCAAGTCTCCTCTCCTCCAGGCTCCCAGGGCCCCGGCTATGGCAGTGACAATGCCCTACACATGTTCTGGGACCCCTCATCCTCTAGAAGGCAGACACCCCCTTCAGGGAAGGAGGAGCCCCTTCAGGCTAAGACACCTGCCCCAAGGCCCCTGGTGCACTGGGAGGAGCCAGGGCTTGTCATCCTGCCTCCGCGGGGGCCTTGCTGAGCGCGGAGCTAAGCTGCCCACAGGCTTCAGGGGCTGGACTGTGGACCATTCAAACCTCCAGAGGCCTGGCTCCCACACCCCGCCCCATCAGTGTGAGCTGGGGATTGTGCTGAGACAGCCGTGCGGCCCCTCTCCTCGGTCTCCCAGAGCTCCTGAGACCTCCCCCTCCCGCCCAGAAGGCTGGCTCGCCCCTCTCTGACTGCCTGGAGCACCTCGGACCCCCTTCATTGACCGCAGTTGATGTTTATCTTCGTGGTGACTGGTGAATGAGTTCTCATAATTTATGAGGTCGTCAGGGGTCGAGTGAGAGGCTGTAGGTCACAAGACCATCAAGAGGCTCAAGGCGGATGAGAGAAGTGCTGCCGTCCTCCCACAAACTGCTGAGACCCGCCTTCTGTGTCCACCGGCCAGGGGCGAGGAGTCGGCCTCGGGCAGAAGGAAGGGACCCTGCAGAGAGGGACACACAGGCGGACACATTTCCTTCCCAGATGGCTCACCGATCTCCGTTCAGGTGACACTAGCTCAGGCTTGACCCCACCACATTAAACATGGGCGTGGGACAACCAAAAATTGGCACAGACTTAAAAACACAAACACCCTGGCTGCCACAATAAAGATGAGCAAAAGTCTGAAATTCAGTAAAACAAAAAAATTAAATGAAGGCTTGCACTTTGTTCAGCACGCTGACCTCTGGTTTCATCTGATTTTACTACTCTTATTATTCCTTCACCTGGGTTTTCTTTCTCAAATCAAATTGCTGGACTGATGCAGAGCATGACCAACTAAACAATGGCGGGATAAGCAAAGCATTGAAATGCCATGGTTCCTTATGGGAAGTTACAGTCCATACGGAGAGAGCAGCCCTTTCCTCTCACTAAATTCCCAAGACCGTGTACGCATGACTGCAGAGTGGTGTGGGAGAGGACAGTGGAGCGCTGAAGAATGCTTAGCAATTGGCAGGGGTGGGGATGAGGCATGGGGCCTGGTTTGCAGGCCAATTTCTGTGGTGTCAATGCTCCAACTGTGGCCAATTTCAACTACCAGGGAGGTTTCACTGAAGGTGGAGCTGGGAAAGACATGCACCGCCAGCTCTGATGAGCCAGTGTGAAACGGCCTTGGCACATGGCTTTTTTAGAGAGGCAGGTGGGAGTGGGTATGAGTCTGGTCTCCTTAATAGCTGTATGCCTTGAAGAAAGTTGCTTTACTTCTTGAGCCTCATCTGTAAAATGGGAACAACAATCTCTGCCTCAAGATCAGGGATGTGCAAGATAAGGTAGGTGTTTGATAACAGACTAGATCTTTCCCGGCGGGTACCGACATCTGAAGGCCCGTGTCTTCCGCAGAGCTGGAGAGAGTGCAGCTCCTCATGGGCCCTGTCTAGGGCCAGCAGCCCTGCCTCAGAGGAGGCTTTCCATGGAGGGACTTTCTTGGCCCCTGAGCTATATTCAGCCTCTCATCATCTTCTGGAGACTCCTGCTCTGGCGAGGGTTCCGCCAGTGGGTGACAACCACCAAGCAGCCTCCCTGACCATCCTCAGTGACTCTGTCATTGGGGGCTGAATGTAACGTCATTTCCCATTTTCTGCTCATATTGTGCCACAATGCGGCAGGAGCTGGTGCTCCAGCGTCTTCCAGCCTCACCTCCCACCACTCCTGCGTGCGCTCCAGGGGCCCGCAATCCCATGCTTCCTGCTGACCAGCTCCCAGGAGGCCCCCACCTGTGACTTT
Source organism: Smutsia gigantea (assembly GCA_032199065.1). Taxonomy (NCBI): domain Eukaryota; kingdom Metazoa; phylum Chordata; class Mammalia; order Pholidota; family Manidae; genus Smutsia; species Smutsia gigantea. The sequence continues at coordinate 47,563 of JAVSCE010005688.1, forward strand.
GCCTCTCCTGTCCTCCATAAACAAACCCGAGGCCCATCTCAGACTCTACCAGTTCCACAGAGCTCCCTGGATCTTGGGTAATGCTTCCCACATCTCCCCACCACTACCCCATGTTACTCTCCCAGGGCAGTCTGCAGCTGGCACAGGAACTCGACGCCAGTCAAGCAGGTCTGTGCTCTCTCCCTAAGCTGGGAAGAGCCCAAGGGCCTCTGGTGAACCTCAGGCTTGTATGTGGTGAGGAAAGGGAGACTGAATTGCCATCAGCGAAGAATCACAACTTACAAGAAGCCATGCCAATCATTTCCAACCATAAATCTGACACTGGGGAGTTGATGTGGCCCTGAGCCTTGGACACTGGATAGGCAGTCAGCTTCAGAAACCACTCTGCTTCCTCCCGCACCATGAGCTTGCCACCAAGGAGTCTGAGTATCTAGGCGTGAACAGTGAGCCAAGATGCTGTTGTTTTGCTGGCAAGGGATAATCTGGAGGATAATCTCATATTCTAGCCCCAAATCGGTGTGGTGCTAAGCAACAGGCCAGGCCCTGGAGCTGGGAAGGTGGGCCCAGCCCCACGGCAACTGGCAGTCCCAGAGGCCTCGACTTCAGTCCTCTCAACAGCTGGGGGGTGGGGAGGGCCGGGCCTCCATCTTCCCCCTGCGGGGCTGAGCTGAGGCCATGTGACCTGCTCTCCTCACTCAAGACTCCACACAGACCCAGAGCCCTCGGCCCAGCAGCCCCCAGCCCCTCTTCCTCTCCAGCTGAGGGCACGGACACGGCTGGGTCATCAGCCGGGTGGGCTTCAGGACCTCTCCACATTTCTGACAATTATGGAGGAACCCAAAGGACTCTGTTTATGCGTTTGTGTGTTATAGCTATTAGTATTTACCATACTAGAAATTAAACAATATTTATTAATTTATAAAAGAAGAAATCAAAAACCTATAACATGCTAGTGTGAATGTATTTTTTATTAAAAACTACACTTTCCAAGACAAAGCAGAGTCAGTAGAGGGAAGGGTCCTCACAGAGGAGAATGGGGGTGGGGTGGGGTGGGAGTGGGTGTCAATTCTTGGCCATACAGTTTGAATCCCTGGGGGTGCAGCCAGGCCTGAAGCCATGGCCCCTGCTTCTCCAGGCACTTGTCACCTCTTGCCTCTGCTAGGTTGAGGGGTTTCTCTGTGGGCTGTGCCTGCCACAGACTGGATGCTATGGTGGGGGCAGGGGCGGCTGACTGGCAGTGACGCCCCAGAGGATGCTTGGTTCTGCAAGGCTGAACGCCACTTTGTCCCTCCTCCAGGAAGCCCTCCTCGGCCCCCACCAGGCCATCCTTCCGGATGCCTGTGCTCGCCTTGGCCTTGCTCACAGCAATGAGGTAACACGTTGCTACTCTCTGCTCTCCGTGTGACTCTCTTCCCTGCCCCGAGAGCAGGCTGAGCTCTGCGGCGTGACCTCACCATCCAAGACAGGTCCTGCCTGGGAGGGGGCGCACTGGATCTCTGTGGTGAAGGGAGGGAAAACGGAATAGGCTTGCCTTCCTCCACATGGGCCTGCCTGGGTCTCATACCCTCACAGCCCCCATCCTGGGAAACAGGCTGATGTGCAGTGAGCAGCTGGGAACGGCAGCTGCCAATAGCTCTGCTTGTGCGAGGCTGGAGTCCGCTCAGCTCGGGTGCCTCCACGGGCACCTTCCCCTGAGATGGTGGCATCAGATCACAGCCATCACATTTGAATGACCCTATAACTACTCCAAAAATGGCTACTATTGCCCAGCCTGGGAGGCAGGGGGCACATACGGTTTCCTCTGTGCTGGTAATTCAGCTCCTCGCCAGCCGTGGGCACAGCGCCTGCACTGCCTTCCCCTAGCTCCAGGGCAGCACTGGCATCTAGGCCACGAGGAGATTGGCTTCGTGGATGGCAGAACCACAAATGGTCAGGGCTGGATGGGTCCTTGCAATCCATCCTGTCCATCCATCTTACAGATGGGGAAAATGAGGCCCTGAGATGGGGCGTGCTTGTCCCAGGTCATAGAGCAGGAGAGAACAAGGCTGCTGGGCTCCCAGCCATGGCTCTGCTGCCCTGGAGCTGCTGTGCTACGTGTGGGGGGCCCAGAGAGCTGACTGGCTGCAAGCACTTCCTGGATAAACAGAACTGGGAAGTCAGCAGGGTTAGTGTAATAAATGGTGCCTGTTACTCTTAATTGCCCACTAGAATTGAAGGCCAATTTAGGTGCCGCCTCCTGTGTGAAGCTCTCTGGGCAGCTTCTGAACAAAGTATGGAACCCCAGCCCCTCTCTGACCGTCCACCAGCTGTCACTGCGAGTGAACCTCAACTCACCTGCACAACCGTGAGGCTCCCACAAAGGCCTACCTCTACCTGCATGGGTCACTCCCCTGGCTTTTCCAAACAGTGTGAGGGTCCCTGCAGCCAAGCTTAATGACGCCTGGGTCTCTGAGCCCCCCGCCTGCTTGTCCTCATAGTTCCACCACCGGCCTTCCCACCTGGCTGGAGGCCCCATGCATGGCGCTGCTCCACGAAAGGTTCAGTCCTCTCAGCTAAGCAAGGTCCCTCTGGCTGCCTCTCAAGCAAGGGGAGAGTGAAAGGGCCAGCGCCTCAGGGCAGCGCCGAACGGAGCCTCCTCCACACACTCACTTTCTCTGGCCTCAGCCTGAAAGCTGCTCGCAGGTCAGCTAACAGGCCTTCATTCTAGTGCAGCTCAAGATCTGAGCCCACAGACCAAGTCTCCTGGTTCTGTCTCTTCCTTCCAGTTGGCAAAAGGCTGATGAGGTGGGAGGCAGGGCCAGCCCGCGGCACCTCCTGTGCACGTCTCCCTGCTTGTGCCTCTTACTAGCCAGTCAGCAACTTGAGGCGGGGCATGTGTCTTGTTTACTGCCATGCTCCGGGCGCAGAACCCTGGCTGCACATAGCAGATGCTCAGCAAATCCTGCTGAGGGAGGGAACGCAAAGCAGAGGGAGAGGCCAGCTCCCAGGCCCAGAGAATGGCCTGGCTGTGTGCTCACCAGCATCAAGGCACCCTCAGGAAAACTGCCACACAAGACGGCTGGGAGCAGAACCCGTTGCATTCTACTCGAGCCCCTGGTTGGACTCCTTCTCTGAGTCTCCATTTTCTTAGTTAGGGAATGGATTGCCCAGTCTTTACCTCTGAGGGTTGCCCTGAAGCTCAAATGAGACAACTGCGTAAATGTGTGAGGTAGAGCGGGGGTTCCTAAGCAAGCACAACTGTCATGAAAGCATTTCTACCCAGCTCCTGCTTCATCCCCACTATGTATTAATGCACGTTGTAGCTAAGTCACTCTCTCCTACCAATCTGGTATCTGGAGGGGAGGCCAGAGCTTTACCTTTTTCTGTATGGTAAGCGCCCAGCACAGGGCCTGGCCCAGAGTAAGGAATCAGCAAAGGATAAATCAGTGGCTGAAAGAAAGAGGGGAGCAAGAGTGAGAGAGAGAGGAGGGCGGAAGAGGAGAGGAAACGGAGGCTCTCCTGCCTCAGAGCACATTTAACCCGTTGCCTGTTATCAGGGGGCAAGTCGAGAGGCGCGAAGAATTCTGAAGCCACTGTTGCGGCACTCACAGTTGTGCCTTGTATGAAAGAGCACCTCTGGATGTCTGCTGCAGGGATGGGCAGCCACACTAAAGGCCCTGCCCCCTCACGGAGGCTCTGGGTTCTAGGCTTAGATGCCCCAAAGCGATTCCTCACCTTATAGTTCAGGTCATAATGGCCAAGGGACCCAGCTGGCGCAGACCAGTGCAGGGGACAGGGCATGGCTCTGCCACCTGGAGTGGCTTCCTCTGTGCCTCAGAGTCTCAGGGGTAGATTGGGTGGCACTCCCTCCCTGCCCTCTCCCAGGAGGGCTGTCCTGAGGGCAGTGAGCTGCCAGGTAGAATTAGTGGAATGGCTGCCAAGAAGGGCCCCAGGCTAAGCGGAGGTTTGAGTGTGAAAAGGTGAACCCTGGGGCATGAGGGGCGCTTCTGTATCAGGGAGATGGTCCTGGGCTCCACACTGGAAGGAGCTTCAGGGTCCACTGCCCTACCCCCCCTGGCCACTGCCCAACCCCAGCTCCTCTGAAGTGGTCAGGCCCACTCGCGCTAGCTCTGGCTGGCACACTGTTTCCCCTGGTGCCAGCCCGCAGGCTCCTCTGGGCCTAGAGTGGGCTCCTGTGAGTGTGGAACTGAGGGGCCCTGGCTCAGACCCTGTCCTCCTGTGGCCCCCTGCTGTGTACTATGTGTGCTCTTGGGACCTGTACAAGAGCTGCCTCTGGGCCAGGTGCAGCCTCTATCCTTGGCGGAGCTCCCCATCCTGATACAGGGAGGTAACCACGAAGCGTTGAGTATAGCAGAAGCTGTTTATCTCCCTTCCTGAGGGGAAATGAGATAGAATTTCAGAGTCCTTCCCAGAAATTCTGGTCATCAGGGGCCCAGTGCCAGTTAGGCCAGGCTGCCCGCCAGGTCGAAACTAATTCGATCCAACCCATCCAAATCCAATTACATGCTGCAAACTCAGACCGAGTGTCTCCTTGGTGCCCAGGATGGTGTGGGGACCAGTAAGGAAACGGAGCTTGGCTGTCACACTGCCAGGTCCTAATTCAGACTCTGCCAATTGCTGCATGACCTTGGGTAAGCACTTCACCTCTCTGAGCCTTGGCTTCCACCTGTGCACAGGTGGGTAGTCACAGGACCTGCCTCCCAGGCGCCTTGCCACTTTTGGATACTCCACGAGACTGCACAGTTTTAAGTGACGGCAGAACCTGCCTGCCCCAAACCAGCGTGCACATCACATCTTCTGCAAAGCCAAGCTCACGGATCCCTCTGAAGCAGGGAAGGGGGAGGCAGGCCCAATCTGTTTGTACTTAGGAGCCAGGCCTTCCTCCTCGCCTCTGGCCTGGGATAACAAAGCTGGAATGTGTGCCTCCCAAGGGTCGTTGCTATAGTGACTGCATCAATAACATCATTTTCTGCATCCGTGTCCCTTAAACACACGGGGAGGGAAGGCCAGCTGGGAACAGCAGAGCAAGGAGAAAAGAACAATTAACTCGCTTTGCCCTTCCCCCAACTTGGGAAGAAGGGATTTTCTTCCTCTTCCACCTCATCTATAGGAAATCCGAGAGCCCAGAAAGAGGCTGGAGCCTTGGGGGTGGCAGGAAGAGGCTGCTGCCTTCCCCAGACTCAGCAAACCATCCAAGACAGGGAAATGCAACCTGGCTTCCACAGGCTCCCGGGGGGCGGGGTGAAGAGAATGTAAGGAAGGTCCTGCCATGGCAGACCAGCACAGCAAGGGCAGCCGGGACGGACCTCGGGGGAGAGATGACCTCGACAGGCACGGCTGGGCACCGGTGCCCAGGGCCGCCTGTGGCCAGGCTGTTCCATGTACTTTAGTTATGTCATCTGACTAATATTTCTGCTGCTGCCAGCAGGGCTGTTATGTCTGGTATTATCCCCATTTACAGATGAGACACTGAGGCACGCATGGGGAGTTAATAACAGGTGAGGGGCTGGATCGAGGAGCAGCCCTGAAGCGAGACAGAATGGAGGCAGCTCTGGGCTGCAAGATGGGCTGACCTGAAATTCTTCAGGCTGATGACAGCTGCAGCTCCTGCCGTTACCGAGCATCTATCGCACGCTAAACACTTTACGTGAATAACTTCCTGTAAGCCTCCTGACCGCTTTTTCAAAATAGACACTACCATCTCCACTTTGCAAGTGAGGGAGTAGAATGAAGAAAGGGGCACGAACTGGGGCAGGCGGATGTGAACCCGTGTTTCACATCAGAACCTGTGTTCCCAGTGGGCTGCCAGGAGCTATGGGCATCCATCCAGGGGAGAGGCGGGGGCCGGGATCGTCCCCTTTATTCCTAAACTATGTCTGCACTCCCACACTGGGCCTCTTCAAGCCTGTCTCAGGGCCAGCTTCTCCCGGGTGCCTGCTGTCTCATCCCAGCCCTCCTCGCAGTCAGTGCTGCCACCCCCCAGCCCGTCAGACCCTGGCCTGAGCTTGCTGAGGGCCTGCTCATCCCCGACTCCCCAGGGTCCAGCCCCAGGCCTGGCACGGAGGCAGAGGTGAGAGAATGGACCTTTCAGTCTCACCTGCAAGGTTAGTAGCTTTGGCCTCACTTTCAAGAGCAATTCAGAGAGGTTAAACAATTTGCCCACGGGCGGTTGAGTAGAACATGGTAAGGACAAAATTTGAATCCTGTTCCATCTGACTTGAAGACCTGCGCTTCTTTAGCTGAAGAGGGAACTTTCTAGAGCATAAACCTGTCTTCCCCTTGCTAAAAACCCTTCCCCTGCCCACCAGCCCCCCACCCCACCCCATTCCAGGGCCCAAGGGTTAGGCTGAAAAATCTCAGTACGGCATCAAGGTGCTCCCATGCCTACGCAGCCTGATGTGGCATAGGCAACGGGCACGCTGTGCTGTGGCCCACCCAGCCTGCTCTCCTTGGGGCCTTTGGGAAAGTAGTTCCTTCCCTTCTTTGAATGGCAGCTTCTGACTAGTTATCTGAGATTCTGCCTGGGTGTCACCTCTTCTAGGAAACCCTCCTTGTTTCCACCCTCCCCCCAAATCCCTAGGCTGGATTAGGGGTCTGCCTGGGCCTCCATGGCCCCCCACACCCCCTCTCTCATAGCACTAATTAGAACTGTTGGTGCTTCACAAGGAGGCAGGGCCAAGCCTGAGTCGCCTCTTTGCTCCCTGTGCCCTGCATGGTGCCCAGCCCCGAGTGAAGGCCTGAGAAACATTCGCTGAACCCAAGTGCACTGGTGAGGGGCCTGGACTCGCTGCCCTGGGCTTTGGACTCACATCAGAATGGGGCCAACAGTCAGGCAACAGGCAGCCCCATGTGCAGGCCCAGGCCTGCTGCCTGCAGTGCAGTGCCAGCCTGGAGCCAGCACCATCTGCCCGCCTGCCAGTCCGGACGTGCCTCGACCCCCTAATTACACTCCAACAGTATTAGGATCCCCTAATTACGTCCATCTGTGCCCGGATGGTGCCCCGAGAGCCTCTCATTATAAGGCTCGGGCTGCAGCAGAGACACAGGGCCTCCGAATTTACATCCTCCTGGGCAATGCCAGGCCTGGCCAGGGCACCAGCACCCGGCCGCCCCTGACTAGACCCCAGCTGCCATGGGCCCAGCCCGCCACAGGCTGCATCCTAGAGGCAGCCCCACCTGGGACAAGGGCGTGATCTAGACTGTGGGCTTCTGCCTACCCACAGGCCCTCAGTGCCACGCCCCATACCAGGCTCTTTGCAAATGACCTTAATTGACTGTCTCCATGACTCTGACTGCCAAGTGCCATCAGCAGGCCTACCTGACAGGTGACAATGCTGAGGCCCAGAGAGGTTTCTCAACTTGTGTGGTGGACCAGGGACCTGATCCCCCCCACCCATGGCCACTTGAACAGTAGGCCTAAAGGGGTCTCAGCACCTTGGCCAAATGCTTACCTTACATCCCACCAGCCCTGGTACCCGTTTGGCTGCCTCAGTGGCCCTCAAGGGGACTCTGCTCAGCTCCTGCCCCTTGCCGGGGCCTTATCTCCTGGCTGCTCTCCCCATTCTCAGGGACACAGACCCTCCTGCCCTCCTCCTGCCCTGCCCCTTCCTTCGGGCCCAGGGGCTGCCAGGGCCTCAGAGGACTGGCCTTGGGCGTGTACTCTATCTTCTCTCAGCACTCGCTGTGCAGCTGGTCCAGCCACGAGATTCTGACCCTTGTATGATGGGATCTTCAGGCCCTTCCGTGTTCATTCGCTCACTTGCCTACTTGCTGATTCCTTCCACAAATCTTTAAGCAGGGTCTCTTTTACACCAGGCCATTCTAGAGGGCCATCACACTCTGTCTGTGCCTTTTATCTTGCTCTGCCCTCCTCGTGGCTGACCATAGTTGAGGCCATTGTAGATGTTCAACAGACACTCTAGGTTGGTTAGGCCACAAGCATGCTGTTTTTTGGACAAAGGGTGTGCTCTGAAATGAAGCCATCCTACTTTGAGTTTACATACAAGCAAACAGCCAGATGGACTGGTTTTCTGAAAAACAGAACCGGAAGGGGACCTTGGAGAGCACCTAGATGCAGCCTCTCCTTTTCTGCCGAGAAGGCTGAAGTCCATAGGACAGTGTCCTGCCCTGGTCAAGCAACAGTTAGCACGGTGTCCACATATAATCTTCCAACTCCCAAAGCCCCAACTCCCAAGCCCAGCAGTCTTTCTGTCACATCGGGAGGTGGCTCACGAGGCCCCGCTGGTTCAGGGTCTGGTTTTTGAGCCCACTGGTTCACTTGCTCATCCTATAAACCTGTGCTAAGCACCACCTGTGTGCAGGCTCACGTGATGCTGGGAGAAGGGCCAGCCAGGATGCCCACTCCACTGGGCGTATTTTCAGCTGAGACCAAGTCCACTGCCATGGCTGTTCACTGGGTGGGCAGGCACAGTGTACATGGGCACACGGACAGATGGACGGGTGAAGAGCTGAGACTGTGGCTGGCTCCTGGAGCTCCAGATGAGAGCAGGTGGGTGAGCGGGGCCTGCCTTCTCAGAAAGCAGGACGGACACCAGCCTCCTTTCACCCCCGTGCCTTGACCAGTCCTGGCACTGAGAGTCCCCGGAAAGCTGCCTGTGTGAGGACCATGTGGCAGTCTGTGCAGACATGCATGGACATGTTGCAGAACTGTGGAGTGCCACGGGGAGGCCAGCACCACTGAGGTGGGGCAGGCCGGGTTTCCCCAGGGCGGCCCCACACCTCCATCCTGACCTGTTCTAAGGCATGTGGCCCTGGAACTGCTCAGTTTCAGAGGAGGATGGATCATTAGAGGGCAGTGAAGAGGTGATGGTTCCAGCCCAGGGTCCTGAACAGCGAGCCCAGTGAAGGCTGGCCTGTCCCCCACTGGCTGACTCTGTGGCGCCTGTCCCTTCAGCGCCACTCCTCACCCTGGACCCCCACCCCTCCATCCCCTCCCAGGGCAACACTCCCTCCTCTTCCTGCCCCCTGAAGTACCCCAGCCGATCACTAGGCGTCGCCATGACACATGTCCAAGCCTTTGAGGACAGAGGCTGGGGCCACAGAGACCTGAGAGACTTTCTTTCCACCTGACTTTTCACTCCACTTAGACTCAGGCTTGGGAGGCTGGAGGCGTCCTTCCCGCCCCAGGGCTGCCAGATTTAGCATAAAATCCTATCTACCATGGATTTCAGATAAACAACAAGTACTTTCTGAGTATACGTTCATCCCAAAAGTTGCATGGGTCATACTTATACTAAAAAGGTATTCATTCTTTATTTGAAATCCAACTTTAAACAGGTGTCCTTATTTTATCTGGCAACCCTATCCCTCCCTCCACAGGGACCCTAAAGAAGCCATGGGGGACAGTCAGCTCATGTAAGTCCCAGGCTGTGGCTTGGTCGTGACCAGGGAACAAAACAGTCTGTGTCTCCTCCCAACAGGTGACCAAATGGAGGAAGCCCAGATGCAGGAGGGGTCAATGTTGCGGCCTCATGAGCATTCCTGCAGCAGCCCTTGGGGACCCAGTAGGAGAAGCAAACAAGAACTACAGGCTGTGCTAGCAGGAGATTTTTGGAGGACATGAGCAGTTCCCCAGAGCCACAGCCTCTCCTCTGTGGCCCACCATGTGCTGTGGAAAAGAGCATGGACTCCAGGGCTGCAAATGGCTGGGCTCTGTCCCGGCTCCACTGCAAACGCACTGTGCTCTTGGCTACCTGCACCTCCATTCCCTTCTTTGCACAATGGGGTGCCAACTGTTACTTCCCAGGGTCCTTTGAGGATTAAAGGGAATCAAGAGTTTTGCACACATAGGAACTCCGTAAATGTTGAGTACACTCCCCTTTCCTAAGAGTGCATATCAAGGGGGAGTACGACCACCTTTGGGAACTTGCATGTGGGTTTTATTGTAACTTGAACATGCGGGTGTACACTGAGTGGTCAGTCCCTAGGGAACAGAGGTCAGGGTTTGAGGCAGCAGGTAGGAAATCGGAAACACCAGCTCGATCAAAGGCATGGAAGCATGAACTGGGGGAGTCTCTGCACTTCTGACAAACCTGGGCTATCCTGCTAGAGAGGCCTCAGCTGACCTAAAGGCTGAACTCATTGCAGGGGTGAACGCAGGTGAGCCAGCAGCTGTGGCACCAGCCAGGCCAGAGCGCCTCGGGCAAGTCCTCCCGGGCACTGCATGCGCTGCTGGGCACCAGGAATGTGGACGTACGCCGTGGAGTCCACACCACACACAGTCGAGCCACCATCTCCCTCATGAGACAAATCCAGCCCCCTTTCCATTCCATTTGGTACGCCTCCTTTGCTCCCTGGCTGTGTTGGATATAAGAAACATGCCCTTCTCGGGAGCTCGCACACTGGTCCCCTAAGAGAGGGCTGAGCCATGCGGTGCCCCGAGAGAGGAAGATGTGCCTGCCTGAGTCGGAGCCGGCTTCACAGGGCAGGTGAAAGCAAGCTGGGTTTTGAGCATGGTGAAGAGTTCTCCAGGAAGTGAGGGGATGGGGAAAGGCATGGGAGGCAGAAGAAAGAGCACACACTAAGGCCCACAGCTGGCAAAGGGCCCGCGTAACAGGGCTCCCTGGCCACAGGGAGAACAGAGGGTGGGCTGGGGAGAGACTGGGGAGGATCACGCTATGGAAGGCCTGGAGGGTGGGGAAGGCAGAGGCTCTGGCATGGGAGAGGCAAGGGTTTGCTGTGGCTGCTTCATGATGTGCACAGTCTGGAGAGGAGCCACTGGAGGAGCCTGAGTGGGGAACGGCACGGCCAGAGGGTCACGGAGGACATGGCCAGCTGGGACAGGGGGACCCCAGAGGCAGCTGCTGCACTAACTCAGCGAAAGGGTGAAGCCTGGCCCTAGGCAGAGGGTGGGGAGGTGGGGCCCCTGAGCCACAAGAGGCTCCAGGCTGCAAGGCAACCCCTGCCTGCACCTGCTCTCCAACCACTTGTTTATTCAGTTTCCTTGCTCTTAGGAGTCGGTCAGACCTTGGTTCAAATCTTGACTGTGCTACTTACTCGCTATGGACAAATATTTGCTTCTCAGCCTCCATTTTCTCACCTGCAAAATGGGGATAATAGTATTTACATGACCCAGGTGTTCTCAGGATCTGATCACTCATGTCAAAGTCTGGGCACAGTGCTCGGTACACAGTGATGCCCAGGGAGAGCTGACCGTTTTACTGACCTGAGGTCCAGGCACTCCACTAGGGGACAGTGTGTTCCTACGAGCTTATTTTAGTCCTTGCAAACAATTCTATAATGCATCCTAATTCCATTTTACAGATAGGAAATGGAAGCCCTAGCAGTTGTGGCTGAGCAGGGAGCCAAGGCCAGGGCCAGCTACCTCCTGGCCTGGCGCTCACGCTCTGCCCTGCACTGCCCACTCTGGGAGGCCTGAGTGCCTGCAGCGTGGGGAAATCCCCACCTCGAAGGCCATGAAGTTGGGTCCTGGGGTCCTGGGCAGGGCTGCCTGGCCAGGGTTGGCTGGAGGCCAGGCCAGGAGAAGGGCGTGAAGCTGGGCTCACCAGCCAAAGGAGTTGTTTATGGGGTGGGAGTCTCATAAAAAATAATGGGCTGGATTTATTGTCCCTGCCTGAAGGGCCGTTCCAGACTGCACTGGGCCAGGACGGGCCTTCTCCAGCAGCGCTGTAAATCTTCCCACTAAATGCGAGAGCTGTTTATTCTCCCACCCGCCTGGTGGGCAGCAGGGAAGGGGTGGGGGGTAGTGGTGGTGGAGAACCTACACAACACAAGCCCAGCCCCGTGCCCCAGCCTGGCTGGTCCACTCTTGAGGCTGGGGTGGGATCCTCAGGGCATGGCCACACCAGTTCCCCTTATTTAACACAGAAAGTTCCCATCCATGTCCTCCCAGAGGGGTCCCAGCTCCGGCAGCAAATGATGGGAAGCCCGGAACAGGGCAGGGGATATCGCTGGCCCTGTAGGAACCACACGTGCTCCTTGGGTCAAGGCCTGGTCCAGATCCCACAATGTGGGCATCACCCCAGGGGCCAAGGGGAGCCTGCCAGCCAGGCGTGCTGATAGGATCCTGAGCTGATGTGTGGCTGGGGCGGCTTGAGAGGGACTGCGTCTCTCTCCACAGGCTTGTTTGTATGAGTCTGGATGGGGGTGGGACTGGAGAAGAAACCTGCTCTGGCATTAGGAATCTGGCCCAGGGCATCTGTGCCCAAAGACTCTGCCGCAGCCACTCTGGGGTCTGAGGAGAGGCTGGAGGGAGCGCTTTGCTCTGAAGTGCACTCCTCAGCAGGCACGCAGCCTCCACTGCTGACAGAGGGAGGAGCCTATGGGCCCCCTCGCCTCCCTGACCCCCTGCAGGGCTGTCGCTCAGCGGGTTTCTTTGTGTCTGTGGGTTCTGGGAGGATGTGTCCTGGAACAAAGCAGGGGCTTCTGAGCATTGCCCCCTAAGTGGGATGGAGGAGCCTGGGCACAAGGTCCCTGAGGTACAGTGCTACAGATGGCAGAGCGCCGCTGTCCCCAAGCCCCAGAACACATGTGGGGAGGTTAGAAACTCCACTGGAGTGCCCCAAGCCCTTGACCCCCAGGGAGGCCTCAGGTCCCTGAGCTTTTCCTCACACCAGTCGACCCCCGGCAGCTGACTCAGGCCCAGGCTGGGGCCAGGCTTCAGCCAGCTGACAGGCGAGAGAGGCTGGGCGCCTGCACAGGCCCTTCCAAGACCCCTGCGAACCTGGCCACCTCGCCAGATTGCAAACGGGGAGCCCCGTCTCAGCCACGCGGAAGCAGAGCCTGGCTGGTCCTGCTCTGAGTCTCCAGGCTCCCGTCCAGGTGCCTACTCTAAAAAGAACAAGGCTCCCCTTGACCGGAGCCCATGCTGCAGAGATGCCCACACCTGCGTGATGCGGGGAGCAGGCCCTCCCCAGCGCCAGCCTGCAGATGGTCCTGCCTGCCGTGCTTGTCACCTGCCATTCCACCACACTCCCGTCACCTGCCCCCAGCCACCCTCCTGTCACCTGCTGTCAGCACCCTCCTGTCAGCTTCCTCTCACCACCCTCTCCACCCACCCTGCCCCATGTTGAGCTCCAGGCCCCCACTGCCACCAGCGCCAATTCCCAGCAAATTGCTTCATCTCCCTTTCTGACCCAAGGCAGATAGTGATCTGCCCACAATATGGACCGTACCTCTATCCTCAGGACGGATAGGGCGCCTGTCTCTTTCCCAGTGAAGTCCAGACTCCCACTAAACCCAGTTTTCCGAGCATCTCATTTCCACAGATGACGGGTCTGGTTTTGGGCTCCGGGACCCACTCTTTCCAACAGGCAGGACAGGCTGCTCGGACACTGACTCTTCTGGCCAGCCAGAGCGAAGTCACAGTGTCCCATGGCAGGGCACCCCACCAGAGGCCAGACCCATCCTGCCTGCAGGAAGGGCCCAGGCAGCAAAGACCCGCCGGGGGAAAGCGGAAAAGGCGCTGGGGGTGGGAAAGGCAGTGGACAAGAGTCCGGGCTAGGTTAGAAACAAAATAAAAAATAACCACATAAGAAAAGCATCAGGCACAGAGGAGGGGCTCGCCCCCCTTCCCCTCCAGAGAGGCTGCACGCTGTATAGAAACGACCCTGTGTCAGGGCCAACGCTGGCACCCAACCCACCAGGCTCTGCAGCCCTGGAGCCGCCGTGGAGCCAGGCTCTCAGTCAGATGGCCCCAGAGGTAGTGGTGTCTGAGACACCCCACCACCTCCACTCCAGACTCCATCATGGAGCTCGGGCCCAGGGAGGCGCGAGGAGGGCCCTGCATCTGTGTCACTGCCTCTCTGTCTTCAGTCTTCATAGCCCTACTCCAGGTTGTTTTTCAAGGTCAGCTGTCTCCAATCCATTACTTTCAGCCAAGGTCTGGACCCTTGGCTGGTCCCGACTAGCTTCTTACCCTTTCCTTCCCGCCACAACCCCCACTGGCACCCAATCCCCAAAGCCCCAGGCTATGCTGGCCCCTCTGTCCACTGGCTGCTGCCCACTCTCCACTTCTTCAGCCCCTGCCTACCTCCCCCAGCCCCCTGGCAGAACTAAGTTCCCCCAGACCGCACGAGGCTGCTGGCTGAGCCCCTAGCACTGCCCAGGCCCATTCTCCCACCCAGCACCGCACACCAGGCCTCACCCACCATGCCAGGCAGCACTGCCCAGGCCCACTCTCCCACCCAGCACCGCACACCAGGCCTCACCCACCATGCCAGGCAGCACTGCCCAGGCCCACACTCCCACCCAGCACCGCACACCAGGCCTCACCCACCGTGCCGGGCTGGGCCCTGCACACAGATTTGGGCACCACAGTCCCAATCCAGCCGACCTGCACATTGGGCAAGGAAGTCCCTCCTTTCTTTAGAACTGGATTTCCATGCCTGACCAAAGGGGTGAGCTATGGGATAGCTGAGAGTGTTTACAGCAACCTTTAAACACTGAGGGGCAGCCTAGGAGGGGGCATGATTTGAACCGCAGACTGCCCGGATGCCATCCCAGAACTACCCCTGCAGGCCAGTGATACTGGGCACATTATCTGCCATCTGAACGAGGGAGCAGCTAGTCCCTATCCCACAGGGCTCAAGGGATTAAATGAGGTGATGTCAGGGCGACTGTGTGTCTTGGTTTGCTTGGGAAGGTTCTGGTTTATACCTGCTACCCCGTCACACTTAGTAGTTCCCTCCCTCCAGACCACTTTTTCTCAGCTTGTTATGATATGGTTATTCTATGGAAACTCTTCCATCCCTTATTTAGTAGTTAATCCCCTTTCTAGACTGAAGCTTCCCAGGGGACCACACCTGCTTTTGTTTGCACTGGGATCCCGGGGACCAGCCGGGCACCTGGCACATGAATGAATGAAACAGTGACCTGTGGTCGCGCAGCTAGTCAGACGCAGGCCTTTCAGAGCTTCTCTCCTCCCTAAATCAGTTCTGCTCAGACTGAAAGGATTCTTCATAGGGAGGAGAGGCAAAAGTTTATTCGGAACTTTTGGAATGCACAGATATGACATCAATTTAAGAAAAAAGCAGGAACACGAAGGGGCGAGAGCCTGAAAGTACTGGCTCCTCAGCAGTCCATTTACTCCAAGCCTGGAGAGGTGCTCTGGGCTCCTGATGAGATGGGGCGGAGGAGGGACGCCGTGGTTTGCTGGGTCAGGGAGGTGAGTGTGGGCTGTGATAGGGGTAGAGCCCACGCCCAGAGCACCAAGAGGGAGGCAGGCCACAGATCCCAACAGCTCAGGGTCCTGTCCTGCGTGGTGTTGGAACAAAGGACCAGCCTGAGTTCTAAAGACCTGACGAAGCTGCCTAATGAGCTGCCACCCTGAGGGCAGGCCCCGTACTTGGCCGCCTCAAAGCACTGCCTCTAACAGATATCTGGGAGGAATTATTGGTCCCAGTTTACTGATGAGGAGACCCAGAGAGGCAGGTGTGACTGTGCAGAGGCCATATGCAGATGGGGAATGGCTGAGAACCGAAAACTCCTGACCCCAGCCTGGCCAGATGCACATGTCTTGGGCTAAGGTTCATGCTGGTGCCTGGGAAGCGGGGCGACTCTGAAGGGCTAAGCTCCATGGCCTTGTTTCTCAGCCAGGAGCTTAGACTGACCCTGGCTGACCTCACTCATGCATCCGGTCCCCTCTAATCGAAACCAGCCTTTCTGTAGCTCCCTCTGAAAAGAGGCTCCAAAGAGCTGGCAGGCATCAGGGAGAGTCAGGTGACATTAGGAGTCTGATTTGTCAAATGGCTCCAGACTCACTGGTCCTCTCAGGAGCCACAGGGATCAGAGGCCAGTTAGGTCCAAACAAACTAGGTCTAAGAACCCTGGACATGCTCTGATTTTGAGCTCTAATAATCATTAGCTGACACGCAGTGTGGTGGGCAATTGCCACAACTGCCGGAGGCTCAGGAGGGAGGCAGCTTGCCCAGTCACCCAGGCCCTGTCTCCACCCACCGACGTTAATGAGTGGTCGGCCCACATTCCGTGCCGTTGGCCTGTCCTTCCAGACCTTCCACACAGCCTTTGGAACCCTGGAAAGGTGGCCACTTGCCCTCTGGGAGATAGCCAAGAAGTTGTCTGTTGTTTTTTAGATTGATTCATTGCCCAGATTTAAAAATTGGGAGATTTACACAAAATTCCTGAGATAAGGGACTGCTTTAACCAACGTGCTGGTTAACACAGACTGGGGCTGAGACCCAGATGAGTCTGGCTAAGTCATGACTCCTGGCTTCTCTTAAAAATCTGGCCCTGGATGCCCAGGGCCTTTGGGTGGGGTGAGGCATTGGGCTCAAGGCTCCACTGCCCAGTTAATTTGAGGCCCAGCCCCTGAAGCACCAGAGTTCCGCTAGGAGTCCTCCATGCTCCCCTGCAGCAATTTCCCACCTCTGCTTCCCTGGTTTCCCTTGGCTGCCCTCTGTGTGAAATTCGAACTCCTGCCCATGTTCCACCAGCCTCGTGGGGTCTGGCCACTGCCAGGCTCCCTGCATCCGGGGCTCCTCTCCCCTTGGCTCGCTGTGCTCCACTATCCCACCTGTCAGTCTGCTGGTCCCAGACGCCCAGTCCATTCCTGCCTCGGGGCCTTTGCACATGCCCCGCCCGGCACATTCCCCCAGCTCCTCCCACGGCTGCTCTCCCTCCTGTTGTTCAGTCTCAGCTCACACGCGGCTTCCTTAAAGAGGCCTTCAGTGCCTGCCTATTTCTGTCTATACCTCCACCCTATTTCTTTCCTGACCAGCCTCATCTCCTCAGAGCTGGTGGAATCCTGCACCTGGGCTGGCATCCTGACTCTGCCACGTCCCTGCAGTGTGACCTTGGACAGCTTCCCTGACTTGAATGGGCTGTGGCTTCCTCACCTGTCACAGGTGGGGGATATCCCCACCTCACCAGGCTACTGTGAGGGCCCGACTCAGAGTTGGTGCATGACCCTACCACAGAGGCTGTCGCTGCTCTCCCCATCATGGTGTGCCCCTGACCTCAACGCCTCTGGCTGATGCTAAAGTTTGCTTTGTAACATCCTGCAGTACAATGAATGCCTACAGGCCAAATCAGGACCTGGGGACGGACAGGCCATCTTTCATCGCATTGCTTTCCCTTTCCTGCACGCCTTCCTTTCAAGCAGGGGCCTCACTACCTGACCTGGAGTCTGGCTGGTGGGAATGCCTTCAGAGGAACAGAGCACACCCAACCTGGCTGAAAAAGAGGATCGGGCTGCTCCTGCCTCGGAGACTTCAAGCCTGCTCAGAGCAGTGGCCCCGTGAACCCCTCCTTGATGAAAGCAGGACTCCCCTCTCACTGCCAACACTCACTGTCTTCCCCATGTCCCATAAATCTGCTTCTTATAAAAGCTGACATGGGTGCTCATCTTGGGAGCTCACCCCCACGGCCCTGCAGCTGGGATGTCTGACAATGTGCAAGCCAGGTGGCCATCGGGCTGCCCTGTAAGCTGACGAGGCTGCAGCAGGCTTCCGGCAGCCATGGACCTCGGCCTTCCAGTCCTCCGGCGGACACGGCGGTGCTGGGGATTACTAGGCATCTTGTCTCTGAGAAACTGCCTCAACTAGCGCTGAGAATTCAGAGGCACCCCGTAAAGCAGTTCTGCTTCACTACCCTCAGTCCTGTACTCTTAAATGGTTTCTGCTTTTCTTTCTCAGGAAATGCTTTCAAATAAAGAGCATGCCCTGGGCCCCTCACTCCTGTCTCACTCCGGGCCCCTGTAGCTTTAGCAGATGCCAAGCACCCTACACTCAGGAGCTTGTCCCATCCTTCCACATTAGGAGGATGAAGGAGCTGAGGCTCAGGGCAGTGAAACTGCCTTAGGAAGGGCTCCTGCGGGTGCCACAAACAAGCGGTGAGGCCCTTCCAGGAGGGCTGTCCAGCAACGGGGGCAGGGGGCAGGGGGCAGGTTGAGGCCGTGGGACTGTCCTGGGCCCCCTCTGCATCTCCCTTGACTGAGCGCTGGTCCTTGCCTCTGCCCTCAGCCTACCTCAGCACCCTGAAGCTCACCATTATTGTAGGCAAGCCATGCCGCCGAGCCTTTGCAAACACGGTTGCCTCTGCCTGGATGCCCCCTTCTCTAAACATATGGGTCCTGGCTCCTGGCCAGCTGTCCCCTCTCACAGCCCTGCTGCTTTGGGCCCAAACTCTGACCACCACTGCCCTGAACACCAAGGACCTTCACCTGCTGGGCCAGGCAGAAGGCCAGGCTCTGTCCCAGTCCGGGGCTCTCACCAGGCTGCCCTGGCACTCGGGCTGGTCAGTCTTCCCCTGTCCTCTGCACTGGCACCCCACCCCACCTGGCCTCCAGAGGGCACCGGGATCAACCACGCAGAGAGAAACTGACATTCAGCCTGGTCTCTGTGGAAGGGGACATGGGAAATGGGGCCCTGCTCTTCTTGGCCACAGTCAGCCTTCAGCCCACAGAGGTAAACAGCTTCTCTGGTCACACCTGCTTATTTGTGGCCCCGCCTTGCCACCACATAAAAATACCAGGAACACCAACAGCCCTGGTGCAATGGGTAGAGGGAACAACCTGGGCGGAGCTCCTGCAGAAACACCATCAGAGGCACAAAACAGCCATTCAGGCTGCCACCAAAATACCCGGCCTTGACCCGGGACCCGGGTGTGAAGGAGGGGCTTCCCGGGGCCGCCTGCTGCTGCGGTGGGGGGGTGGGGGAGTGCGGCCCAGCGGCCACTGCAGTGGGCCTGCCGCGGGAAGGGCGCCTGCCCGGGAGGGGGAGGGGCAGCACTCACCGTTGGAGCGGTGGATGCAGGTGTGCTGGTTGTCACTGAGGAAAAAGCCAGCGTGGCACTGACACTCGTAACTGCCCATGGCATTGACGCAGATCTGCTGGCAGCCACCGTTGTTGTCCTGACACTCATCCACATCTGAGAGAAGAGAGAAAGAAGGGGAGAAGGAAAATCACATCTGGAGCCAGAATGAGGTGTGCTCAGCTGGTGGGGCATGGATACAGTTTCCCACCGCGGCACTACTCCATGGCGGTACTCACGCCACGAGGATGCTCCACATGGCAATTTACAGCAGCACCCCATAGAGTTATTCCACAGAGGCAGTGACACTGGCCATAATGCCAACTGACTTTCCTGTGTACTGGGCTCTGTTTTAAGAATCTGTCCTGTATTAGCTTCTTTAATCCTCATAACAACCCTCAGTCAGATCTAGGTATTAGCCCATTTTGTGGATGAGGTCACTGAGGCACAGAGCAGCAAAGTCACCTGTCCAGGGTCCACAGACAGGATTCAAGCCTGACTCCAGACCTGGGCTCTGGCTGACGTTGCTGGACTCTCCCTCTCTAGGAAGACTGTGCAACCTGCACCGCCTATCCCAACACATGGAGCCTCTCCTAAATCCCACTGTCCCTTCCTTCTTCAATCACACCTCAGATTTACAGCCAGCAGCACAAGACCCTGCCACAGGGAGAGGCTGGGGACAGGGCAGCCTGCTTTCTGCCTTGCAAATTGATTTCAAAAGCCCAGAGAATGGGGAAGTTTTTAAAAGGCTCTGACCTCTGGCTGCTAAGACTGCCATGGAAGGCTGCCAAATGGTCTTTCCCATTCCGCAGGAAAGATAGACCTCAGGGCTGAAACTCGTGTTGACCAGAGGCTGCTGGCACAAAGGGTGCTGTTGGCTGAAAAGAATCTTTATGGAGTTCTGGTCTTACACAGAGCAGCACGTTTCAATTACCAGAGTCATAACCCCTACCTTACCAGTTGGTTTAATGAAAGAAGGGCTTTTTAAGCCTTTATGTGCCAGGTCTGTATTGTCATTTTAACAGGCAATAGATGAAATGACAAAGGCAAGGTGAGTTACTGGCAGATTCTAGCCCATCCCTTGACCCTCAAAACACACACACATTCACTTTGGCACTGGGCTTCCATACAGTTCCTTTTAACACAGCCGTTCTTTGAGAACTGCAACCAAAAGGCAAAGGCTCAGGCAGCATGGTCTGCACAGACCTGGGAGGGGACGCAGCTCCGGCAGGCAGCTCTGGGCACCACAGGCCACTTCACTGCCCAGGAGACCACACGGGATGGAAGGCAGGCCTTTATTCAGCAGGCTCAGATGTCAGCCGTGCGGCAGCCAGCAGGGAGGCAGAGCTCTGAACTCTAAAGCCACCAGCAGTGACAGCTATAATGGCCAAGGTGGCTCTTGCTGAGAGGAGGAGGCTCAGTAGCGGGGAGGCTGGGAGGGACAGCGAGGGATTATTCTGAGACCCTTCCTCACTCGGCAAAGTCTCACTGATGCTCCCAAAAGGCGCAGTGCTGGTGGACTCCGCCTCCGGGGTCTGCCCCCACCCGCACTAAGCCACGCCTGGGGCCTGCTCCCTATTAATAACAACACAAGCCACTATTCCCCAAGGGCTCATTCAGTGTCAGGCATGGGGCCTCACAAATACCCAGTGATCCTTGCAGCAACCCTGAGCGACAGGTTGTGTTGCAGACTCCATTTTACAGATGAGGACACCGAGGCACAGAGAGCTGAAATAACCTGAGCAAAGTCACATGGCTACTCAGAGCCACGGCGGGGCTCGAACTTGCCGCCCACTTCCTGGGCACATGCCGTTGGCCCCCCACTGAACAGCCTATGTCAGAAATGGCCTCCAGACTAATGCTAACGTAGAACCAGCTACTCTTCACACGAGCCTGAGCTGGGTGTCACCCTGAAGTGGACCCCAGATGTAAACGTGAAGCCAGAGCCAGCCTGCCATATAACCTCAGGAATGTCCTGGCACCTGGGGCTTGTCCTGTCTCTGTCCCAAAGCACCTGGTGAGGCTCTACGCTCTCGGGCCAGCACACACAATGAGGTCTGAACCCTGGTAGCTGCTCTGGGGACTCTGTCCACATGCCCTCCAAGTCACATTTCCTTGCTGTTCTTCCCATGATTCTCGGATTCTTGCTCTGTCCCACGGTTTCCCCAGTCTGGTAAAGGTCCCATTGGTAAACAGATATGAGCCCTTAGATGCTGAATCCATGGTGGGGAAATGCCACTTCCACCCCACTACGGATGAGCTCCCTGGTACCATCCATCTGGCCTGGCCCACACCCTCACCTCCCTGGAAGTGAGGGACCGAAGAGCCACTGACGTGCACATCTACAAACCCTCAAAGAACTGGCAGAGTGGCTGGGCCTTGGGACAGGGCTGTTTACACTAGCAGGGAACAGCGACTCTGTAACACGGATGAATAATTTGAAACAAATGCAAGGCCATGTAAACATTTCTTTTCCCTACTACCAAGTGATAAAGACCTAAGATTAAGCAAGAGGGGAGAGGGGGCTGCCCCCTGTGCACCCTTTAACCACTCTGGTCCGAACACAGGCCTCCCCAGTTTGAGCAGGAAATCAGTCTCAGAATCCCTTCGGGTGGCCTGCAGTCATTGCCAACTTCTCTAGGGGCCTCAGGCCCACCTCACACCCCTCACACCACTGTGTCCCCAGCACTCCAAATGGACCCACAGTGAGGTCTGAAGAGTGACTATCTGGGGTATTTGGGTCTGTGAGGTGAGATGGCTGCCCATCTGTGTTCACCTGGAGGCCCTGCGAGGCCCAGCTCAGCACTATGGGAAGTTCATAGCCCCCTGGCTTTCCTGAGGGGGGCCGGCTCAGCACACAAGCACACACTATTCCTTGGCCCCCCAGGGCTTGGCATATTCTATTATGAGAGACTCCCATGGCGAGGAGAGCGCCTACACCTAGCCTGTGCAGGAGCAACTGCAGCCTGCGTCCTCCAGGAAGCCCTCCTGGACTGCTTGAGGTATATGCAGTCTTCTTTCCTCTCTCTCCTGTGGAACTGATGGCCCCTGCCCTGGTAGACCCTGTCTGGGAACCCCACCCACCCCACCCCACCTGCAGAGATGAGCAAGGTTGGCAGGGCAGGGCTGGCGGCCTTACTATCATAACTAACAGCACACACTGCCGGCCAGGCCCAGCTTGGGCACTAGCTTCATCCGCACAACAGGTCCACACAGGACCTGTTTGTTGTTTTTTTTTTAATCACCCAGATTCTCAGATGAGAAAACAGGCCCAGAGAGGGCAAGAGACTTGCCTGAGACTAAAAAAGTGGGAAGGGGGATTTGAAGCCCGAGTCTGGACCCAGTGTCATTCTGCTCTTCCATGATCTGGCTTCTCTGAATGAGGACACTTGGAGCATAACTATGGCGGTGAGTAAATTCCCTGGGTATTTAGGCTTAGCAACCTCCCCTGACCTCACACACTCATGTCTCCAAAACCCAGTGCGAAAGCCCCCTTGTCTCTGAAGTCCTCCTGGTGCCAAGCAGTTTTCGAGTGCCCCTGGCTCCCAGACCAGAGGTACCTTTGTTCACGACTTACTGCCTCTGCCCTGGACTTTGGGCTTGGTCATCTTGTCTCTGCTTTGGCCCAAGGACAGACCTGAGTCTCCTTTATGTCCTTGCCCCCAGCAGAGGGTCAGGCTGAGTGGGTGCTCAGGTGGGGGCAGGATAACCTGGCACGTGTGCATGTGCACAGCAGTGAGAAGGACCTCCCTAGCACATGGGGCCGGCTGCCGGACCAGAGCTGTCCTGGTTCCTCTGGGCATGCAGAGGGGCCCACCTGAGGCTCTCCACAGACTTCCACCTCTCCAGTGGTCCCACCTACTTCTGCTGCTCTCTGAATATACCCTCTGACTCACCTCCGCCTTCATGTGCACACACGAACCTCCTCTGCCTCCTTGTCCAGACAGAAATTCTTGTCTTGAAATCCACCTGAAACATTTTTGTTCATTCACTGCCTCTACAAACACTGAGCACCTACTAATGTGCCACACTTCCCATGAGCTGCCAGGGATCCCAAAGTGAACATCACTGGTCAGGTCCCTGTTCCTTGAGCTGCTGGCATACTGGACCTGAGCACAGACGTGGGAGGCTTGGTGGAGAAGGTGATGTGGGAGCTGGGCTGAGGGGAGTGGGGAGATGTGTGAACTGAGGTTGGAGGAGGAGGAAGAGGTGTTCTGGAAGCAGAGGAGCTCTGGGAGCTCTGTGGCCAGCACACCCTAAGGAGACCCCACTGGCCTCTCACAAGCCCTGGCCCCATCGGTCCAGGTTGTTGCCTTTCCCTCACCACCCGGCCCATCTGTCTCAACTCCATTCTCAGGCGAGAGCCCTGGCTTGGGCCTTGACCCCTCCTTACAGGTGTAGTCTACTTCCTGGATCTCCTGGCCTCCAGCCTCTCCCTCCTAATCCCAGCAGCCACTGCAATCACTCTAATTGGAACAGGACACAACACCTTGGCACAAGAGATCAAGTCCAAACAGGGTCTCTGGGCCAGGTGCCCCCTCCTCATGCTGCAGCGCCCTGCACGAGCACATGTCTAGACGCTGGGGTTGGGGGAGACAGTCCTCAGCTGTGCCCGGCTCTGCTCGGGGCACACACACACCACCCAGGCCACAGGCAGCACCCGTCAGCAGCTGAAGGGTTGTGTCTGGGGTGGGCCCATGTGCTCGCTATGATGGATACAGTTGTCTTCCAGCCCGAAGCGCTTGCCATGCTGACACCAACGGGCTGGAGGCTGAGCTGCTCTGGAGAGGCCTCTGCAGGAAGGACTGTGGTTTGCCCCTGAGGTTCACTTTTTGGCCAAGGTGTTGGTGTTTGTTTTTACTAATAGCTGGCTATTTGTCCTATTTTGGACCAAGAATCCAGATTTCCAGTTATTTATAATAACTAAAAATTACTTCTGGATCCAGTTTTGCTTTATGTTTCCCATGAATGTTTCACAATTTGAAACAGACACTCTTGTGTTCTGTCCGGACCCCACCCATGCTTTCCTGGCTGCCAAGAGCCTACTGTGTGTCAGGCCCTGTGCCCAGCCCTGGCATGCATCCCAGCTCCCACTGGGGGTCTGGGAACAGAGACAGAGGCACCCACCCATCTTAGGAACCAAACTCGACCTTCAACCCTGAGAGCTCCCTCCCGGTCCCCGAGGGCTGAGGCCCCAGCCCTCCCCTAGCTCCTTTCAGAAGGAAGCTTAGGAAGAAAAGCCTCTTGGCTATCGAGCAGCTCTTGCAAAATTGCATTTGATGAGTTAAGTGTAAATAAATGAGAACCAGATGGATTAGATTTCGGGTAAAATACACATGGGTTTTAGAGCTTTGGGGCCTGGGTTCTGCCAGATCCAGGACACTCCCTGAGCTGTCAGGCAGATGGGAGGTATGAGTGGGGTCTCCGGAGACCTGTCTGCTTCCTGGTCTGGGCATCAGCTGGGGCCTTCTCTGGGGCTCCTGACATCCCAGCAGGTCAGCTGTGTGTGAAAGACACAGGGTCTCCTTTTGCAGCCCTGGTCCGATACTGAGCCCCTCAGGCAGGCCCAGCTCAGGGCTGGGAGATGAGGCATGAGAGCGGTGGGCTTGGCTTTCCAGACCTGCAAGCCTACTGCTCACATCCAGACCTGAGGAGCCAGGGCAGGCAGAGCTCAGCCGAGGCTGCTGGCCTTCAGGGTCTGGGCACCACAGCCCCTCAATCCCAGCTGCTCCCTGTGGTCCCCCAGAGACGGCTGAGCAGCGCTGGGCTTCTCTGAGGACTGGAGTTGCTGCCTAGCTCCAACTGCCGACTGTTCTGCCTTGTAATGATTGACACCATGTCTCCCTGGGACCACGACCTACAGGCTCTAGCTTGTGCCTTGCAAGTCACACCAGCTGGGGTACAAGATTCAGTGAGTAACTTGCTGTAGGACCTTGGGCCTTGGTCTCCTCCTCTACAAAACGGGATAACACCACCTGCAGTTGCTCTGGGAATGAGGAAACTGATGGAGGTAAAACACTTTAGCGCGATGCCTGGCACATACAAACTGTTAAGAACGTCAGCAACTGTTGAACAAAGTCACTCGGGGGGACAGTAAAGTCCCTCCAAATTGGAAAAGCGATGACAAACCACATCTGAAGGGGGAGCTCCTCTTGCCTCGGCCTCTGGTCCCCCAGCAGAGCGGCTTCTGCCCCTAGACACAGAGCCACGCGCATGGCCTGCTCAGGTGCGAGACAAGCCGTACTCTCTCATGTTCTCCACTCACTATCTCTTCTGTTTCTCCCATCACTCACTCGTTGTTCACTATCTTAAAGGGTATACATCTGTGGTTCTCATTAATACTCACAAGGGTGTGCAGACATCATCAAAATCTAATTTCAGAACATTTCCATCACCCCAAAAAGAAGCCTTGTGCCTGCTATCAGTTAGTCCCAATACTCCTCTCCTTTCACCCTTGGGAACCACTAGTTTACTTTCTCTTTGCAGATTTGCCGATTCTGGACATTTCATAGAAATGGAATCATGTAATACGTGGCCTTTTGTATCTGGTTTCTTTTCACAGACCAGTTTTCAAGGGTTCATCATGTTGGAGTAGGTGTCAGGACTTCCTTCCTTTTATGTCTGAATAAATATCCCGTTGTATGGATAGGCCGCGTTTGCTACCCATTCACCAGCTGACCGCCGTTGGGATCGGTTCCCCTTTTTAGCTATTACGATAAATGCTGCTATAAAATTCACGTGCGAGTTTTTGTGTGAACATGTTTCAGTTCTCTTGGGTATATACCTAAGAGTGGCATTGTGGGTCATACGGTAATTGTACGCTTAGTTTTTTGAGTAACTGTCAAACTGTTTTCCACAGTGGCTTCCCACCATTTTATATTCCTACCAGCAAAATATAAGGTTTCAAATTTCTCCACATCCTTGCCAACACTTATTTTCCATTGTTTGTTTTTTAAAAAATTTTATAACCATCCTAGTGAGTATAAGGTTGTATTTCATTGTAGTTCTGATTTGCATTTCCCCAGCTGATGAGGCTGAGAGTCTTTTTGTGTGCTGACTGTCCATTTGCCTATCTTCTTGGGAGAAATGTCTCTTTGAATCTTTTGCACATTTTTATACTGGGTTATTTGCCCTTTTACTGTTGAGTTGTAAGAGTCCTTTATGTATCTTGGACACTAGAACCTTACCAGATATGTGGCTGGCAGACACGCTGGTACACTCTGGGGCCACTACCTCCTTTAAGCAGCCTCGGGCAGCACTCTGCCCTGGGGGTGCAGTGCACCTGGCGGACAGGTGATGAGGCCTAGGCGCCTTGTGGGCTCTGTTCTGTCACTCTGTCCCATGGCTTTACCAGCCACCTATTTGCCAAGGCTGCCCAAACCTTTAGGCCCACCTGCTCCCCCCTTCTAGACTTAAACACCTGGTGCCCGCACTTGGAAGTCCCACAGGCCCGATAAACCTAACATGGCCCATGACTCCTAAGTCCACCATCTAAGATAGCAGAGCAGCAGAGAAAAGCCTGGCTCCACCCTCAACCTTCCCCATCTCAGTGAATGGCAGCACCGCTCCCAGCTGCTGCAGCCTGCACACCTGGCAGTCACCCCTGTGGCCTCCTGTCCCTGCTCCCTGTAACCAATCCCTGAGTAGGTGCCATCCTGTCAGTGCCGCTGCAAGTAAACCCTGGGCACATTGACCTCCTCTCGTCTCCACCCCGGCGGTTGCCAGGCCACCCCCTCCTCTCTGGCCTGCCTCATTGTGGTGGCGTTCCCAGGGGCCACCCTGTCCACCACTGTCCCACTGCTCCACGCAGTGACTGCTAAGAGTGTCAACCAGCTGTGCTGTTCCTATTTGAAAGCCTCCAAAGGCTTCCATGCTCACTTCAGACACAGTACGAACTCCCTTCCCCTGGCTGACAAGGCCCAGGTGGCCTGCTCTGCCTACACCTCATACCAGCCTCCCCTTGCTCAGCAGACTGCAGCACACTGAGTCCCTGCTGTGCCCTGACCATAGCTACTTGTCCCCATCTAGGGGCCTTTGTACTCGCTTTTCTGTCCTGACCCTGGCATGGCTGGCTCCTCCTCATTCAGACCTCCACTTGTGTCACCTCCTAGAAGATGCTCTCCCTGACCACCAGCCTAAAGCAGCAAGAAGTCACTCCATCATATCACCTGCCATCTAGCCAGGACTTCTACTCACATGTCTGCTGCTATGTGTTTCTGTCTCCCCAGAAAATACAAAGTCCTTGAGAACAGGGGCCAGGTCTGTCTTCAGTGTTGCTGTATCCCAGGGTTTTTTAGTGAAAGGGGACATAATCCATGTTTGTGGACCAAGTAATTGAGAACTACAAAACACGCTTGGGGGGAGGCAGCTCTGGCCTGCAGGCCCTGGCTCTAGGCCTGTCCCATCAGGATGAGCTGTGTGGCTCCAGAGGAGCTGCCCAGTGAGGCCCAGAGCTCCAGAAGCCAACAAGGCAGGCAGCTCTAGTGGAGTCGTGGGAGTGAGCACTGGCTTGTGGGTCCTCGGGGGGCAGAGGCCATTGGCCCATCAGGAGGGTGAGAAAGGGCTGGTCAGAGAAGAGCTGTCCTCATGTTTTCACCTGGCTCAGCATTGCTTGGGAGTGAGCCCCATTGTGGGGGTGACAGAGCCCTCAAGCACTTCCAGCCATGCACTTTGGTGCTCAGTGAACGAATGGAACCACACGGGGGCTCTGCTGGCACTGACCAAAGCCTTTCACTTAAAGAGAAGCCATTCCACCTGGGCAGTGCTTCAGGAAGCACGTGGAGAGGGGAGGGCTTTGGGGACAGCAGAATGGCCTCCTGAGCGACGCATCATGAACCTCTGTCTATGCCACTGATGGCCAGACCAGCTCTTCTTTTAACTTCTCCAGCATGGGCAGGAGAGGAGGCTGCAGCAGACGGAGGAGAGGCCAGGCCCCTGGGGCCCCTGCTCGTGCCAGGCACTGTCAGTACGGTGTGTCATTTAGCCTCAGCTCAGACGACAGCTGTATTTTAACCAGGAGCTCCAAGCAACGAGTGTACTGCCCTTGGTCACCAACGTGTGAGTGACAGAGCCAGCATGGGAACCGGACGATATTATACTCTCACCCCTTCCCCTGCCCCGGTTTCTGACAGCCCAGCTGTGAACGCAATCCTGGCTGGACATCTGTGGGAGGCACTGGAATTTTTAAAAATTTCCTTTGATGGGGATAAGGACAGAGGACTGGAAAGAGGGAAGGGGAGGAAAACCAAACAAACGAATCATGGAGCCAAAGCAAAGCAGCTCTAAGGGAACTGCTCTGGCAGGGCTCTCAGTGCCCATCCTCGGAGCCCAGCAGGCCCGTGGGCACAATCGCCTCCACAGACCTCTGGCCGGATGGGCAGTGCGAGCCCATTGCTCTGGGAAAACCTCCACTGAACCGACCTGGGCCTAGGGACTCCCCACGTCCCCAGCTGACACAGGCTGGCTGGCCAGTCCGTCAGCCTGACTCTGGCCAGGTCAAAGGATTTACACCCAGCATCCTGCCTAGAATTTTGAACGTTTGGGCACCCATTCTTCCAATGAAATAGCATTTTCTTCTACGTTGTGGAGCTGCTGAGTGTGAAGCCAGGCCTCTCCTCTCGCCAGGCTGCTGCGGGTGCTTCGTGGTGGCCCGTGTGCTTCCCCCTTCCCGCCAGCACTCCCACGTGCACACCCGCCCCCACCTGGGAGCGCTCCATGAATGCTAGGGCCCCAGCGCACCCCAGGCCCTGTGGTCGCCTGCCCCCATTCTGCGAGAGCTCCTTAACAGGGCTCCTGTGAACTGGCTGCTCCTTCCCGCACTCAGCAGCCCCTTGCTGACAGGCCCTCGGTGGGTCATGCAGCCGCAACAGGACTAGGAAATGACTTTGTGCCAGCAGAATCGACACACTTAAGAAAGCGGCAGACAGAGGGGCCATAGGCAGGCAGAAGTGGAGGGCACCAGGGAGATGTGTGGGAAAGGTAGTACTCAGCTTAGGGGAAGCACTGGGAAGCCCTCCATGCCTCCCCATGGCCAACCGCACCCTATCCAGCCCAAGTGTGCATCCACTTCCTTCCCATGGCACTCCTCCCTCAAGAACCCAGCATGGCTCCCTATCACCTGTCTAATAAAACTGTTATTTAAAAATTTGAATTTACAATGAATTTTGAAAAACAGTGAGAAGAAATGGATCACTAATCCTACCCTCCAGCTATGACCACAATCATGGGCATTTGTTTGGTTTCTTTTGTCATGTGATAATTTTCTCCTCCTGGTAATGAGCGACTGTATTGGTGACCTTTCCACCTTCTCCAATGAAAGTTGGGTTAGGGTGTTTTCCATGCTGGGACTCACCCTGACCGTCCTTCCTACTTGCTGCTTGTCTAGTCCAGGGGAGCCCTGCCCTACCCCTCGGTGCACTTGTCTCCATTCCACCCCATAAATAAGGTCCCCTCGGGGGCACACAGGGCAGCCAGAGCCCTTTGCATTTCAGGGATTATTTCCTTCAGAGGAATTCCTGGAAGTGGGATCCTGGGTCAAAGACTGTGAGCTTCCTGTGGGACCCCTCTTACTCTGCTAATTCTCCGGCCTAGAGCAGTGAGCACAAGGTCAAGGCTGGCCCTCAGGGAGCTGCCCATCCACCTGGAGAGAGAGGTGGCAAGACCAATGCACAGGAACTGGCTGGGCTCAGAAGTCCGCAGGAAAAGGACAGGGATCAGGAGGCTGGGCTGAGGGACAGGGGAGCTTCTCTCTAGCTGCAGGAGGAGCAGCGTGGGGAAAGGTCTGCTCGGTGGTGGGATGCGGGTGTGGAAGGGCCCTGGTGGCAGTGGAAGGAGGGCTGGCAGCTAGGCTAGAGTCTGTGACGTGCCTAACGGTGATCTCCTGACACTCCTACCTTTGCAGGTGTAAATCTCCAGGTCTGAGCCCAGAGAGCACTTAGTCCCCCAGCTCTGTTAACAAGGTACCTTTTCACATACCACTCTCCACTCTGGGGCCCACTGTCCTGCCTGGCAGGCTTTGCACATGCAGTTCCCTCCTCCCCTCAACCCATCTCCACCCCCACCTGGTGACCTCTCACTCATTCCCAGCAGGGCGAGCCCTCCCCAACATTTGGTGTATTGTTAGTGACCCTAAGGATGCCACGTTGGACGTATTTCTGCACACAGCCTAGAGCGGGTGGGAGTCATGCTGCAGTAATCTCAGGACCCCTTGATCGGGCAGATATGGTCACTCGGGGGGTAATTCGCTGGCCCACAGGTGACAGTTATTCCTCCCAGGCATTTCTGTCACCCCAACCAGACAGCCACAGCAGCCGCAGCTCCCGCTCTGCACCCACAGGCTGCCAGCTCCCTGCACCCTCGGCTACGTGACTACACAACAGTGAGAAGAGTTCTGATAGGAAACTGCGGGGAAGCAGACACACATCAGCGCATGGTCATAACCATATAAAGGCAGGTCTGCACACAGATGACATTGGACAAGAACATTAGGGTATGATAACTGTTGACCTGTTGGGGTAGTGAGCTAATGGGGGATTATTTTGTCTTTTTATTGATTTTTCTGAGTGTTTCTGTATAATTGTTAAACGTGTGGGAGACGGGTAAGTAAACAGACACTTCAACTCCACTTGATGAACACTGTGACTCTGATGGGTCCGAGTGCAGGCCAGGGAGCAGTCATATTTCCCAGGAAGGCCAGGAGAGAGGTGCTGAAGGAGGGACTGGAGCATTCAGCCCAAGGGAGATAGACGGCCCTCCAGGCAGGCAGTGCACGGAGGGCAGGAGGTGCCCCGGGGACAGGCTTAATAGTCATATGGAGCGAAGGCAAGGCCGAAGTGGCAAGCAGAGCCCAGGTCATGATGGGCCAGCTCCTGGGCTGAGTGGCCAGACTGCCCAGCGGCAACAGGGGCCTCAGGAGGGTCCCACCAAGAAAGGCCTTTGGCCGGCGCTCGTCCCAAATGACTCCTTAGCGTCTGATTCGTGGGCAACCAGTGGATGAGCCAAAGGAAGGCAAGGTGGCCGGTGGAACCTCTCCCACGTTTAATGTAGTGCCTGGGGGGTCCCTAAGACCCCAGACCAAGCAGCTGGGTTGCTGCCATGGCAACCCACTTCCCACACACGAGGCGTGCCAGCTGGGCACAAGGTGACTCTGCCAGCCAGGCTATTTCTAGTTGTATGTGGTTGGGATGAGGTGGGTGACAGGGAGTGGTGCTGGGCTGGGCAGTGCACAGGGCTGGCTAACGGCCACTATGAACAGCCAGGCCAAGCCCACTGGTGCTGGGGGAGCAGCTGCCCAGATGTAGCCAGGCCCAGCAAATGTCCGAGGGGACCCCAAACGCCGTTCAGGGCCCAAGCGGCTCCAGAATAAGCAAGGCTGCTGCCAGCGGAGGTGCCGCCCTGGAGACTCTGGGACACCCAGTTTTGTTGATAATGTCCCTTATTAGGCACATGGCTCAGTTCTGGCCTGGGGCCTATGTCTTGGAGGTAGAGTATTTTCAGAGCCTTTGCGAGACACTTATATTTTGTTTATTTCTCAGAGTTCTGACCAAGCCCTTGGCATGTGGACTGCAAACAAGAAAGACAAAGGAAGGTGTCTGCTTGCCTGTCCTGTCCCAGCGACTGTTTTTCTTTGCTGTTTATGGACTTTGCAGTCTCTGCCCTGGGACAGAGCAGGACTTCTTCCCCTGGCCACCAACTCAAGACCTATTCAGAGGCGGGGTTGGCACCAGGGGGAGCGACAACAGATTTCAGCCAGGCCTACCAATGGAAAGGGTGGCCTCATATGGTGATGCGGTCCCTGACCTCAGCATCCAACCAGAGGGAGCAAGGGAAGGAAGAAGCGATGCTCCTGATGCTACTGGATGCCCCCAGGCTTCCATGCCAGCCACCTGCCCACTTCCTGCACCCGAGAGCCCCTCCAGGGGTGCCATTGTCCTTCCTTTCTGGCCAAGAGAGCAGAGGCCTGGCGGCAAACCACTGCTAGGGAGAGGGCTGGAAATCAAGGCTTGATGTGTCTGATTCCCAAGTCACCATTCTCCTCGCACCGAGCACAGAGACCAGGAGAAGGTGGAAAGGTCCCCGATGCAGTCACTCATTACCAGGAAGAGGACGGGGTGTCCCAAGCCTCAGCACCACATGGGGCTGTGGTCCCCCAGCTGCTAGGAGACTTCCCCGGCTCTGGGCACTGAGGCTCTGCCTCAGTGGCAGGCCTGTGTTCTCACCACTGCCAAATCTGGTTCCCTGGAATCAAACATTCTGCCACCTGCCATCCTTCTGTCGCATAAAGGAGCCTGCGATGAGCCGGGGACCAAGAGCTCCATCACTCCAGAGCTCAGCACTGCAGGAGCTCCCAAAGCAGTAGGGACGTGCCCCCAGACGTCCAGTGACCAGCCCAGGAATCAGAGGAAAGCCAGGGGCCCTAGGCGCCCAGGGGGAGGGGGTGTAACTCAGGGAAGGCTTTCTGGAGTGGCTGATGCCTGAGCTGAGTCCTGAGAGACAAGAGGGGTCAGTCAAACCCAGTGTTAATGAAGAGCATGGGGAAGGGCAATTCGGGCAGAAGGAACAGCAGGTGCGACAACAGCCCAGAGCAGGACAGGGTGCTTTGTGTAGGGAAATGAAAGTTGTTTGACGTGCTGGACATTACAGTTCTGAGAACGAAGGAGAGAGAGGTAGACAGGGACTGTACCTGGAAGGGACTAGGAGGACATGGCAACAGAGCCTGGCCCCTGGCCCTGAGGACATGCCATGCTGTCCAGTCACTGAATCACAAGATGCTGGGAAGAAGGACTCTGACACAGTAGCTAGGCCAGGGCGTTCCCAGCGCCGCTCCCAGCACCCCAGGGACCTTGCAGGAATGGGGGCAGGCTCCGCGGACCGTGAGCTTTCATCCCTGCCGGCCGTGCCTCCCACTGCAGCCAGAGCAGCACGACCACTGCACAATTCTGCTGGAAACCAATGGTTCTGTTGCTAGAAACAAAACCCCACAAACCACCAGGCAAATCCCATCCCTTTATTTCCCCTCTATGATGGGGGAGACTGAGGCACAGAGAGGCAGGAGTTTCCTAGGGTCCCCCATCAAGTCTGTGGCCCAAAGAGCCTGACTCTTGACCCCGTTGCCCTTTCAGACCAGAACCCCCATGACCCACTCTGAGGAAGCACCCCACTGCTCTGCCCACACCCCGCTGAGCTGGCCGTGGGCATGGAGCTCCAGAAGCCACTCCACCCCCCGGAAACACATCTGGGTTCAGCCCATCCACCTCCCTGCACCCCACTCCAGGGTCTCCCTGGTTCTGCAGTGATATGGAGAGAGGAGGAAGCCTGTTTGTAAAGATGCATAATGTCCAGTGTATTTCTTTTTCTCAGGCCAAAGAATTTCCTTCAGATTAACAGCTGTAAAATGCTGGGAGGAGAAGTGGGCCTTCGTCTGACTTGTCCCTCAACAGCAAATCCTTCTAAGAGTTTATATCACCTGAATGTAGGCCAAGGATAGGGAAAATGGGGTGGGGAGGCATAAATAAAGAGAACAGGGGGAAACCTCTCCAGTTTACCTTAAAAAATACTAGTGTTTATGGAGTAAGTATATGACTGTCTGAAGCTGTTTAGTTTTACATTAAAATAGTCAGCATTTTTTTTTCCCCAGCAAGAAACGCATTTGAGCTGTTGAAGTATAAAGACAAATAAACAGAGGCAACTCGAGCCTTCACTAGGGGTTCAAGGGAGCCACACATTGTCTCCAGCTGTCCTGCAGGATGAGAGGGGGCACCTTCAAAAGGGCCTAGGCGGTGCGGCCCTTTCATCTGCCGGGGGCCAGCCCAGGGAGAGCAGTGACTGCCCACCACCTGGAGCATCTGGGCGTCCACAGAGACCGCCTCCCCCGTGTGCACCTGGGCCCTGGCAGAGTCTCCCGAGTTCCTTTCCTCTTCTTCTCAGTCTGCTTGGCAGCCTCCAGTGTCATCTGCACACCCATCTCCTCATCTGAGCCTAACAGAAAGGGGTTGTGTCCATTTTGCAGAGAACAAAACTGAGGCCGAGGGAGAGGAGACATGTGACAGAGCTGGGACTAGAAGCCCTATGGTGCCACGTGACCCCACATCAATAGACAAGGGTAAAAATGGATGCAAGAGGCTGGGAGGGCTTCCTGATGCCGTGGAGTGGTGAGCAGTGGGTCATTCGGCAGGAGCCCCATGTGGAACGTGAGAAGCAGTCCTCAGCCCAAGGGCTTCACACACAGCCCAGGGCCCAGGCTCAACCCTTGAATCTTCGCCAGCTCAGAAAATAACATCAATTTCCTTTAAAAAAGGATTCTGACTTTGCATGCTAAGAATAAGTGAGAATTAGGTAATTCACATCTGTTACACTCTTGTTCTGTGCCAGGCATTGCGGTATGTGCTTTACAAAGCTTATCTCTTTCGGTCTCTGCATCATGTCTATCAAATGAGGGCTGCTCTTAGCCCCACCCTACAGCTGAGGCTAGAGAGGCTCAGAGAAGGGAAGTTACTTGCTCAAGGTCACAAAGCAAGTAAATGGTGGGTCTAGGATTCAAAGCTAGGCAGGCTGATGTCCTATACTTCTTAAGGGCTGGGACTATGTCATCCAGCTCCTCCTTGTGAGCTCCCAGCCCAGGACATGGCGCAGGCCAGGTACTCATGAAATCTTTACGAAATGGATGAATGTTAAGAGCTCTGATTTCAGTGCCATCTGGAAGCTCTAGACGCTCATATTCCCCCCATACCTCCAGACCTGACTATTCCACAGACTTCTGAACTCGCACACCATTTCCGTTTGGATGGCTGTCAGTCATCTCAAACTGAACTTGGCCAAACCGACTCGAGTCTGCCCACTCCAAAATCGGTCCCACCCCAGTCTCGCCCTTCTCAGCCACAGCAGCATGGCCACACAGAAACTCCAGGCAAAACCGACCAGTCGGTCTTGATTTCTTTCCCTTACTTTTTACATCTAATCCATCAACAATTCCCATTGGCTCTGTTTTCAAAATGTGTTCTGAATTCAACCACTTCTCATGACCTCTATCACCGTCACCTGGACTGAGCCACCAGTATGTCTGACCCAGACCCCTACAGTCACCTTCACCTCTTATTCCCTGGAACACACTGTCTGCTCAGCAGCCAGAAGGCAAATCCCTGTATATCGAAATGTCAATCAGATTACAGCAACCTTTAGTTGAAATGTCTCATAGCTTCCCAGTTAATTCAGAATAAAATTCCAGCTCCCTTCTAGGGCCTACAGAGCTGGCACGCATAACCTGGCCCTGTCTGGCTCCGGTCCTCCTCCCTCTCTCCTGACCCTCCAGACACACTGACCTGTTCCCAGACTCACCCAGCCTGTGCCCACTGGGGCCCCTGCACCTGTCCTCCCTCTTCTGCCTGGAGGGAAGATCTTTCCTAGGTTTCCAAATAGCAGCTTCTTCCTCCTCACGGAGCCCCCTTCACCATGTCCCCAACCCCTGAACGTGGGCGGACCTTCATAACTGTCTTAACCAGGAGAGTTTGGCAGACGTGACTTCCGAGGCTAGATGGTAAAAATTCCATGCATTTGTATCTTGTTCTTTTGGGACCGGCCTCCATGCTGTGAGGAAGCCCACCCAAACCCATGTGGAAGGGCCACAGGGAGAGGCTGCCCACAAGCGTTCTGGCCAACAGCCAGTGTCAACCACTAGACAGCAGCAACGAGGCCTCCAGATGATTCCAGCCCCTGTCATCAAGTCATCCCCGGCCTTCACATCTTCCCAGCTGAGGCCCCAGACACTGTGGAGCAGAGAGGAGCCAGCCCTGCCATGCCCTGTCTGAATTCCTGACCCGCAGAGTCCACAAGCCGAATAAAATGGTGTTTTACATGTAGGACAGTTTTTTATGCAGCAAGTTGGCATACCACTCTATCCAGTGCTCCTCCCTTCCCACCATCCTTTTTATCACATTAGTTTATTGCTTAATTTTTCACTGGAGTCAGCTGACTGAACTTACTTCACTGAGTTACCTGCTTCCTTGTTTACATCTTCCCTCTGCTATGTAAGTCTGCAGGCACGGGGAGTATGTTCCTTCTGTTCATTGTATCTTCAGCACTTAAAACTGGATCTGGCACATGGCAGGTGCTCAGAACAATTTTGTTTGGAATAAAGAAATGGACCGATCCTAGGTGGAAGCTCTAGCACCACTGCTAATACTGCCCTTTCTGCCTATCGTTAGGGCCATGAACTTTTTTTGGCCTTCCCATGAGCCTGGAGTCCTGTGAGCGATGCCCCATCTACTCCCCTTGATCTCTGCTGTGAGCCTGGTATGGAGGTTTGCTGAGCAAGAGGGCCAGGTTATAAGGTACTTTTATGGATTTGTTTATTCATTCATCTTACAAATGTTTATTATGTGCCTATGACATGCCAGACACTGCACTTGATTTTGAGGAGGAAGACAGAGGTAAACAAGACAACCTCTGCTTTAGTGGAAGAAGAACCAGGACCCCAGCACAGAGCCTGGTGGAGCTGTACCCAGTGTGGCCACAGAACTCTGGAGCAAAGGGGATGTGGGGTGGGTCTCAACTGGAAAGTAGGATCTCACCAGGTGCACACTGGGGAGGGGGTCATAAGGGAGCAGTGTGGACATCAGGGATGTGTAGGACTCTGTGGCTCTAAGGGAGGCTGGCCAGAGGACACAGGTGGGCAAGGGTGAGGGTGCGGGGAAGAAGCTAAGAGGCCCCTGCCTGAGGGACCTCGTGGGCCAGTGGGCAGATGAACCCAGTGCTACTGTGAAAGCAGTGGGAGCCCCAAGAGAGGGTTCTGGGAGAACAGAGCTCTGTGCTGTCACACAGGGCAAGACAATGTCCCAAGGGAAGGGAAGCTAAAGGGGACACAGGGTCCTAGGCTGCTGCCTTGGCCCAAGGAGGCAGTATAGGCTTTGGGGAGGAGGTGCCCTTGGGGTGAACTCTGTGGAGCTGTGGGTGCCCGCTTGCCTTTAAGTGTGCCACACACCAGCCTGCTGTGACAGACACTGGGATTTCTGGATGTCCTCAGGGACTCCCAAACTCACAAGGGGTACATATCACCCCACAGAATGAAGCCTTTCCCAGAGCCCAGCCAGCCTCCCAGAGCCGGTGCTGTTCTGGGCTTGGGGTGGGAGTGGCTTACAGGCCAATGCACACACCTGGGCTCTGGGCCCAGCTCTACCATTTACTGGCTGGGTGTCACTTTTTTGTGTGTGTAGGTCACTTTCCATCTCTGAGGCTTATCTTCCTCATTTGTAATACAAAAGGGGACACTAATGGCTTTTGCCCATGGATGCTGCCAGGACTGAGAACAGGAGTACAGCACCCTGACAACTTGGGTGTGTGGCAGAGTCGTCCCCAAAGTGCCTTCCTCTCACTAGGTGGAATCGCCCACCTAGCACAAGGCCAGGCAAATAGGAAGCGCTCAAGAGTATCAATGGGAAAATAGAAATCTGGTTAATAAAACAACTTTTCTGCTGAGTCTGGCTACAGATGACTTCTCTTCATCAGGGAAAAGTGCTGAGAAGCAAGTTCAAAACTCAAACTGGGAGCAACTTGAGAAACATATTTTTCAGTAAGTCAAGGTAAAGATTGGGGTCGAAGAAAACATCTGGCTAAGTGAACTAATGGCTTTAGAGAAAAAGGACCCTTGCTTTGCCGAGACAGGAAAAAACTATCCACTGCTGGTTTTAATTTAAGATGAAAAAAGTCTTATTCTATTAGCCTAAATATTGCTCTTATGTCCAATTGCATGGAGTTTGGAATAATATTTTTCAAACAGAACTACTGCTATTTCAAGTAATTACGATGCTAAAAGCAGTCATTTGGGGCTGAGCAAGGATCTCCTCATGGTTTCAATTCCCTCTGGTGTCATTTTCTGTTATATTTGAGAAATTCCTCAATAAAGATGTCAAATAGCGAGAGGGTTTCGCTCCCTGGAGGTCAGATTTGGCCACTCTCCAGGGCACAGTCCTGGCAACACATCCCCACAAGAAAATAACCTCGTTGGCTCAAAAGAAGAGAAAGGCTCAACTGTGCAAACTCAGGCAAGAATAACCCTTAAGCCAACAGACTCATTTCTCCTAATTAACTCAGAATGCTTTTCAAACTCTGCTGACCAGGATCTATGCCAGCCATCAGCCCGAAGAAATTCAGGGGTGGCTGAAACAGAAATGTTACAACCAGAGAAGGCTTCTGACCTAGACATCAGGACACAAAATAGCCAGAGATGTAAATGGGCCTAACTGTCCTCACAGGTGATGGGCTGTGGGGTGGGGCTCAGCGTGACTGACCAGAGACAGGCAAGGCTACAAGAGGCAGTGAGAACCCAGAACCTTCTGACAGTTCAGTCAGGCTCCACGGCCATCGACACCCGCCAGGGGCCAGACCTGGGAGCTTCATTAGGAAGCACGAACAGAATTCATACTGAGACCAAGCAGGTGATTAAATGATCAAAGCTGACCGGTTGTGAGCAATAGGGAGTGGTGAGGACTGCAGCAAACTGGAGAGTACCCAACCCCTCCAAAGGGGGCAGCTGCCACTGCCACACTGAGATGTGGGCAAGAGGTGCCCCTGCTCTGGGCCCCATGCTTTGGGGGGGTCTGTGCTCTGCCCCTCCTGTGGCTGAAGCCCTCCACAGGGAGTAAGGAGTCCACAGCAGGTCATGTGTACTTGGAACACGTATCCACGCTTCTAGACCACATTCTGGGTATTTAAGATCCTAAATTTCCCTGTCCAAATGGCTTGAAGCCTGTCTGTTCTCAGACAGACAGGTGACACTTAGGACAAAACAGTGGCAAAAGGAAAGCTGGCCTGGGGGGCAAATGGCCAGAGTTTGAACGTTCCAGTTACAGCATCCTCAGGCTCCCTGGGGTGCAGGATGGGGCCCCAGGTAAGAAGAAGCAGGTGAGGAGCAGGCACCACCCACATCACCACTTCCTGGCACAAAACTCCAAGGTGTCCTAGAGTTCCAAATTCCATTCTAGCCTTCTTGATCATTAGGAAGGAATAATCTTTCAAGCCATAATAAATGTAATATCTGGTTTTGAAGCTTTGTGACTTTACCTATTTAGCCATGCAGGATATGGGCATCTGTTTGCACTCCTGCTTGCATCTCACAGACGTCAGGGGCAGGGTGACTGTGGCCAAGCAGGAACAATGCTAAAAACAGCAATTTTTACATGACATCCCTTGATTTTTAAATGCTGACAAGTCATTCAATAATAATGACAGCGACAGTAATAATAGTAAGAATTGGGGCGGGGGTGAGGGTGGATAAACCAAATGTGTTTGCAGGTTGGATGAGGACTGGAGGCTGCTAGCTTGGCACCTGCAGCGACACGGTGACAACAGCCAGCACCCGAGCAGAACTTTCCATCCATCCATCCAGCGCTCCCTATCTGCATTCACATTTCACTGCACAGTGACCTTCTGAGACAGGTTTTACTGACCCATTTTGTAGCCTGGGGAACTGAAGCTTGGTGGGGTTTGAGTAACTGGCCCCAAACCATAAACTCATGGGTGGTAGTGCCAGATTTTGAGCCTAAATCTTCAAACTCCAACCCTGGTTTCCTTTTAAAGTGTAATTTTTTTCAAGAAACACTCTTCAGGCCTCTACGATCCTGACACTGTACCAGGCACTTGAACTCTTCCAGCATTGTATGGAGGAGGGATTTGAGGCCCTGGGAGGTCATGTAGTCAGCGTGGGCTGGAGCCAGTCGGAACCAAGCTCTGAATTCTCTAGAGCTGGAGTTCTGTCTTGAGAAGGAGAAGCCCAAACAAAAAGAAGTCTGTTGGGAAGGGTCTGCCCTCAGTTACAAGCAGAGGAGCAGCAGAAGGAGCCTTGTCTCGGCTGCCATGTGTGCAGCTGGAGCCCGAGGACGCTGCAATCTGTGCTCGCAGGTGGGGGCAGGGAGAGCGGCGAGTCTTACACAGTTCTTTAAATTAATCATTGTAAAAAGAATCCGTTGTGAAAATTATGTTGTTGAAACAAAGACCCGCACAGATCCCACTTCTAGTTAGACCAGAGGCCCTGGGCACACCTGCCGTAGCCAAGAACGAGGGCATTACAAACAGGTGGTTCTGCATAGGTGAGAATGACTAGAAGGGGACCCTTGTGTGTCCAACATGGCCCAAGAAGGACTGACCCTGGCTCTGGCACCCATGAGGTCTCCATGGCATCAAACCAGCCTGTCTCAATACATCTCGTCTGTAAGTTGGTGCCCATTACATTTTGCGTGCCCAGTACCAGGCACTTGCTAGATGGTCTACATCCATGATCTCATTCATTCCTCACAAGAGCCCTACAAGACACGGGCTACAAATTCATTTTACAGGTGAGGAAACTGAGGCATGGAGGTGAAGTGACTGGCCAAAGGACACACTGCTGATAACTGGTGGAGCAGGATTTGAGCCTGGAAGTGGCAGTTCCCAAGATCTGTACTCTTGACTACTGGGTGACACTGCCCACTGTCCCCTAGGGACCGTCAGCTCTGCCTCTATGGACTTATCCACTGCTGAAATATGTACTCTAGTGTCTGAGAAGGGGGTAAAGCGAAGAGCTTATGCTTCTGGGAGGATTCAATGAGCTACCACTTGCAGGATACTTAACGTGGCATCTGGCAAAACAAATGTCATACAGCCCAGTTCCTTACAATCTAATCAGAGGCTCAGCCCGTCTCTGCAGCCCTGCCTCCAGCCACTCCTGCCACCCACCCTGAGCCCAGCCTCAAGGAGTCACCTCTGTACACAGGCTGGGCCCTCCCCCCAGCCAGCTGCTCCCCAATCTTTGGGGATTCTGCTCAATGCAGCTCCTCTTTGAAGTCCTCCTGGGGCATGAGCCCACTTCCACCCCCACCTCACTCCAGGCAGGGCAGCTCTTGGCAGGCCCTACCGGGCTTCAAAGCCTGCTGTCCAGATCCCCATTTCAGCACTTATTTTGGGTGTAATTACATGTTCACAGATCTGTTTCCCATAGTAAGCTTGTCTGAGATCCAATATGCATTGAACAGAAACAGGCAGGGAAATCTAGGGCTGGTGCCCCATGCAGGGGAAAAGCTCTGAAGTACTTGGGATGCACGCTCCCGATGCCAGGCCCCATCGAACCAGCTGGCGAGGTGAAGCCCTGCTGAGCCCTTCCAGGAAGCACTACAACCAATGCCAGCCAGATCCAAATGACCCCTTGACCCCCTAGTTCCCCTTCTGGGAAGAAGTGCTAAGGAAACAACCGGGAGAACAAGAAGAAAAAGTTTTAGGCCCAGATTCAGCTCAGTTCTAATGGCAAAGATGAAGAAAATCAGAAGACAAACTAAATGTCCAACCACAGAAGTGGGGCCGAGTCACCTCCATGGCACGGATCCCTGTTTGGTGACTATCTGCGCCTTCCAGTGCCTGTCACCTACCTTCACTTGGTCATGTCATCCTCACACACAACCTGTTGAGACATAGGCAGCTAATTATCCCATTTGCCGGGGGCAAGACTGAGACCCAGAGGTCATGATGACAGTAACAGCCACTAGTATTGAGAGCCCTGTACCAGGTGCACTTCTCAGCCATCTGGACGTCTCAGTTCCTACTCCCAGCAACCTGTGAGGTAGCTGCTCTTCACACATGCCCTTTACCATAAGCAACTGAGGCCTGGAGACATCAGCAATGAGGCCATTGCCACACCCCCACCAAGTCCACAGTCTTATCCCCTGGGCTCCAGCTGTCGTGTCCCGGGTCACTCAGCAGCTGGTAGCAGAAGAGGGCATGGGGGACAGGCACAGCGGCTTTGAGATCATGTGTTTTCTTCCATGAGATGTTCCTCTTGCTACAGACTGTAAACCACCTCTGTTATGGGCTGAATTATGTTCCCCAAAAGATGCTGAAGTCTAACCACCACCGTTTGTGAATATAATCTTTTTTGGAAATAGGATATTTGCAGGTGATCCAGTTAAGATGAGGTCATTAGGATGGGCCCTAATCCAATATGACTGTGTTTTCATAAAAAGGGGAAATCTGGACATAGAGACAGACATCCGTAGAGCAGAGACAATGTGAAAACCCAGGGAGAACATGATCTGCAAGCCCAGGATCACTGCAGCCACTAGAAGCTAGGAGAGCGCCATGGAACAGATTCTCCCTGGAAGCCCTCAGAAGGAAACAAACCTTCAGACACCTTGACTTCAGACTTGTAGCCCCCAGAACCCTTAGAGAATACATTTGCTTTGTCTCAGCCACCCAGTTTGTTACATTGTGACAGCAGCTCCAGTTACTAGTTAAAGCAGATTGTGAGGCAACTAGGAAAATGGTGAGAACACAAGAGCACAGGCCAGATAAAAAATACCTGAGTGTGCACGATGTTAAAGGGACCATCAAGGGGCAGAATCATGCTGGCCACCTGATCGCCACTGCAGTGAAATCCCACGTGGGTGCAGAGAGAAGACTGAAAGCATAAACTGAGATGCTTCCCAATTTTTTCCTCTGTTCTATATTTTTCCAATTTTTTCCAGCACACTTGCATTACTTTTATAAGTTTTGTACAACTGGCTTAAAAAATTTATTTGAACCACGAGAATCTGGAGGTACATAAGAATCCCTGTTATAGGCTGAACTGCTGTGTCCCCCTAGATTCCTACGGTGCAGTCCTAGCCACAGTACCTCAGAACGTGACTGTACTCGGAGATTGGGCCTTTCAAGAGGTAATTAACTTAAAAATGGGTTGTTAGAATGGGCCCTCTTCCAATATGACTGGCGTGTTTATAAAAAGGGAAGATTAGGACACAGAGAGGATACATGCCCGCACAGAGAGACAACCATGTGAGCACACAGCAAGGAAGAGACCGTCTGCAAGCCAAGGAGCGAGGCCTTAGACAAAACCAAACCCGCCAACACCTTGACCTTGGACTCCCAGCCTCCAGAGCTGTGAGAAAATAAATTCCTGTTGTTTAAGTCCCCAAGTCTGTGCTGTTTTGTTGTGG
The DNA here is from genome assembly GCA_032199065.1 of Smutsia gigantea. Lineage (NCBI taxonomy): Eukaryota > Metazoa > Chordata > Mammalia > Pholidota > Manidae > Smutsia > Smutsia gigantea. The sequence goes on from JAVSCE010005688.1 coordinate 90,261, forward strand.
TGGGCCTGTCAAACGAATGCAAGCAACCAAAGCAGGGCAAGCCTTCCCACGGCCCCCAGCGCTGCAAGCTGCTGCAGAGGGAGAGGCAGGGCGTGGCAGCGTCACTCACCCAGGCAGTTGTGTCCATCGTGTGCCAGCATGAAGCCGTCAAAGCAGGTGCACCTGTAGTTCCCTGGGATGTTGATGCACTCGTGGACACAGCCCCCATTGTAGTAGTCGTTCTCACACTCGTCAATATCTGCAAATTGAGGGGCGTGAGAGATGTCAGAGGAGACACATGGTGAAAAAAGGAAGAGCATGGGGGTCCTCTCTCCCCCCATGGCTGAAGCCATCAGGAGTGGCTAGGGGATGACTCAACAGCAATTCACTAAAGAGCTATTCACTAAACCTTGCTGAGGGCTGGGGTCCCAGAGGAAATAAGGATGAAGATCCTGGCTCTGCAACAAGGCTGGCCACCACCTTGCAGAGCAGGGCCATGTGCCAGGCATGTGCAGGTTGCTTTCCAGCTCCCAGCACAGTGAAGCAGGCAAGATTCACACCCTGCTCTGCCTCCCTCCAGAGCCTCTCAGCAATAACAGCATACAGGGACCTTGTCTAACATCCTCCCAAATTGGCTCTCTTCAGCCTATCTGAATGCCTCCCAGAGATGGAAAGCTGCCTGTGAAACAGAGTATTGAAGAAAATGTGTACACATCACTAAAACGCGTAACCTCTCGAATGAGAGAAAAGTCCATATATTCCCCCCAAATAGTTTCCTCCATACTAGCATCTGAAGCCTGAATTTCTACTGCTCCAATTTCCTTGTTATACAGAGGCTTCTGTCTCAAAAACAATGGTCAATAGCCTTTGTAAAGGTCATCCTTTTTGCTGTTTTAAGTCTTTTTCAACACTTCCCATCAGGGGTTAAAGGGCTATCAGTTCTGGAGTTCCAGAGAGATTTGAGAGACCGTGGAGAATAAGAGGAACACACCTAGTTAACATTTAACAAGCTGCTTCTTAATCAGTCCATGGCAACACCACGCCATTACTTCTTCAAGCCCCACTAACTCAGTGATGTAGGCACCAACATCGTTATTCCGATTTTACAAGGTCCCTGAAGAAACCGAGGCACAGGGACGCCAAACCTTGCCACAGGTCACACGCCTAGAAAGTGGTAGAAGTGGGATTCGAACCAGTGCAGCCTGGCTTGAGAGCCGAAGGGGGCCTAACCCCATCTCATCTCTGGGAGTGGCAGGGCCGGTGCCAGCACTCAGGAACAACCGGCAGCACTGCTGGGGGGCTTTGGCCTCCCCCTACATGTGCTCCCTGGGCTCCGCCGTCTCAACCTATAGCCACCCCAGTCCCCACAGGATACACAGGGAAGGTGGAGCCGGAAGTGCCCGCATAGCAAACCGGAAGTACTACACCGAGCAGAACCGGAAGTGCCCAGCTAAGCAGCAGAACTGCTATGCCTCAAAAGAGGCTACGGGTGTGAACAGTCCATTTCCTCCTCTGTTGGAGGGTGTTTTGAAACCAGGTGTCTGCTGTGAAAGCTGAGATGGAGTCAGCCTGAAGACGAGAGGAGACTGAAGGCAAGTCTTCAAATGCCTGAGGAGCAGGCACAGGAAGCCACACAGCTCCATGCTCTCTCCATACTGGTCCGGAGGTAGAGCTACACGCTGGGGGAAAGCCACGCGGCCAGTTCATGTTTGAGGGTGGGAATGTGCACCTGGAAGAAAGGCTTTCTCAGGAGGCAGTGAGCTCCCCGACTCTGGAGGTGACCAAGCGCTGTCTGGACACCTACCTGCCAGGAACACTGCCAGCAGATGGTGATAACTTCAAGGAAACCGGCAGCATTAAAGTGCCAGAATACAGAGCCTGGGCTGTGCAGCCTACTCCTGGTGCCCACCCACCCAGCCATATGAGTGGGAAAACATGGTTTCCTGGACCTCCAGAACAAAGCCTACAGCACCTTCAGAGGTGCGGGAGACCGGGCTTCGTCTAACCCGCCTGCAGAGGCCGTCAGTGTCAGCTGGGAAGCAGCCTCAATTATGGAAGTCACTTGAATTGCTCTTAATCATATTTAATACACTTAGACATTTAAAATAACGTTGAAGGAGAATATAAGATTTTGTTTCAAAATCTTGGGTTTTTAAAGAGCACATGGCTTTAAAAAGACTGAGATACTGATTACTTTCCAATGTCGTCAGCCCTGACCTTTCATCAGAGCCTCAGCTACACCAATCTACCTCTCCCTGGATCTTCCGGACACTTCAAAGGCAACATGGTCCAACTCAACTCATTAACCTGCATTTCCCTGGGGTTCTCCATCCCAGTGCATACTGCTGTCCCTCCACCTCTCCGCTGACATCTAATCACCTATCAAAGCACTTGACTTAGGTTGGATCAGTGTGAGGGAAAGCGCTCTTATTCCATGCTTGGGTAAAAGAATTCTGTCTCTTTCAAGGTGTACCTCAGAAGGAAGTATGCAGAGCGCTGCCCGTTTAATTTTCACAGCAACCTTCTGGAGTAGGTATTTCAACTCCATTTTAATGGTTGAGCAAATTAAAGTGACGAGAGATTAGGTAACCGCTCAAGGTCACATAGTAAATGGTAGGGCAAGGATCAGAACAGAGGCCTTTTAGTCCACAAAGCCCATGTCCTTTCCAATAAGTCAGAATGACCATGACATGCCAGGTGTTGGCAAAATACTCTATACATGTTATTCTGCCCTTAGCACATTTATGCTGTGTACCGAGGAAGCATTCTCCTTTCATCCAAATCCATTCAACTTTCTGTTTGTTCCATGTAAACACACCCACACACCCCACACGTGTGTGTGTGCACCTATCCATCTGCCCAAATAGCCAGCCAGCCACGCATCCATTCATCCTAACACCCATTCATCTAGTCACTCTATAAGCTATGCATTCAAATACCTACCCATCCATCCTTCCATTTGTCTATTCATGCTAAAACCTATTCATCTAAATATCCAGCTAACTGGCCATCTTTCCATTCATCCTATCACCTATTATTTATCTATCCAGACATCCAGACATACATTCAAATGTACATCCATCCATCTATCCAGCCATTCACCCATCCACCCAACCAAACATTTATTCATCCACCCAACTATTCCTTCAAATGCCATCCATCCAAACAGCTTACAAATACATACAGTAAGATTTTCAAAAAGAATAGGGTGTTAGGATGAAGAAAAAGAAATGAGCGTTGGAGAAGGAGAGAAAGCTGGTCAAAGTATGCATTAAAGCATTTGGTATTTCCAGCACAATTTCAAAAGGTAGGCCACAAATATGGCTCTAAGCTTCCCAGAAGCCAAAGCAGAGAAGGAGATAATCAGTTACAGAGTCACTACCTTCATGAAATGCAATTAAACCAGCTTTTTTATTGGTGGTGGGGTCGGAGAAAAATGTTTCTTCCCCTGATTAGTGTGATCCTATGCCCCAGTTTCCCTGGCATAGTTCCCATTTATGGCTATTGTCTTGGTGTAATTATTAAGAGCACACTTTTCTTGGTGTAATTGTTAACCCACACTTTATCAAAATGATCACCATACCCATAAGGCATTATAGAGAAATTGCTGAATTATCAGTCAGTAAACAACTCCAAACTTTTCCTTGGTGTGACACCCCACAGTGTAGGCCACAGTAGATGCCAATTGGTTGAAGTGTGCAGGAATGTTCACTGCTCACATCTCCTCCGTTAATCTATCTCCAGATCCAAGTGTCTCTTACAACAATCAGTTCCTCTCCAATTCCAAGGCCTGGACTGTTCCCACGGGCTTCTGAGGCCAGCCTGCTTCTTTAACTGCCCAGCATTCTGGACTGAGAACATCCTGCCCACAAACCAACTCCCCTTCCCCGATTTCCTGTGTCTGTGCCTTGAATTTTTGTTTTTTTTTTAAATCATGTGAGCCCCCTCCTTTAATACATAAGAAATAAACCACAAACAAATCAACAACAAAAAAATCTCTTTCAAAGCAAGTAGATTACTGCAAAATATATGTCCAAGAGCCACCAGTCCTGGAGGAAGATGCCCATCAGGCTTGGACCACTTTTTAAGGACCATTAAAGCCAGAGAATGAGGTACAGGCAGCTGGGATGGAGAGAGTGTAAAGGAATGGAGTGGGGCAGAGCCAAGCTCTCTGGATATTTATTCTTAAAGGACTGTTGTGGGTGGATTGCATGCCCCCAAAAGATGTATGGATAACCCAACCCCTAGTATCTGTGAATGCAACCCTGTTTTGGAAGTAGGATCTTCACAGATATAATTAGATGAAGTCGTACTGAAGTAGGGTGGTCCCCGATCCAATGACCGGAGTCCTTATAAGAAGAGGGATTTTGGACACAGACACACAAATAGGATGTCAGGACAGAGAAGAGAACATCATTGGAAAACACACAGACACCAGAAGAAAGGTGGCCATGTGATGACAGTGGCAGAGTTTAGAGTGAGGGGGCTGCATGAGTACCTGGTGTTAATGCTGCTCCCATTTTACTGACGCGGAGGCTGAGGCACAGCCCAGCCAGGCACCTTGTTTCTGGGCCCCCAGCTGGTGGCTGGGTTCAAATGCAGGCTCTATACCTGTTGGGGCCACATCCTCCAGGTGTGTGAAATGAATACTTAAAAAAAAACGCTCTGTGCTTCAAAAAGCAATTAAGGAGAAAGGTGGGGAGGAAATGTCACATGTATCATCATTCTCATTTCCAAGGTCTCTACCTCCCCTTGAGGTTGATGGATGGTGACAGGGATGGTTCATACAAGTGGGGAACGGTGGGGGAACAAAAGATCTGACCCGAGCGCCGGGGATGAGAAGTGGAAGAGAGCACATCACCCTAGACACCCGGTTCCTTTCCAGCTTGGATTTTTTTTTTTTTAATGAAAACTCGATTCTCAACAAAAAACAGTTCCCAATATCCAACTGAGCAAAGAAAAACAGCATGGGGAGCTACTCATTATGGAATTGTTAAAAGGTCACACAGTTCCATTTTTCCTATATTAAAATGGCAGCATGCACATGACCCCACAGCGATGCTCATGTGCCGATAGTCCTGGCTTGGAACTCGAGTGGGACGAGTTGGGCTTTTTTCATTTAATTCAAATTGATTCTTGCTGTGTTATAAAATATATATTTATTCTGTGGTGCCTAGGTTCTAAAAGATTATACTGCAATGAGTCAGAGCTCCTTCTCTTTTTACTTTAATACTATGGAATGTATTTTCCAAAAAAATCAGGACTGGAAAAGTTCTCAAAATGAGGATTTTTAAAGTCCGCTGCTCTTCATTCCCAGAGATCATTACTGACAGTGTCTTCTCATTTCCCTTTGAAATTGGCATTTTTCTCCACATTCCTTGCAGATAGTGGTGACCAAATTGCTCTAACAAAGACCCTTTCCCTGGCTGGGCACTAGCATGTCATCCCCTTTGTCTGGGGGCTTTAGGAAAAATCACGCACTTTGATCAGAAAAGACCAGGCAACCATTCTGGAAGAGACATATGGCTTAGGAAGTTGAGTTCTTATTGGTGAATAAATCTTAATCTGGTTTGTAGGCTAATTACACTCACGGGAAGGTAGTTTCATAGGGCCGCCCAGCAGGCAGGACTAAGCCCCCTGTCTCCAGTGGCACAGGGTTAAGCTCTGGTTTTGTAATGACTGAGTAATGAGACCCACTCTCTGTGGATCCCTGGCATCCATCGATCAGGTTTCCCTTCTGCACAGACAATACCAGAAGTGGGCCCAGGAGTTAATTATGGGAAAGGTCAAAGGTCATGCAAAACCAACACAAATCTATATACTTTTTCATTCCTAACTGCATGCAATGGCCATGGCTCAGCCAGAGGGTGGGAAGGTCTTCCCCCCACCGAACCCGTGATCCAAGATAACCATGGAGTTTGAGCTGCTTGATGGCTTCTCCCAGTGGCCTGTGTGCCTCAGGCCTCCCCACTTCTGCTCAAGCTGTTCCCTCTGCCTGGAGCTCCCTTCCCTTCACAGACACCTATGTCCCCATAGTCTCCACTGAGTGACCCCCCACAACGTGTAGGCAGCAGGTAGGCCCTTCACGTACGACCACCCTGAGAAGTGAGTACCAACATCTTTATTTTACAGCAGGGGAAACCAAGGCTCAGAGATGTTCCCCACTCTGCCCAAAATCACACAGCTGATGCCAGTGGAGCTAGAAAGCGAGCCAGGCCACCTAACTTCAGATTTAATGCCGTCTCCGTCATAAAGGGCCACGTATCATAGGGTTCTATTCACATGAAGTCTGAAGGGAAGGCATGTCTATTGAGACCAAGAGATCAGTGGTGTCCTTGGACTGGGGGCCTGAGGAATGATGGCTGAGGGGAACAGGGATTCTTTCTGGGGTAATAAAAAGGTTCTAAAATGTATTGTGATGGATGTGCAACTCGGTAAATATACTAAACAGCTTTGAATTGTACACTTCAATGGATGGATGGTATGTTATGTGAGTTGTATCTCAACAAAGCTGTCTAAAAATGTTGTTAAAGTTAACGCTGTCAAAGCTCTCATCCCCTGTGCTGGCTGGACCTCTGGGCTCAGCCTGGACGCACGGAAGCCATAGGATGCTCCCTCTCAGCTGACCGCAGTGCCACCTGCCCAGAGGGGGCTCAGGGTGGGGCGTGAGGCTCTCAAACACAAGGTGGTATTTCCCTACCAAACCCAAAGGACGGGGACCAGTTAATTATTCTCTTTCAAGAACCCTGATCGCTTCCCTGAGAGCGGTTCTCAGGCTTCAGCATCGGGCCTAATGGATACCAAAGCAACCTGGTCAGGGAAAGTTGACCCACTGGAGCGTCTGAGCCAGAAGTGAGGAGGGGCTGCAGGGAGCCTGCCAGCCCAGAGTCAGGCCTCCACCATTCCCCTCTGCCAGTTACCAGCATGGTCATTTTCCTATCCCCTTAGTGAGAGGCAGGCTCTGAGGGGCTGTTCCACAGGCCCAGCCACCTCTGGATGCGACAGGAGGGCAGTCAGAAGCCCGGCATTGGCAGCACGCCTGCACCACCCCTTGGAATGGATAAGCTGGGATCCTAGAGCTCCTGTGATACCCCTGGATTTCATAACGGGGTAGCTGAGCCCACAGAGAGGAACTGAGGAGCTAACCTTATCAGCGAGTCAATGGTTGACAGCAACTTGACCCTAAGACCCCCAGCTCAGGCCTCTTCCCCTAACCTCAGTGGCCACCTTGTGGGCTCCAGCAGCAGGCCAGGCCTGAGCGGGCCTAGTGCAGTTTAATTGTGTTCTCAGGCTTGCCAAATCCCCAGCGGGGCTTCTCTCCAGCAGTAATAACAACAGAAGTGGCATATCTCCACCAGGCACTGTCTGAATGGCGAGTGGCTGACCTTCACTATAGCCCACGCAGGAGGGCTTAATGTTCCCTCATCACAGAAAAAGAAACTGAGGCATAGAGAGCTTAGGTGATTTGCTCAAGATCACCCTGCTGGTCAGTGGCAAAGCCAATGCCGGGATTCAGGTAGCCTGGTTCCAGCGTCCTCACAGAGGATCAAGCTGCCTCCCTGCCTTCTTCCCTCCTGTACCAGCACCTTCCCTGGGCCGGCCCCTCGCCCTCTGCCTGGACCCCACCAGGAGCTGCTGGCCTAAAGGAGAGGGAACCCAGACACAGCTCGCCCAAGAACCATCTTGCTCGCCAGCGCATTGACCAGGCCCAGGCCTGCCTACCAGGCTGCCAGTGGGAAGGGAGACGTGGCTAACAGTCCCATCGGAGGCTACCTACCACCACCAGAGATCAAGCCCGCACTGTGTGGCAAGGGGCTCCTTTGCAGTCAGCCCATTAAGGCCTGAGAGGTCCACAGAGCTGCCCACGGTCACGCAGGGCTGACATCCAGGTCTCCATGGACCTGTGCGCTCAGCTCTGCTTCCCCCGACACAAAGGGCGGGAGGCCTGGGTGGAAGGCGTGCAGCTCCCGGGGCAGGAGTAGGGGCCGATCCGTAGCAGCAGCTCTGTTAAGTGGCCACAGGTCCAGGCTGGCTGGCTGGGGCTTTACACACTTGCCTCCGAGGGGCTGCAGCCCCAGCCATCTGGAAGACCCCCTCTGAGACCACCCGACCTTGCCCGCACACACGCACTCTGGCGTTCTTTGTCTCAAGGCCTTTGGGGAAGGCTGGCATCCATTTCAGTAGCATTCAAAGGCCAACAGGCCACAGTTTATTTTCTTAGAAATAATGTTTTTTTCTGATTAGCATTCCTCAGATGGAAAAACAAATACAGCCACTGTAATAAGAAGCAGCCAAGAGGAGGCGAGAGAGCCTAGAGGAAGGGGCACAGAGGGGCCTGCAGCTTGGGGGCACTGGAGATATGGGGGGTGCATAGACCCTCTGACCCCAGGAGAAATGAAGATTTAGAGGGAAAGAAAAAACCACTCAACACGCCAACACTGGTGCTGCCTTCAACATGCTCTCCCATACGGCGAGGCACCTTTCCCTCCTCCAGCTTCTGCTCAATGCACATCCTGTGAGGCAGGTGCCACAGCTCCCGCTGGAAGAAGGAACCAGGCCTCAGGAAGCTTATGTCACTTGCTGGACTTATGGAGTTGGAAAGACCAGAAGAGACCTCTGCATCCTTGCTACGGATGCCTCGATGGACATCAGAGTGAAGGAACGTCAGAGATGCTCTGCCTTCCTAACTCAGCCCAGACCATGTCCCTCCAGGGAGCCTCTCTAATTTCTTCCTTCCTCTGGCAGAAACAGGCACTCTCTCCTCTTCCCCTCCACTGTGTCTGGTTGGTATTTCCGTGCTGCACTTTCCACACCCTGCTATGATCACATCTTTCCCATTCTGCCTCTCCCGCTAACCAGTGAGGTCAAGAAACCAAGGCTTGGTTGCAGCACCAAGCTTGGCCCAGAGTGGGTTCTCAGTGCGCATTCTTGATACTAAACTGAATCTTGTCCAGCAAACACATTTGACAGATGGGTGCACTGACGCTCAAGGAGGCAAACTTGCCTCCAATGCTTAAATGCCAACAGTCTGAGCTTTTTGCTTTTCCTTCTGAAAGGGAGCCTGGGCTCCAGGAAGCCTAAACTCTGCAGCAGAGCTGGGATCAGCTGCAAGGGCCACTGCCTAATTGTTAGCTGACAGCAACTTGGAATTTTAAGTCACACAGTTTCTTCCTGCCTGCTGGTCTGCGAGACTTGAACGCTTTTATCTTAGGCAAGGCACACGTTAGTATGCATAATTGCATGCTTTAAGGCTGGAAGAAGAATTTCCCCTCCTCTCTCCCCTCCCAGTCCACCTCTTACTATCTTTCCTGGCCTCCCCCAGAGCAGAATTTTAGCTCAAGTTTCAATAAAGTAGGCAATAAAGATGATGAAAATGATTTAATAAGGTCATAACATTACTTCCTAAGAAGGCCAATTGATTTTAAGATTTTTTCTGATGTTAAACTAAATGGATCACCAGGTGTGTTATTAGGAGTTTTGTTAAAACACTTAATAGCATTCCCTGTAATCTACCTAACTTCAGTGACTGACAAGTAGACCCTCGGGATATAAAATTCAGGAAGTGACTATTTACGTTCATTATATACACCCTAATTTTGTGATCTCTCATGCCCTTTTCTCAAAAAAAAAAAAAAAAAAAGGGAAAATAATAATATAGTTGATACACTGTGGCCAAAACAAAAAGTCACTTCCCCCAAGAGTTTTAATTATAGCATTTTGGAAGAGGCCCATCTGAGTTGGAACTTACAAGAATAAACGACTTGAATAAATAGTCTAAAAAATTAAATACACATAGAAGGAGTGATGTGCGCCACTGGTTCAGACTAAACAGTGATTATCAAGAGGGTCTTAGTTATTTAAACAAGTTATTTGAGGGTGGTTTGCTCCTTGTTTGGGGCCTGGTCCTGATTATAAACAAGAGCTTTTAATTAAGATCAGTAAGACCCAATTCAAGCTATAATTTGGTCCTTTTCCTTAGCAAATGTCTATGAAAACAAAGCAATTAAGGTTAAATGAGTTGAAGCATTTAAAGGGGATGAAATGTCCCCTCCTTGCCCCCATCCTGCCCCCTCAGCTGAATGAGTACAAACAGACCTGACTAATTCAGAGCAGGAGGCCAGCACAGGGCTGGCCTTGGAAACTCCCTAAAGGCCCATGCACTGGGGATTCATAAGGTTAGGAGTCATAGGCTCAGCTAAGTGAAGAGGGACAGGGGAAACAGAATGTGCAAAGGTCCTGGGGTAGGAAGGAACTGGCAAGGCAAGTTTGAGGGACTAAAAAAGAGGTTCAGAAAAGGACAGAGAATGATAGCAGCTCAAAGAGGTTAGCTGTGCCGGGCTCAGGGTCTCTGTAGCCCACTTTAAGACTCCATAGCTAAGGAACTCCCCCCACTTTGTTCAGAGTGCTGAAGGGGCATGGCTGACCAGAGTTGGATCCAGTACCTGCCACTTCTCAGCTGGGTGACCTGACTGGAGACTTACCTTCCTGGGCCCAGTTTCCCCAACCTAACTCTGCCACTGGTCCACACCAGATTCCTTAGTCTAGCTCCCTTCTCTGAGGCCTCTACTTCCTCATCTGTGAAACCTGCAGAGTTTAAGAGGCTTTGGGAAGCCTGTCCTGATATCCCCAGCATTGAAAGTGGTCTCTTACTGTCCACCAACACTAGTTCTGGGTCGGCCCAAGTAAAGTTACACAGGTCATTGCAACCCAGTGTGTGACAAGAGCTCTGAAGGAGGGGTGCTCACAGGTGACAGATCACCTGTGACCGGGGCTGCCAGACAGGCTTCCCAGAGGTGACTGCTTGGATCCATCCACCCATCCTTTCTCCCAATAGATGCCTCCCAAGCCCTGTGCCAGGGACTGGAGTGGAACAGGTTATAGACCCTGCCCTTGAGGAGCCCATGCTACAGGAGGAGACACAGGGAAACGTGTGCACGGTGACATGGGCCCAAACAGAGGTGTGTATGGGTCTGAGGAGGGCAAGAAAGAGGGGCAGTCATCTGTAAGACAACCTCCCTCAATGCCCTTTAAAGTTCTTCCCAGCTCTGCACATCCCTGAGTTTACTTTGAGTTACTTCAGGTTCTGTCAAGGTGCGATCAAGAAAACACTGATTTATCCTCAGCCTTCAACAGAGTCTTTTCTGACTTTCTGGGGCACCTCAGTCTGGCTACAGCAAGCCCCCTGCCAGTGTTGAACTGATCACCTGGGGCTCTGGGCTGCTCTCCAGCACAGCTGCAATGTGGCTGCTCCCGTGGAAGCTCAGGCACCATCACACATGCACTGGCCATGGCAAGATGGCCTTGAAGGCGCGATAGGAAACTGTCCCTGGAATGGGGAGGGGGGTGCAGGCTGTGTCACGTGCTGGGTTGGCCAGAGGGTTTTCATTACCAGCAGGAGTTTCCAGGTGACATAGTTAAGGGTGTAAGAGGCTCAGTCAGCCCCACATAGGGCTTCCCGTAACCTGGGTCTGCTCCCAATGAGAACTAGAGTCACTGTGGGAGCCACATTCCCTGTGCGTGCTTTGCAGAGGACCCATCCTCTGTGCTTATCACAGTAAACGGTAAGGTTTATCGGATCTGTAGGACAGTGTGCTCATTTCTCCCAAAACTCCACCCCCAGTCTTTGCACAGCCCCATACAGGCTCAGGATCTAAAGATAAAGGGGCCCAGGGAAGGAAAACAGCTTTCATCTCAAGTGGAAGTGGCCATCTGGAGGGTGCTGTGATCGATGATTGATGTCTGCTGGGAAGAAGGTGGCAGCATATCTGCCATCCTTGGAGTAGGTTTAGTGGAACAAAGGAACAAAGGAAAGCTTTCGCCACTTGCAATTTGTGTTGCACCCTCTTGGTAAACGGTCATCAGGGAATGATGCACATGTCTGTTCATCTCTATGGGAATACGGATAGATGCATATGGTTCTCTGAATAGTCAATGAACTGAACCAGAACACCCCATTTCCTAGACATTTTAGATCCCTGGAATTGTTGCAAAAAAGACAAAGTTTCACTGTTTTCCATATATTGAACAGCATATGATCATCAACGCCATCAGTATGCCCGGCCCCATCACCTTCATCATCAGCCTCCTCACCCACATCCTCAGCACTGCTGTCGCCACAGTGTCATCTCGATTGACATCACCACCACCACCACAATCGCAGTAATAGCAGCTAATGCTTACAGAGTGTGTCTGGGTACCAAGTCATGTTCAAATGCTTCCTATGTGCCAACTCATTTCATTCTCACACTATTTCTATGAAAGTAGATCCTATTGTCTCTATGTTACAGACACACAAATGGTCAAGTAACCTGTCCAGGCCACACAGGCAGGATTTGAACTCAAGTAGTCTGGCCCCAAAGCCCGTGCTTCAACCACAATGCTGCAAGGTACACTCACTGCTCGGTCCCTCTTCTCATAGCAGAGCCACAGACAGCAATGCCCACTTGCAGAAATGCAATGTGGAGAAGTGGGCGCCCCAAGCCTGAGCCTTAGTCCCAGCTCAGGCAAGACACTTGTCCTCCCAGGCCTCCATTCCCCACCTGTAAACCAGGGAAGTGAACATCTGGATTATCTCCAAGCTCCCTCAGGCCACCACTGCATGCGGCCTGCCAGCCCCTCCAGATTTCAAAGCCTTGAGAAGTCTCTGCATGGTCCTCCTTGGGACCATGAGGGGGATCTGGTGGGCCTGAGGTGAAGACTTCAGCTGTCTCCATCCATTCTGACTGATGACGGTAGAGGGGTCCCTAGGGATGAGGAAACCTCAGTGCCAGTGGGACAGTGTCCACTCAGGTTCTCAGAAGCCACGCTAGCACTCACTCAGAGAGGGCTTAAGGACTGGGTATCCAAACGGCATCCTCTCTTCGGTTCTAGACAGTTATTCTCCATCCTGTTAAGATGGCAACTCAGCAAGTGCTGATTTACCACACATACTATCCTCCTGTTCATTAAGAATTTCCCCTGCCTTGTAAGTCAGCCCATGCAGCCCAACCCAGACTCTAAGCTCCTTGAGGGGAGGGACAAGGATGTGCTGTCACTGCCCCCTCTGAGGTGTGTAGGACTGAGTGATTCCCAAAGGTCTTCACCATTTATAGCATCACATGAGCCTGAAAGCACTGTGACGGTAGTGAGACCAGAGGACGACAATGGTGGTGGCAACCACGTGCTATCACCGGTATGCTGAGGCCATCCTGCACATTGAGTGCCTAGCATGGACCAGGCATCATGGTCATGTGATCCCCGGTAAACCACATGCATTTTGTTCAATCTTTGGGACAACCTATGGCAGGGATGTTTTGGGTCCATATATCCAAAGGAGAAACTGAGGCTCGGGAATGTAAATGACCACCCAGATTTTCACATCAGAGGTGGGCTGCAGCCCAGGGCTCCCAAGCAGAGGCCCATTCCTGCTTCCCTCTCTTATTAAATAGTGTTGAAATGATACCAAGGTGAGAACAAGCCCTCCACACCTCCTATGCCACCCTCCCACCCCCTCCATGGTACCCCAAAGGCTGCTCATCTACTGTGAACTCCAGTCTGAGCAGAAGACAGCCAAGTCAGACCAAACACTGTCTGCACACCCCTGCCTGCTAGTGCCAGGTCCTGCCCCAGGAGCTGGGACCCCAGGGACAGGCATGAAAGGCTCTTTGTGATCCAGGAGCTCCCTGTGAGCCTGAGTTTGACAGCTCAGTATGGTGGCCCGACACTGAGCCCATGGCAGGCCCTCAGTAACTAAGCTCACAGTCCACTGGAAGTGCAAGACACATAATTATAATCTAAAGTCAGAAGTGCTATGATGGAGGGAACCATCTGGGAGCAGAGTAGGTACTTAACGTAGCTCCGTGTGCGTCATGCATGTGCGCAGGCGCGTGTGTCTACCAGTAACTGCGGAAGTGAAGGTATCAGGGAAGGTTTCCCAGAGACAGCCAAGTCAAAGCATGATTAGGAATTAACCAGGACACAAAGGTTGGAAAAGGAGCTCCTGGCAGGGGGAAAACTGGAGCTGGGGCTCAGAACATGGAATGTCCTGGTTGTATGTGTGTGTGGCCGGGATACAAATGCTCTTCAGTGTGTCAGGAGATGAGGAGCAGAGGGGGCCAGGTGGCCAGGTTAGAGTAGCTTCTGGCAGTTCCCAAAGCACTTCCACATGCTTCTTCATTTCTCATCCTCCCACCAAGCCACGAGCCTGACTCCTGACCCGGGCATGAGCAGCATGGAGCGCTAAAGCCAGACTCTGAGGAACTTCAGGGAAACAGGTAGGAGAAAAAGTGTGGGCCTCCTGGCAGGGGGCACCAAGAAGGGACTACAGAGCTGGATGGAGGAGGAAAAGCTGGGTCAGTGGCTTAAACCATCAGACATAGGGTCATTCTTGGCCCTCCTTGCTGGAGCACTGGGCCTGGAGAGGGGAGCAGAGGGTCAGAAAATGGTCACACAGGGTCCTGCATGTGCCACTTGGGGCCTCTAGGCTCCATTAGCAGCTGGGCCAGCCCACGCCCCCAAGCTTCTTGCTCACAACCTGTTCTATCTGCCTCCAGCCTAGCCTTCTTCAGAGGTCTGTGGGTAGGCGCCAGCTCCCCCCTCAGGCTGCTGGGCCCCAAGCAAGGCCAGCAAAACCAGGCATGATCCAGTGTCAGCTCAGCACTCATCCTTAAGGGGATGCCCAACACGTGAGATGGATAAACAGTGTCAGCATCCCAAGGAGGCATAGCTGCACGGCCTACAAAATGCCAGCTTCTGGGAAGCCTCAGGCAGAAGGGACAGCAGCCACCTTACTGTCGTGTGTGCTCATGGAACACAAATCACACTTTGGAAAAGTAAGCTGGGAGGGCCCAGGGAGAAGAAAATGAGATGCCAGAGAGCTGTGGGGTGGGAACTAAGAGATCTGGGTGTTACTGCTCTTCCTGCCCCTGTGGAACCCAGGGACCCTGCAGAAGACGCTTTTCTTCTCTAAGCCTCAGTTTTCTGCATCTATAATGTGGGGACAGACAGGAAAGATCTGGATCCAGAATTCTCCCCCAGGGGTGCACATCAATCATGGGAAGAGCTGTTTCCAGGCCCCTGATGACAGGCCCAGTCCCAGCCCCATGGAGTCAGAACAACCACACATTTCTTCCCGGGTGAATGATCCCAGAGGGGCTGTCTAGTTTGGAGAATCTGGGCTCCAAAGACAGCCAGGGCTGCTCTTTTCTCTCTGACTCAGCCTGCTAGGGAGGCAGTTTCCAGGGCCAGACAATAAAACCAGCACCCCAGGTGCAGAGAGGGAAGGCCGGACACACAGATGAACAGCACAAATCCTCCAGGCTCTGCCAAGCTTCTGTGCCAGAGCCAGCCTGCAGCACTGTGGCTGCTGCTGGGCAGGTCCTCTGAGGAAGCGGCGGGCCCCCCAGGGTGGTTTTGGATTTGAAGTTAGGGACCTTGGGGGAGGCCATCCCAGTCTTTTACCCCACACATATCCAGTTAGGGACAGATGGACAAATACATCATTCAATGCTTTATCTCAATTTCTTCTAAAACAAAACAAAAAGTTTCAAACCCAAGGAGAGTTAGTCACCCCTTGACTCCAAATTCCACCCTCCAGGAAAGCAGCCCAGGTTCCCAGGAAGTCCACAGCCACCCTTCCAAGGCCAAGAGAGGCCTGTGCTGCTGGCTTTCATGGGGTGGGGGCCCTGGGGTTCAGTTCCTGCAGGCATGACATGGGGCAGGCATTGGCCACCAGCGGAGGCTGTGGCAGCTAGAGGGTCGGGCCAAGAGGGCTGGGCCGGACTCACCTTCACACTGCCTGCCTTCCCCCTTGTAGCCTGGCTTGCAGAGGCATTTGTAGGACTTGGGCGTGTTCTGGCAGATGGCATCAATGTGGCAGTCATCCGTGCCCTCTGAGCACTCGTCCACGTCAACTGGCCCTGAGTGGGGAGGGGAAACAGCTGGTGAGGTGTGTTCCAGGAAGCAGGTGGCAATGGTGCGGGCAGGGAGCCCCTTCTGCCTCCTGCCCATCCACTGATCATGGGGGTAGTTAACCATAACAGCTATCCATGACAATCTGGTGTGGCAAGTGGCACCTGGTAGCATCTCTGGGGCAGCTAGTCTTCCAGGCACAAGGCCACCACAATGTTGCAGCCCATTTATTTTCACAACAATCTTATTAAGTCAACCTATTGTTTCCACTAAAAAGATAAGAAAACTGAGACTTAGGAACACAGCAGAGAAAAGCCTCTCTGTGTCTTGTTCTCCCCACAAACATAGCTCCAACCCTCCTCCACTCTCATTATTCTAGAATTTAGAGTAAGAAGTGTCCTTAGAAGAATTTAAATCTATCCTCTTTGGGTTACAGATGGGGAAACTGAGGCTAGGATGGCACAGGGAGCAGAGGCCAAGCCAAGAGTCCCATGCCTGTGACCTGAGCATGGAACCCACCTGGCCCCCAGGCTGTGGAAACACAGGATTCTTCCTTCGGTTTCCACATTCCTTGCCTGGAGTGTCCCAGCAGAGAAACCAAGCCCTCAGCTGGGCTCACCCAGCTCCTCAGTGGTTCTGATCTTTTCTTCCTCTCCTCTCTACCTCCAAAATCCCGGTGGGAACTGGTTCTCACAGCCCAGCTCCCAAACCGAAGTTCAGTCTAGGTTCTGAGGGCTCCTGGCATGCCCCATCCCCAACACACACACATACACCTGAGTCTGGAACAGTTGCTGGTCAAAATACTGCAGACACTCCAACACACACACACATACACAGACATGCATGTGCTCACACACAGCAGACGGCATGACTTTTCTGGGGTGATTGTATCTGCTCCACAGCTGCCCAAGGAAGGTGAAATGTGGACCAAGAGCAATGGGTGTAGGAGGCCAGGGCCAGCCATTGGGTGGCCAGGAACCAGCAGGAGCATTGGGTCAGCAGAACATCCCCTTCTGGGGGAGTGACAATAGAGGGACCCCTGTGCAGGGGTGGCAGTCTCCAGGGCAGGAAGCCAGAGGCCAAAGTGGGCCAAATCTGCATCCTTCCAGAGGGGAGGACTGAAGCCACTTCTGAGATGGGGCCAGCAAGGAAAATGGGCCATGGAGGCAGCTCACCCCACTTCCCAAGGGTCAGTGCTCAGGAATGAGGGAGGGAAGCTGCCTGGGGCTCTGGACCCCTTTGTGCCCCCTCCTCCAACCTCTTCCCTAAGTAGGTGTTCTCCTGGGAAGGAAATGGACAAATGTTAGCCAAGAGGCCATGGGGGCATCTTCCAACACGCCTTTTGAACATGTCTTTACATGACGGCTGGAGAGAGGGCCAGCGAATTTGAGAGGGAGAGGAGCCACGGGCCATTTGTTCCCCATGGACCCTGCAGCCATGCTCCCTGGCCAGGGCTGGGCACACGCCCCAAAGGGCAGCCCAGCCTTCCCATTACAGGCTGCTTGCTTTGACTTTGGTTTGTTTCACAGCACAAGGCTTCCATGGGAAAGGGGTTCTCTTCCATGGAGACAGACACAGGAACAAACACGGGCAAAGGACCTCAGAGCCCAGGGGAGACATCCACGGGCACGTGAGGGGTGTAGGCAGTGGGGCCCAGCTTCCTGGGGGAACACGAGAAAGACAGCTCAGCCAACTGTGTTATCGTTCACATGACCTGGTACCCTCACCCTGGGTGTGACTCCCAGGAATAGATTCCAGACCTCAGGGCACCTAGTCACGGGGTGCCCAGAGACAGCCAGGAGAGGAAGCAGGGGCCGCAGGATCCCTTCCCCACCGAGCAGAGAAAGGGCGGACGAAGCTCCTCTGAGGATGTGGGAGGACAGACTGACTTTGCTTTGTGGGGGAGCCCCTTCCGCACAACCAAGCGAGCTGGGGAGCAGGCAGGAGTGCTGGGGTTTCTTCTGCCCAGTCTCTCTGCTGTCGGCCCTGACCGCCCAATGCCGTTCCCTCCTCCCGCATTCAGCCTTCCTCTCTTGTACCTCCTGGCTGATGTCACTGATGTCCCATATCTGGTCTCCTGTCTGTCTGTGTCTGTGGGCCTGTCCTCCCCTCCTGTCTGACTGTCCATCTGTCCATCACTTTCCAGCCACCCCTTTCCTTCTCTCCCTTTCCCCTGGTCTATCCCCCCCACCGCCCCCTACCCCGAGTCCTCTTGTCTCCTTCATGAGTCCAGCTGCCTCCGCTCTCCTCCTCGCTGTCCCTTCCTTTCCTTTTGCCTGCGCCTTAGGGCTCCCTTTCTCCATCTTTTGCTGTCCTCCTGCGCATCTGCCTCCTTCTTCTCCCTTGCAGTCTTCTGGTCTCCACTCCCCGCATCTGTCCCTCTGGGTTTCTTCCTGGGTCCTTTTGTGTATTACCTCCGAGCCTCTTTTTTTGTCCGTCTGTCCCTCTACACCCAACCCCCCTTTCCTCCACACCCACCCCCGCTTCTCTCCACGTCCGCCCTTTCTCCCTCGCCCACCTCCGCCCGGCTCCCCTCGGGGCCTCCTTCCGCCCGCGCTCCCCTCTCCCCCGGGGGAGCGCCCGACCGACCCTGGGGTCCCCACTCCCTCTGACCCGCGGTGCGCGCCGGGCCCCTCTGCGGGCCTTCGCGCCCTCGCTCTCCACCTCCCCGGCCCAGCCCACCCGCCCCTGCGGCGGCCCCGCTGGCTCCGGGAGCCCCGGCCTCCGGGCTGCGTGGAGGCTCCCCGCGCTGGCCCCAGAAGTTACTTTGCGGGGAGGCGGCTGGGCGCGGGGCCACGGGGCGACAGCCCTTCCGACCGCGCGGGGCAGGAGCTGCCCGTAACCCCCTTACCTGGGAGCCCGCTGCCGCCCGCCAGCTGCCCGCGCGCGCCCAGGGCGAGCAGCACGCACAAGTGCCAGTGCACGGCTGCCGCGCCCATGCTCCCTGAGAGCCGGGCCGGCCGGGCGTGCGGGCGTGCGGGGCGCGGGGACCCCTGGACCGGCCGCGCCGCAAGCGCTCCTCGCTGCTGCTCCTTGGCCACCGCTCAGGCTCCCAGCTACCGATCCGGCGCGGCTGACGAGCTGACAGCCGCGCGCCCATTGGCCCGCGGCGTCCGGGGGCGGGGCCTAGCGAGCGGCCGGCCAATGGACGCCCGCCGCCGACCCGCGGGGGGAGGGGCGGGGAGCTGGCGTCCGGGGGCGCCCCTCCCCTCGGGGCCCGCGGCAGGTGGGAGGTGGGAAGCGGGAGGTGGGGGGTGGGAGCCGGGAGCGGCTTGCTTGGCTGCCGGGTGCACGGTCTCGGCCCGGCTGGGCTTGTGCCGGGGCTGCACCCTCCCGCCGCCCCTGTCCCCGCAGCGCGGTCGTCGAGGGTGGGCAGCACACGCCCGCAGCACAGACACCCTCAGGCGAGAGGAGGGGGCCCCCCCGCCAGCCCTCGGAGGGGGAGAAGGCCCGGCGCGTCCATCTGTAACGAAGGAAGCGCAAGCTGGAAGGAGAATTCTACCTTCATCCATTCCGTGAATGTTTCTTGAGCACCTACTGTGTGCGGAGCGCTGGATGCAGGACGAGCAGGCCAGGCAGGGAAAATCCCGAAGATTGCTTTACGGATTTACGTTCACACAAATGAACTTTTACCACTTTTTCAAGGACAATGACCCACACGTGTGCCTGTCGTAGGGCAGCCGCAGGACCCGCCTCTCAAAGGCTCTGGCAGAGCTCCGTGGTGGACGATACCCCGGCGCTCAGTGGCGCTCCGTCTGCGTGCTGACCTCAGCTAGCAAAGCCCGGTGCCGGGAGAATTGGGGACCTGGGGCCCCCCCCAGGACAGCCCTGGGCGGGGGAGGGCGGCGGTGGGCTGGGGGCAGGAGGAGCAGAGGTCTTCTGGCCCAAGAACTGCTCTGGAGTGGCCTGGGGTCTACACCTGACTCCTGCCAGCCCCTGGGGCCTGGACGGGAGACCCCCAACCGGGAGGCGCTGCGGGGAATAAATGGCCCCTCTCAGCCAGAGGCAGGACGCTTTAAGGAAAGAAAGTTCGGTAAACCCCAAGGCCCATCTCCTTGACAACCACCAATAAGAGCTCCTTTTTCCTTCAGCTCTCCAGGCCTGACTCAAAGACAAGACGTTTCTCTTTTTGTCCCCTTTGCCTGTGCTGGTCTGCGCCTGACTTTCCTCTCCACACCGGCTCCCTTCCCTGCCCCCAACACTCACACACACACTCTCAGACATAGACGCGTGCTTTCACACACACTCTCACACCCCCTCAGAAACATACACACTTCATCCGCCCTCAAATACACAATCTCTCACACATTCACACACAGACACCCACCCCCACATGTGTTCCTGCACACACACATTCACACACCTTCTGTAGACAGTCTTCACAGCCCTGGAAAGTTAAATCTGTGTCCAGCCACCCTGGTTCCCAGTCTGACTTCGTATCACGAACAGCTTGAGACACCCACCTGGTGGCTGAGGCAGGGGGTTCCCCACATGGGTATGCTTATACCTCCAGTAAGCCTTACCCCCATCGCTCCAGACATTTACTTCTGCATGGTTGCTCCTGGCTGCTGACTTAATTTGGGCCACCCCATTTTTAGGCTTTATTTTGTCTTCCAATTGTGTGGCTCTGGGTTTCTGAGGCAGAGAGCTCTGTCAGAACCACATGTTGTCTTATGCACTAGGAAACAGGGAAAGAAGTATGACGGTGGTGAGGTCCTTTTGGGGGACTCTGACAGACTAGAAACAATGTCCTTTCATTTGCCTGTTCATCAGGGACCCCCAGCTCCCCACCAGTGCCCCCCAAGCTTGATGGCAGCAGGGGAATTTTCTTCCAGGTTCTGTACCCCCCAAATCAAGGTGGGAATGGAGGAGGGTGATGGCCTGTTAGACGGGTGACCCCCTACACCCAGCCAGGGGCAGCTCTCTTTCATGCCAAGTTCTAGTCCTCAGCCTGCCCATTCTGAGGTGGGCAGAGAAAGAGTGGTTTTTCCCAGGAGGAGATTAGTGCAGGGGAATTGGGGAGGGGGGAGGAGGGCAGTGAAAGGGAGATAAACTTGTCACTCCTCCATGAATGCACTAAAGGAGGTGGCAGAGAAACAGGGGGTCACTTTTGTCCCAGGTGGTCAGGAAGCTTGACTCCCCAAAGGACAGGTCAGGGCACATGACCCCAGCGTTGGGCATGAGGTATGAGGAGGAGATTTTCCTGATTGATGGACTAGAGAATGCACCACTATCCACCGGAGAAGGAGGGGACCGACGAGCCAATGCCCCTGCACATACCTCGCAAACTGTAAAGCACTGCCCGTGTGTGACGGTCGTGACATGGTGGAGCATGCTCACAGAGACTGCCGTGTCTGTGCTGGTGGACGAGCCGGAGGGGTGAGGACCCCTATGCCTGGACTCCAGCAAGGAGCATCTTGCTGCCTCTGGAAACTGAGCCGGGAGAGCAGAGGCCCAGGGATGAATTGGATCGTCTCTTTGGGAGGGGTCACTCCAGGCTCCCCATCTCCTTGCAAATAACTTGTGTGGCTAACTAGGCACTTGTGGTCCCATACCACTGGCACAGGGAGCCCCAAAGACACCCGAGGCTTCCCCCGTGTGCTTCCCCGGCCAGCAGCACCCTTTGTTTCCTCCCCAAGGCTCACCCCTACTCCTCTGGCCGCAAACAAGGTGTAGGGCCTCCTCTGGGCCCCCGCAGACGCTGGGGCTGCCCCAGTCAGAGTCCAGCTACTGTGGCTGTCGTGCCTGTCTCCTCCAAGACTTGGGGTTCCCAAAGGCAGAGTTCACACCTTATTCCTTTCTGGGGCCACGGCTTCCAGCTGGGGCCTGAGAAATGATTTTTGAATGAATGGACAAAGAAAGGAGACAGACATCACCTAACTGGGAATTCATATTGCTCCAAGCCAAGACTCTTTGGCTGTTTGCTGGGGGCGTGTGGAGGGAATCCAGCTGCCCACCTCCATCCTCTGCGCGCTGTGGCGAGCTGGCCCCGCAGCGGGGCCGCGGTCCTCCGGGGCCCTTTAGTGCCCCCTGGCGACGCCGTGCGGAGTCTGTGGAAGAGAGCGGGGAAGGGAGGAGGGGAGCACGCACACAGCCTCTGCCCCCTGACTCCAGCCGGCTGACCCCAGTCCTCAGCTTAAGAACATCCTCCTTTTTAAAAATTTCCTCAGCAAGAACTCTCTTGATTAATAGCAGTCGTGAAATTCTTTGAGAAAAAAGGTTCTCTGTAAGCATAAATTGTCGTTCTACCTTGCTAAGCCTTGACTGTGATGGCTTTGGAGGCTTTTGTCGCCCTTTCTTACTACAGTGAAGTTTTATAATGAGACCCCTTCGCGTTGCACACTTCTTCAGACCTGGAGGGTAATCCTTTTTGCAATCCCTCGGGTTTCTTGGTTGGGGCCCCCGCTTGCCAAATGCAGGTCTCAGTACCCAGGACCCTGGGAATCACCAGCTCACTTCCAAATCCCTCTGAAATGACCTGCCTGCACTCCGCATATTCTGACCTCCAGGCTGCCCCCTCCCCCAAGCTACTCAGTGTCCGGTGTCCGTCTGTGCCCATGTGCTCAGATGCATTGCACCATTTAATCCTAAGGGGTAGAAATCCACCCCCCACCGCACCCCAACTTTACACCTGAGAAAATGGAAACTCGGGCCTCTTACCCCGGACTGCAGAACCAAAAAACGGCGGAAGTGGGATTCAAACCTAGGTCTAGCATGACGCCCAAAGATGCAGTCGTAACCACTACCAGCTAGTAAAATCCTCTCAAAGGCTCAAAGGCTCAGAGGGCATTAGGGCAGCCCTCTCTGTAATGTGTAGTTTTCCTTTTTTGGCTTGGATGTTGAGAAAAGTGGTTTTTACATAGTGACCAAATTGTAACACTTCATAATTCACTTGGTGGGTCGATTTTAGGTACTACCCAGTTTTATGTTCTCTCATCTTTCTGACAGATCAAAAAAGTGCCCCCCCCCGCCACCCCACCCCACCCCACCCCATGTAGGATGGTGATACTTTAGTTTTGGGACGGGCTGTGGAAAGTGGGGGTGGATATGACCCACAGGTGCACCCCCACACCTTGCCAAGGAGGCACATGAGACAGGGCAACACTGTGAAGGGCTTTTCAGAGTCGCCTGAACAGAGCTTGGGCGCTGGGGGCTTTCCTGTTTTCCTTTGTGCACGGAGAATTGCAGCTCACTGGGTGTAAGCTGCTCTTCGCCTCAGAGGCGTATGCGTGGAAGTGATTGGTGCTGCAAGGTCATAGACACATTGGCAGGAACAGCTGCAAGTGGATCCTAGACATGGACTGGCCCACGCTCACCCTTTCGTAGCTGGGGAAACTGAGGCCCAGCCACCCGGAGCTGCTGCCCCTTAGGCACATCCACCTGGGCCCCCTCAGGCATCTCAAACCCCACCAGGTAGGCCCTCAGCGCCTCCTGCCCAAGGCCGGCCCTCTCTCAGGGCTCCTGCCTCGGGCGATATCTCTGCCCTCTCCTTCCCCCACTCACCAAGCCCTGTCAACCCTGCCTCTGGAACCTCTTCTCTCCATCCCTTTGGCACAGGCTTTGCTGAGACATCCTCACCCCTCTCAGACAAGTGACTCCACAGAGGCTCAAAGTCATACCCCCCAGGGTAGCAGTACTCAGCTATCCAAAGGCTGACCTGAACTGTCCAGCCCTCACTGCCTGCAGGACA
Source organism: Smutsia gigantea (assembly GCA_032199065.1). NCBI lineage: Eukaryota > Metazoa > Chordata > Mammalia > Pholidota > Manidae > Smutsia > Smutsia gigantea. Next base: position 113,818 of record JAVSCE010005688.1, read on the forward strand.
AAGTCCACTCCAGACCCTGTGAGATGGGGCCCTGCAGGCCTCTGAATTCTCAACCCTCTGCCTGGTAAACTCTGCTTCCTCTGAGCCACACCTTGCTCTGTTCCCTCCTCTTTCAATACTCTTCCCTGTCCTTTGTGCCCAGCAGACCCAGACTCAAGGTTCAGCTCAGGTAGGGGCTTGGCAGATCACGACTTGAAACTAACTTATTGGTTAGTAGATCTATCTCCCCCTTAGGTTAAGATGTTGGGGTAATCAGCTTAGTTAGATTCCCTGGTCACCTGGTATCCCTTGTAGACCCAAGGCCACGTGGTGAATAGGTGGCTTTAGAGAGGCATTCATTGTATCCCATGTCCCTGGCCATATCACTGGTCTGGAAAGGATATGAGCCTGCTCTGAGCCGATCATGTGCCTTCCCTGGGAGTCTCCAAGTGGGGCTGTGGTGTCTGCTTCCTTATGTGGGCACAAATGGGTGTCCTGAGCTGCTTGTCCCTGTGGCTCTGCCGTGGTGTAGACAGCTGGCCTGGGAGAGGCGCCCACCAGTCAGAGAGAAGCAAAGGGGAGAGGTGGGAATGGAAAGAAGGGAGACAGAGGAAGAAGGAGAGTGGATGGGAAAGGAGGAATGTGGCAGTGTCCCAGGCCCGGCTGAGTCATCCCTCTGCCCTTAAGATGGGCTGCTTTCTGTCTCTTGTGGCCCAAATAGTCCTGGGTAATCAACATGTGGGGGTGGCGAGTGTGAAATGTGGGTGAAATGACACCCTTGACAATCAATAGCATGTGCCAGGCCCTGTTCTAAACACTTCACGTATATTAACTCACAAAATCCCACAACCACCCAATGAGGCAAGCGCTATTATTCTCATTTACAAGCGTGGGACATGGCACAGAGTGGTGAAGTGATTTACCCCAGGTCACACAGGAATGAGTGAATGGAAAATGTTGTGCAATCAGAATGAGGATGAGAAGGAGCTGTGGGCTCTTGATTCCCTATTCAGTGCTCATGATCTTCCATCTATCCTGCAGTCTTAGATATTCAGTGGTGGGGTGGAGGGAAAGAACAGGGGCTTGGCAGATGAGGACTTGAATCCATGCTCTGCCACTTACTTGCTGTGTAGCCTTGGGCAAGCCGCTGCACCTCTCTGTGACTCAGTATTTTCACTGGTAAAACCTAGCTAAGAATATACCACTGAGCAGGCATGTCTTATGCTTTAAAGTGCCAGGCACAGGGTGGGCTTCAAACACATAGCAGACAGGTAGCCCAGTCATTCAAAGGATGTCTACAGAGCACCTGCTTTGCGCCAGATGCTATTCTAGGTATTGGGGACATGGGAGTGGCCCAAGTGAATCCTTGCTTTCATGGCGCTCACAGTCCACAGAGGGAGGCAGATGAGAAAAGCTGAGATGGTGGGGGGCCATGCAGAGCACTTGAAGCAGCATGGTGGGGAGCAACTGATGGAGGGGGCACTGTAGGTGGGGGTGGCCAGTCAAGGTCTCTCCCGGGAGCTGATACTAGTAGCAGGACCTGAATGTCAAAAGCAGCTGCCATGCCAAGATGGGATGGGGGTGGGGGCCAGAGAGTGGCTGGAAGTCCCCCAGAGAGACATGGAGTGCATTTGATCTTCAAGTTAGAATCCTTTTTCAAAAAGCTACGCCTGTTGCAAGTGCCCTGTACAAGGAGGACCTGTGGTGCCCGCAATATTTAAACAGCACTTGGGGGAGCGAGGGTGTGGGAGTGCTGGGGTGTGCTTCGAAAGCAGGCACTACATGCCCTGCAAATGCTGATTTGCACAAGAAAATCTTTTATGTAAAAATGAACATTTCCATCCAGTCTTTTTTAATGAGGATTTTAGTTTCTATACATTAAAAAATATATAATTCAGATAATGTTACAATACAGCATATTTTTCTGACCTCTATGTTTGTTTTAAAGTTTTACTTAAATCATGTATAGAGAGGCATATTTTACATACAATAAAATGTAACCATTTAAGTGCATAGTGTGTTGAGTTAAAAATTTTTTTTGTAGTAAAATATTCATAGCATAAAATTCACCATTTTAACCACTTGAAGTGTGTTTGGTGGCATTAAGTACATTTAGATTGCATGTAACCATCACCACCGTCCTCTCCAAAACCTTCTCATCTTCCCAAACTGAAGCTCTGTCCCCATTAAACCCTCACTCACCATCCTCCCACCTCCTACCCCCAGCCCTTGACACCCACTCTTCTACTTTCCATCTATATGACTTGGTGCCGCATTTAAGAGGAACCATACAGTACTGGCCCTTTTGTGTCTGGCTTATTTCATTTAGCATAATTTGTTCCAAGGTTTATCCATACTGTAGTATGATCAGAATTTTAGGCTGATATTACATCCCATGTACATACCACATTTTGCCTGTCGTTTCATCTGTGAACGGACATTTGGGCTGTTTCCACATTTTGACTATTGTGAGTAATGCTGCTATGAACCTGGGTATACAAATATTGGTTTGAGTCCCCGAAAGCAATTTTTTAATTCTTCCAGGGGCTATACCTAGAAGTGGAATTGCTGGATCATATGGTAACTCTATATTTAATTTTTGAGGAAGTGCCATACTGTTTTCCATAGTTGCTGCACCATTCAATGAATTCTGACAAATGCACACACCTCATTTCCACACCTGAGACTGAGAACATTTACAGCTCTCCCCAAATTTCCACTTGCCTTCCCCATCAATTGTCCCAACCCCCTAAGTCAGGCAACCACTGGTCTGATGTCTTTCACTGTGGGTTAGTGTTGCCTGTTCTAGGATTTTATCCATGGAATCATGCATAAGGAGGTACTCTTCTGTCTGACTTCTTTTGCTCAGCATGCTTTTTGAGTTTTATTCCACACATACAGCTTTGTAGCCTATTTTCTCTCATTTCATCCAGAATCATAAGCATTAAATCTTTTTAAATGTCATTGTAAAAATTGCCTTCGTAGCATTCCATCGCAAGGATGCACCATAGTTTACTTAACCAGTCTAAGCTGGTTCTAATTTTTTGCTGCTTTAAACAACACCGAGTAGAACATCCTCATACCTAACTCTGCATCTCTGAACATTGCTTTGAAATTAGCCTATGGAGGTGGAATAACTGGGTGGGAGGGAATCAACAGGTTTTGTCTCCTTACACCTATCATCAAAGTGCTTCTTAGGAAGGCGTTAGCACATCCTGCCTACTTCACCTCCTGAGTATCTCTCAGACCTGCGTGCCCCCCTCCATCTCCACAGTCTCTGCTCTTTGGGGTCACTGCCTGGGGCTCTTCCCAGCGCTGCTGCCCAAGGATGCTACCTGCCTGAGCTGCAAGGAACGCTCAGCACCCAAGACCAGTGCAGTCCTCCAAGGAGGCAGGACGGTCAGGAGGCCTGGCAGTGGTTTTGTGGCTGCAGACGGGGCGGGAGCCTTGATACTGAGTAGGGAGCAGTGACCCCATGAATGAATGAGGGGGTCACCAGTTCCCTTCCCTCCTTTCTGCCACCTGTGCCCAGCATGTGGCCTGGCAGAGTGGGCACTGGGGATAGTGACAGCAGTGGAGACTTTTGCCTGGAGTCCTCTTTTCTTCTAGGCTAATGGGAGGCAGCAATGATAGACAATGAGGAGGTGACGATGCTGGTCAGCAACATCCTAGGGTGAGTCTCCCAGGACCCAGAAAGAAGTCAAGGGCTCTTGGTCCAAGACCCACAGCTTTCCCACCCTTAGGGGCCTGGCCCTGGTTTGCCATTTGAATGGAAGATGTCAGCCCTTCTCTAGTCCCAGGCTTGGTCTAGTTCAATTCCAAGAACACCCCCAACATGAAGGAGGGGGGGCTTGTGTGCCCATGATATAGGTCTCCCACGCTGTCCCTGCCGGCTGCAGACAGACACAGCAAACCACGCACAATGAGGCATTATGGCATTCTCGCCTGCCATCCTTATCGCCCCAGGAATGGTGGGGGAGTACAGGAGATGGCCGGAGAGAGCTTACTGAAGGGCTAGAGCTCTCCCACTCTGCCCCCAAGGTCAGCTCTGCCCTGCAATAGCCAGTCTCAGGGGGCAGGTCACGGCGATGGTGGTGATGGGCACTGGTGCAGGACTTCAGTTTGCCGGACTTATTCACAGTGTCATCTTGTCTCATCCTTGAGTCACAGGCTGAGATCAGGTGTCTCACAGCCTTTTCGCACATGGAGAGACTGAGTCCAAGAAAGTGCAAGTACCCCCATCCTAGGCTATGCCAGCCCCCATAACTTGTTAGAGAAAGAGCTATTCAGTAGTTGTGCTAGAGCCCAGTGGAGATGGAGGACGATTCATTTCATTCAGAAAGAAATTTATTAAGCATTGACTCCAGGCTAGGCCCTGTGCCAGCTACTGGGAACACAGGCAGAGACCTGGCCTCTGCTCACAACAAGCTCGGGCTGGAGAGGGAGACGTTCTGTGAATTCGGCAGGAAGCAGCCCAGGTTCCAGCGGTGGACCCTGCCTCCCAAAGCTGCCCTTGTTCCTCTTTCCAGTCCTGTGAGTGTCCTGCAATAGGGCCACATGAATTGGTTTTAGGCCTGAGTAGATACAGCTTTGTAATCAGCTGTTTGTCCTCAGGGAAGTTCCTGAGCATCTCTGAGCTTTGGCTTCCTCATGTGAAATGAGAATTAAAACCTCTCATCATGGGGCTCAGTGACAGCGAGAAGAGATGCCACAAGTAAAGTGCCTGGCATGGCCACTGGCATACAGCTGGCCCTCAATACGGATACATTTTTGACAGGCTACAGTAAGTGCCAAAAACATGTGTACAGGGAAGTGTAAGGGGCTGCCGACCTGCGTGGGAGGGGAGGGGGCTGCTGACCTGCGTGGGAGGGGCGCGGCTTACAGGTCATTCGCTGTGAGCGACAGAATCTGGCTCTGCGCACTTAACTACACAGACCTTTGGGGCGGAGGTAGGGACCTTACAGGGTAAAAAAAAAAGAGGCCAAGCAAAACACAAGGCTCAGAAGGGACAGGACAAAGGCAGCTCTGGGACTCAGGTAGCAGGAAGTGGGCCGTGCTCTCCAGGTCCAGGATGAATCAGCTCCATGGAGTCTCATCCTTGCATCAAGATTCAAGCTCCCAGGGGTGAGTCCAGTGGGCCAAGCAGGGGTCGTGTGCTCACCTTGGCCAGGGAGGTGTGGAGGCCTTGACCGATGAACCAGGCAGACTGCAGGATACAGAAGGTTGAGGATTTCCCAAAGGAGGTGCCGTAGCCAGAAAGGGCATTGGGAACCAGGTTGCAGGCACAGCAGATGTCTGCTCCAGAAGGGAAGGGGGGGAAAAAGGAAACCTCTGCTGAGAAGCTGCTGTGTACTTCCAGGAGGGCTTCTTGGAGGAGGTGGTTTTGACCCTAGACCTTAAACAGCAGGGAGAATGCTGTAGCCCAAAAGTGAGAAGACAGGAAGATGGGCTGTCCTCTGCCACTATGATGTGCTCTGAAAGGACTTGCTGAGGACTCCCTTGAGCCTAAGGGATAGTGGCATTTTGGGCAGTGTTTTCCCTGCCAAGCAATGACTGGGCTTTAACTGCCCCTTTGGGTTTCTGGGCCTGGATAATTGATCCCTCAGAGCTCAGTGAGCGGAAAGTCACATAATTACCGTCAAACCACTCTGCGTTTGTTGATTGACATTCTGTTAACATGGCATGCATTATGTCACTCAACAAGCATTTATCAAGCACCCACTGTATAATGAGCACTATTCTTGGCCTAGCTTCTGTCCTGCAGGAACTTAGAGTCTAGCTGGGGATAGAAATGAGTAGTTAGTTACCTCTCAGAGAGATATTTGAGGGCTGTACAAGGTGAAGTTTTATGATAAACGAGAGAGGAATCAACTCAGTGGGCCTTGTGTGGTAGGGAGGAGGATGCATGTGAGGGTAAAATTTCACAGAAAACATAAGCTGGGTTTTGTTGGATGGATAGGAGTTCAACAGGTGGCTGTGGGATGAAGAGCATTCCTAGTGGAGGAACAGGTGCAAAACATCCTGGGAAGCAGAGGAATCTGCAAACAGCTTGGGGGACCTGGAGACAAAGGTGTGGAACAGAGAGGGGTCGATCTGGTTGCCCAGGTGCTCTGACTTTATCTTGGAGGTGGAGGAGGGCCATTAGAGGGCTCTGGGGGCAAGGGGATGACATGGCAGACTTTTGTTCTAGAAAGATCCCTCTGGCCTGGTGTCTTGTCTGAGGGTTTCGGACCTGGGCAAGTTCACTATGGATTCAGTGAGACCAAGAAATGACAATGGAACATTTTGGGGGTAAAAGGGTTTATACCCGGTTTTATTCTCCCGGCGGTAGGTTGAGCACTAGAATCACGTCTGCATCCAGCACTCTGCAGGTCTGTCCCGCTTCTGCCGAGAACTCTGGACGGAGCTCTTTCTATAGTGACTCAGTCAATAACAGCTTATTGCCCATGGGTGTGGGAGCATTAGCTTATCAATAGGCCCATGACATCATTAGGTGAGGATCCTGGCCATAGGAACTTCCATTTTCTCCATACCTCTGTTGGGTACTGCAGCTAAAGTTAAGGCATTTGTTTAACCTCACCCCAAGTCTTCTCCCCAGGTAGTTTGTTCTGAGAGCAAAGCCCCTACTCTGAGAGTCCAGGGTCAGATCCACTTGGGAACTACCTCACTCTACATACAAACCATCCTCTTGCAGAGTCGGCCCAGCTATCAGTGTATTAAAGGCTCTGGGAGACCCCACAACAGAGGCATCCTATGTCTTGTTGGCCCAGTGTGTTCCATCTTGCCCTGACCACATTCCCCTTCCCCTCCTTTATTTCAACCATGCAGCACCTATTAAGACCCTTTGGGACACTCTTGGAGGAACAGCCAGGTCCCTTTTTCATCCCAAGTGTTTGAAAAATATGCCTTCAAGTAAACTTTGGGAGCCTCACCATTGTGGACCCCAGAGTACCTAAACCCCAGTCCTTCCTTGCCATTTGGCACTAGGAATCCAGTTGTGGTGACTCCATTTTGAAGCTGGAGAAAGGGCTGGGAGAATCCGGTAAAGGCTGGGGCTGGTCACCCTGCCTGTAAGCACCATTCACTAAGTAAGTTCTCAGTATGGGCCAGCTGTTCACAACTTCACTTTCACAGAACACTCTTGCCATGAAGATGTAACTATCCCCATTTTACAGGTGGTGAAACAGGCTCAGAGAGGTTAAGTGATGTGTCCGAAGCATTTCAGGGTACAACTAACAGTGAGGTGGGTACTCAGAAGCAACATAGCAGGACACTTAAATTCTTCTTTAACAGGGTGAAGAGTTTGGAAATGTGAAGCAGACTGTGGGGATGGGAGGGGCTCAGATCAATCCCAAGTTCCTGGGTGGCCAAGAAAATTAATTCTTAAGGGACTAGAGTAAATGGGCAAAGGATGTGAATTGTCAATTTATAGAAGAGGAATGCCTAAAGGGCAGAGATTTGCGAAAAGAAGTCTAGATTTGTCCCCACCAAAGGGATTAACTAGGTCAATGGGATTGGCAAAAAAGACAAAGGTCAGTAACACCCAGTGCTGGAGAGGTTACTGGGTGATGGGCAGTCTTGGCCACTGTTGTGGGAAGTAAATTGGAGGAGCATTTATGGAGGGCTTATGTATCAAGATTTTAAATGCTCCGTCCTTACCTTTAGGGTGGTGTGTTAACAGGGAGAGATGCAAGAGAGCCTTCTGGGGGGTGCTGGTAATCACCTCTATCTTGGTCTGGGTGGGGTTACACAGATATGTATTTGTGTAAACTGTATTGACCTGAACAGTTAAGACTGATGCCTGTTTTGGATCTCACTCCATTTATTGCATGAAAAGGAAAAATAAGATACAGCAACCTTTGACCCAACAGTTGTCCTTCCAGGAATCTCTACAGAAATCCTTGCCCGTGGACAGAGATACCTCTTTGAGGATGTTCGGGAAAACTTGAAAACAGCCTAAATATCTTTCCATAGGGTGATTGCTGAGCAAATCATGGCCCAGACACAATAGGATATTAACATGCAACCATTAAAGAATGTCTTGAAAAATGTTGTGCTGCACTGCGGCAAAAACAAGTTGGTGTCTATGATCCTGTTTGCAGAACCACAACTAAAAATCCCTACTGTGCATGCACGTGCATGTGTGCGGGTTTGTGTGTTTATATAAAGAAAGTAAAAATTGACCTCCCAGTGTGAACATCAGATTCCTCCCAGGAGTGGTTAGGAAGTCCCAAGGGGAACTGTTACTTTTTACCCTGACCTTAGAGGGCCTCACAGGATCGTTTTGCAATTGTCATTTACTGTTTTTGCAGTTAAAAAAAAGCTTCCTAAAAACAAAGTTAACCAGTAGAGGCACCTGGCACTTAGTAGGTGCTCACCAAATATTAGTTGAAGACAGGGATTGCCTGTGGGCTCTTGTGCCTCCTCTTTCAGACTGCATGCTCCCTGTCCAATGGGCGGGCCATGCCTGGTCCCGTCAGGGTCCCCGATCCTTCCCAGGGTTCTTAGGGCCTCTGGTGAGATGTTGCAGGAATGGATGTTAACGGAAGCTTGAAGCTGGTGGCCACATTTCCCTGGGGGGACTGTGCTAAGGTCAGAGCTCTGGTTGGCCCCAGTTTTTATTTATGGGGAGATTAAGAGAAAATGAAACATTTAACGAAACTCACCCGTCCTTTCTGACCACTGAGGGTGAATGGTGGGGCTTCAGGCAGGCTGTCCGCGCGCAACGGCAAAACAAACAAATGGATAGGGACAGAGACAGACTTTATGCATGGCCCCCTCCTCCCAGGCTGTCACTCGCAGCCCCCAGCTCCCCCCGGCCTCCTCCCAACTGTCTGAAGACTTTTTGAAGTTGATCAGTGAAACATGTTTTATTTACAGGCCCACTCCTGAGCAGGGGCTCTGTGAGGCGAGGCCTTCATTAGTTCCACATAATGAAAGAATGGGCCGATTCAAGAGGGCTCAGAGAGAAAAGAGGGAAAATTAGAGTTCGGTCTGCTCACTTAAAAAAAAAAAAAGAGAGGAGGGGGTGGGGTAGAAATTGCGGATTTGCTAAATAAAGCTGGGGCTGCATTCAGAGCTGGCCGAGGTCTGCTCAGTTCTCTTAGTCCAGACAATGCAGGGCCGGGACTCGCAGGCTGGCTGCATTCCACCCGGGGATGCAAGGGCACTGGGCTGTTTAAATTGCTACTTAGGTTTCCAGCTGTTTTACCGGTGATTTGCCCAGTTTAATAGCTCTTTAAGGCTTTAAACAAGAAAATAGCTCTTCTCACGACTCCAAGAAGTAGCCCTGGTTAGCTCAGACGGCGCCCACTGTCCCGGGCTTAAACCCTTCCCTGTGCCCAGTCCCCTCTCCAGCAGCCCCAGACTTTGCCCAGCTCCTGGAGACTCTTTATTTATCCTTCTAACATTCTGGTTTTCTGGGCCTCCGTCCAGAGGACTTCTAAATAAGCACTTATGAGAGGGGACTGCCTGTCTGCTGCTTTTGAGCATTCCCCCAACAAATTAGTAACAGATAGTAATAACAGTTATGACCATAGCACTTATTTAGTGAGCACCTACTGTGTGCCAGACCTCGGGTTCAGCACTTTTCTCCACTCACACTTGTCTACAAAAGAGGTGGGTACTGCTAGGATACCCACCTTACAGATGGGGAAACTGAGGCACAGAGGCGTCACTTGGCCAAGTTCACAGAGCAAGGTCAGGGCTGGTCTGATTTCCAAGTGGCTGTGGAAGCTGTGAGGGGCCTGCGGAGGAGAGACCTGGAACATGGGGGTCTAGCTTGGTGCCTCTGACCACAGGCACCTAGAGGCGGCTGTTGGGCCCAGTTTCTAGGAAGGCTGAGGTGGGAGGAGTGGGCAGGAAAGGAGGGGAGCATCTGGAGGGTGGTGGGGGGCTGGGGTCTGATCTCAACCGCCTGTGTCCGGAACCTGCCTTTAACTGCATGGAAACAATTTTCCTTCTATCATGTTTGACTCTACTGCACTAAAAACAGCACAAGTTTCTCTGATTATGTGGGTCATACATGTAAATTGTGAATGTAAGCTATCCTGCCCCTCATCATCCATCTTATTGTTATGAGGGTACTCGAAGATAAGAGCATTTTGTTACACAGTTAACCCTGGAACAATATGGGTTCGAGCTGCACGGGTCCATTTATATGTGGATTTTTTTCAATAAATATTTTGGAAAAATGTTTGGAGATTTTGTGACAATTTGAAAAAAACGTTTTCCTTTCTCTAGCTTATTATAAGAATATAGTATGTAATACATATACAACGTGTGTGTTCATTGGCTGTTTATGTTATCGGTAAGGCTTCTGGTACATAGTAGGCTATTAGTAGCTAAATTCTGGGGGAGTCAAAAATAATGCAGATTCCCTTAACTCCAGCATCGTTCAAGAGATAGCTGTGCTGTATTTCCCTCCATTCTTTTTTTCACATACCCAAACGTGACTGCAATTATGCTATGCCCTATTTGAAAATATACACATTTGTTTTTTCTTTAAGACTTACCACACCAGAAAGCTTTGAAGAAAGCCTGTCTGCTTTCCCTGTTGACTCTATGCCCTTTGATTATACCAGATTACACATTATAGATTATGCACAAGGGCACAAACAATCATGCAAAGGGAGTCGTTAGAGATGGACAGGAGAACTTTGCAGGTGAACAAAACACTCAGATAAGGCCTATGTTCAAGGCTCAGTTTGTGGGAGTGGAGACTGTGTGTCTGGCCAGACAATAGAGGAAGGTGGGGCCGGAACCTGGAGCCTTAAGGCCCGAATCAGTCAAGGGTTTAGTGTTATTCGTGCACGAAAGGGGGAGACACCGATGATATTTGAGCAAGGGCTGCGACCAGATCGATGCCCACACTGGAGACACCAGGAAAGGCAGCCTGGGGTCCAGCCCGCCTCCTGGCCAAAAAGCAACCACCTTTCCCACAGAGTGGAAATTGCCTCCCAACTTTCCTCGGCCACAGCTGGGGAAGGAGACCCAGCCCTGTCTTCTGGGCTGTGCTGAGCTGGAGCCCCTGATGGGACTGGGTCTCTGGTGTGTCAGGGGGAAAAGTGGGCAGGGATTGACCCTCACCCACTCCACCCCACCAAACACTCACAGGTAAGACTGAGTCACTCTGTCATTTGGTGGGCAGGTCTGAGTAGGGTCCATCTATTTCATTCCTTTCATTTTGCAGGTGGGGAAACTGAGGCCCAGAGGAGGGAGGAGATATACTGAGCAGCTTATGGCAGGGAAATGGCAGAGGCAGGACTGAGACAAATTTGTTACACTGGTATCATAATTTGTAATTCCCACCCATTCCTGCCCGTTTCATCATCTTTTTTTTTTAACATACTTAACAAAACAATATTGATGTTACGATTCTTGGTGTTGGAGAAGGTACAGGGACACAGATGTTCTCATACACAATTGGTCAGAGCGTACATTGCTGTAACTTTGGAGGGAGGCCATTTGGCAGTATCTATCAAAATTTTTAATGTGAAGGTCCGTTCACTGAGCAATTCCATTGCCAAGAATTATTCCTAAAAACATATTCACCTGTGTATTTGGAGACGTATGTACAAGGTATTGACCATCATGGTACTGCTTTTTATACCTAAAACTGGAAGAACCAGCAACTCAAAATTTCTATAAGTGAGGACTGGTTCACTAAATGTTGCCACACCACACATGGAGTATTACGCAGCCATGAACAGGAATGGAGTACACAGGTGTATGCTCCCACTAATGGTGTTTGAGAATGACTATTTCTCCATAAACTTGGGTATTTTCAAACTTTGAAGTCTCAGCCAATTTGCTAGTAAAAAAAAGAACAATGTATTTTGTTAAATATTTTTACTTATATCTCTTAATTATGAGTGAGGTTGAACATTTTTCATATAGTTATTGTTTACTTAAAAATACTTTTCTGTGAATTTTCTTTTCATATGTAGCTTTTGCCCATTTTTCCTTTAGGTTTTAAGTCTTTTTCTTGCTTGTACAAGCGTTTTCTAAATTGAAGCAATCAATCCTACAAAATGTTAATTCCTGTTCAGCTTTTGTCCTTACTTTGTTTATCCTTCTCACCCAGAAATTTAAATATTTTATGTTGTCATTTAAAAAATTTGACTGTTTTGGTACAGAATATTATTTTTAAAAAATAGTTGAATTGGTTCCCCTTTCCCTTTTTGATTTCCTCAATCATTTTAAAGCCTGGAAGTTTCTTGTCCCTCCAGAGGGCTGGTCAATATTCATTTACATTTTCAACCAGTCTTTTTAGAATTGGATTTGCTTTATAAATAATTTCTTCATCAGTATATGTGGAGATGGATTTAAAATTATGTTTTTCCTAAAAAGGTTTCCTAACTCCATTTATTCAACATTCCCCATGGTTCATTAGCTGAAGAAGACACTGGTATTATGATTTGAGTTATTTTATATAGGAAAGACTCTCCATGAATCATGTATTTTAATACCAGAAAGGGCTTATTCCTCATCTTTTTGAAAATAATCTTTGGATTTCTCACTCATTTATTTCCTCAAATGAATTTTATTATGGCTTCTGGGTATCCTCCTTAGAAAGATTTGTCCTTTCCAAGATTACAAATAACTTCACCTATGTTTTCTTTTAGAATTGTTATAGTTCAATATGTTTTTTGTTTAAATCTTAGATCCATCTGGAATTTATTTGGGTATAAGGGGTGAGGTAGGGATTCAACTTTATTTTTTCTAGATGGCTGACTACCCAGGCATCCCAATGTCCTGCTTTAACTAATAAATCTTTTCCCTCTTATATGAAATGACTCCTTTGTTGGAATTCACATACTGAATTCCCACGTGTTTCCCTAGATTTCTATACTCTGGGCTGGACTGAGCATCCAGCTGTTTTCCAGTACTGAATTCTAAAAAAAAAGTCATTGTACTTCCATAATACGTTTTAACATCTGGTAAAGCCAGTTCTCCTTCACTACTTTTGTCTCCCTTTAACATTTCTGTGACTAGTCTCACATGTTTATTTTTCCAGATGAAATTTGGCATCATTTTGTCAAGTTCCCAAAAATGAAAGAAAATAAAAACCCTGTTGGGTGTAAGGCTTTCGTAAAAATGAACATAGATTTTTTCGTAGCTGTTAACCCTTTGCCATTTGTTTGGTACTCAGTCTATTTTTCTCCCTGCTAACTTTTTCTGTGGAGCAGAAGATTTTCATTTTGATATAGTCAAATCCATTTTCCTTTCCTTTTTGAAAAAATCTCCTTGATTTTAAAGGTTGGAAACATCCCACTCCTCCAGATCTGTGGTCAGTATTCACTTATATTTGTGGCTGGTCTTGCTAAGATTTGCTTTGCTTTGTGAACTGTTTCTATTTTCAGTGTATGTTGAAGATGGGAAGTGTGTATCTACGCTGAGTTTTTATGTCTACTTCCTCTATTGTTCTTTGTCTACTGGAAATGATCTTATTGTATATTGAATTCTTTTGCATGAGAAGGCTTCTCTGCTCTCCATTCTGTTCCATCCATGCCTGCTCTGCTGTTTTATCCAGGTTTAGTCATCTATTTTCACATCCTCGAGGGCTGATAGCTTGTGTTTCTCAAAATATTCTTTGGATTTCTCACTCTCCTGTTTCCCAAAATACCCCAGGCTGGCTGATTCACTTGGCCCCACAAGAACCCTGTGAAATAGTCAAAACCCAGCAGTTCCACTAGCCGAGTGGCTGCTTGGGCAGAGGGGTGAAGGGACAGAAGAGATGACACACAGTTGTCACAGCTCAGAGGGAAGAGAGGTGTTCCTTTAGGATCTGAAGTTCCCCCAGGAAGCGAACTGTGTGGTCAGCAACAACTTTGGTTGTTGAGTTTGATGCAAAGAGGAGGAGAGGAGGATGTGGCTGTGGCAAGCATCTGATGCTCAGCCTCAGGGACCAGGGGACCATCATCTGGGGCATTATCAGGAAAAGCTGCCACCTGGGCAGGGAGTCCCATCTGGGCTGGGGTGGGGGCGGGAGGTGACATGAGGACCCCCACCCCCTCTGCCATTACCTTCTACTTGGTCTCTGTGGCCTCAGGTGCTGTGTGCATCTCCTGAGGGCCCCAGGTGTCATCATTAGTGCGTGCAGGGACAGCCCTTGGCAGCTCTGCCTCTCTTGGGGACCATGGCTGTGAGATGAGGGGCCAGGCTGCGCATCCTTGGGAGGATCCCTCATTTGCAGATGATGTCAATATGGCAATACCAGAAGCTCCTGAATGAGCTAGAAAGTCGGTGCAGAAGGGGTCACGGGGGCGATTCCCTGCTGGGGTCTTCACCCAATCCAGAGCCCTAATTTGTATGGAGGGTGGGGGGATGGCCCCGGTGATGCTGTAAGGCCAGAGGAGCATCTACCAGGTCAAGGGCAGGGTCACGGGGGAAATGTGAAATAAAGGGACAACTCCCCCGCCCCAGGTGCACCCTGGCAGCCAAGGCTTGCAGGCTCTGTCTAGCACCAGGGGGACGTTGTTTATTTCTTCTCTTTATTTTTAGCTTTTATTTTGAACAAACTTACACAGGCAAATAGTTCTACAAGGTTTGTTAAGAAAAACAGCAGTTTCCTGCCCCCTACCCTGCACCTGCTCTTCCCCCTATGCCCTCCCCAGAGGCAACTATTTCACCTCCTTTCACTAATTACTTTGGTTTTGACCTCTGAGCCTCTGGGGCTGCATCTTAGTTTTGTAGCTGTCAGCCTTATCGGTGGCTCTTTGTTCTGGAAGGTGAGGATTTTGCTGTTTCCTGCCACACTCCCGCCCCCCCGGCCCCACATACATCTTCCCATGTCCTCAGACTTCTCCATATAGTCTGAGAATGTTGGTTGCCTCTGTTTTGGCATGGAGACTGGGGCTGCCTGCCTAGGTTCCAATCCTCCTATCATTTATTAGCTGTGTGATCCTGGACACATTCTCAGCCTCTTGATTAATAGCTGTCCACACAGCCTTGCAGGCCTGTAGCTTTAAATGAATTAATTCACATAAAATGCTGTTTCGCACAGGCACTGATAAAGTGTTCTTACCTTATCTATGATACATCTAACCTGCAGTGGTACCCCTGCGCCAGCTAATCGTTGTCCTGTTTCTCCTTTGCCTAGTTTACTGTGCAAAGAAATGGTCTCTACTCGGTCCTGAACTTTCTCACAGGGCTTTCAGATGCACCAGGTCTCCCGCACTCCTGGAGGAGCCCATGCCTGGACAGCGGGGACTCTCCAGGCCTGGGGCTGGGCTCCTGGCCTGGGGCCGTCCCCCCCTCGCAGCCTGGGGATCCCTTGGCCTTTCTCCTGTTGCCTGTATCCTGTAGCTTCCTCTTTCTTGATTTTCCCCTCATTCTGGTAAAGCATCTTCTCTGGTAATCTCCTGAGAAAGAGTATAAGGGAAGCATGGTCCATTCTCATTATTTGAAGTAGTCATGCTCTGTATAGTCTCTATAAACATTGAATTTGCCAATACTGGGCCACTGCTCCTGCGAGGAAATACAAGGTTAGGTTCTTATGAGTCTGTGGTCACCACATTTTCAACAACCGATCAATACCTAACCTTTTTTTATGTGTATTTTCTGTTTAGAGATACCCTATTTAATGCGTGTTGCTCCTTCATTAACCAGCAGCCCCATAACTCATGCCTGAATGAAGCTGATCTGATACACGCCTTTTCTCTGTAAGGCACGTCACAGTCTTCTTTCACTTGGGAACCCTTGGGAACACTAGACAACCCTTCAGACTATGCTTGGGACCATTTTAAACAGTGAAATCACCAAAAAAAAAAGCACAAAAACAGCACGAAATAGACTGCAAAAAGAACACTTGTGTACAGTTTCAGAGAAGAGGCCCAGTGTCCGCTGAGGTCACTTGCATTGTTTTTTGCCACTCTGTGCATGTCTGTGAGTGACCCTGAAGGTGCTGTATTGATTTTGAGGTTAATTATAAATACATTTTAGCAAGTAGATGAACATGCAAATAAAGAATCTGTGTATAATGAGGACTGGCTGTGAATGCCTCAAGACCTCACATGTCTAAAAATATCTTCATTCTAGCCTCATTTTGGATTGATAGCTTGTCTGGATAAAGAAATGTAGTTTGGAAATACTTTTCCCTCAGCATTTCCCATGCATTGCTCCTGTGCCTGCCAGCTGCCTGTGCTGTCCGCAAGCTCAGAGCTGTTCCTAACCCTCCTGCGTTACCCTTTTCCTCTCCCTGGAAGCTTATGGGATCTTTGTCTCAGCAGCTCAGGTTGCATGGTGCTGTGCCCTGGTTCGGACCTGTTAATGCTTGGCCCAGAGGGGTCCTTGCTGGTCTTGGTAATCTATAAATTTAGGTTCTTTTGTTTTGGAATATTCCCCCAAATTATTAACAAATCCCTCCCTCCATTTTCTCAGGTCTGCCTTCCTGGAACTCCTGTTAATTGGATGTCATGTCTCCTGGACTGCTTGGTTTTTTTCCTCCTGTATTAGTCAGGGTTCTCCAGAGAAAGAGAACTGGTAGGATCTACATCTTTATCTGTATCTTTATCTCTCTAATTGATTCCATTATCTATCTGTATATACTCTCTTTCATGAAATTATAGAGGCTGAGAAGTCCCATGATCTGCTGTCTGCAGCTGGAGACCCAGAAAAGCCAGTGATGTAGTTCCAGAGGCTGATGGTGTGAGGTCCGGTCTGAGAGCAGGAGAAGATTGATGTCTCAAGCAGTCAGACAGAGCGAGCAAAGCTTCCCTTCCTCCTTCCTTCTGTTCTGTTTAGGCTCTCAACAGATTGGATGAGGCCTACCCATGTTAGGAAGGGCATTCTGCTTTACTCAGTCTATCAAGTCAACGCTAATCTCATCTATAAATGACCTCACAGACACAGAATTAATGTTCAGCCAAATATTGGCATCCTGTGATCCAGCCAAGGATGGCATCAAATCAACCAATACATCTTCTGTCTTCCAGCTCTGTCCTTTTGCTCTACTTTCTGGAATATTTCTTCAAATTTATAATCCAATTTTTCTACTAACTATTTAGATCTCTGCTATTTTTTAATTTCCAAGAGCTCTTTTTACATTCTCTCAGTGTTCATTTTTTGTAGTGTCCTGTTCTTGTTTCATAGGCACAATATCTGCTTTCTTTGAGAGTGTCACTGGTAGCTTCTCTTCTTCTATTTTTTCATATTTTCCCTAATATAAAACAGAAGTAAGAAGACATGTATGGAATCACTGAGTGAGCACAAAACCACTTTAGAGATTTAATTCATGGTAACACTAGACATGTGATGACTATTAGACATGAGCAATGGTGAGAGAACACAGGACTGGAAGTCTAGAGTGCTGGGCTATCATCCTGCCTCGGACATTGCTTTTTAAAGTGACTTTATTCGTGTTTCTTTCTCTCAGGTTTGATTTATCCTCCTTCATCATTATCATCTCAGAAATGTCAATACAACAATAAAAATGTTACACAACAGAAAAGAAACTGTCATACAATGAACACTAAGTGCTCTGGGAACTTGCTATATACACTGTGATTGTATATAGCTACACATGTAATGCTGTGTGATTGTTACGACAACCTTATAAGGCAGATTTATTGGCATCACCATCACCTCTGTTTTATGTTCAGAAAATGGAGACTCAATGTAAGTGGCGTGCCAAGGGTCACACAGCTGAGAAGAGAGGCCTCAAGTCCAGTTTTGTCCAACTCACAACCTTTCCTCTCACCTATGGGCTTTGCCGTCAGCAGGGGCTTCTGGGACTGTTTAACTCCAAGGTTTTGTGATTCTTCACAAGCCCTGAGGCCACATGTTTGGGGACTGAGAGGCCAACTCACTCTCAAACTCATGACAGTCTCCTCTCTGACTCTCGTTTTCACTGGTTTTATATTGCGAGTGTTTTAAGGTGTTTTTTGTAAAGTTAGAATGCACTTTCACGAGGCTGGCAGAGTGTAGACTTCTAGACACTGTTTGGCTTGGCACAGGTTCCACATGTCTCCCAGCCACTCTGCTCTATATTTCTTTTTGCTAGGACCAAGATCAGAAATAACTCAGCTGCGAAAAAAAAAATATATGCTTGCCAGCAGCCCTTGAAGAAGATGAATTGCTGGTGGGTTATTTTTCCCCCTTGAGTCAGAAGTGTGAAGGTAGGTGGGGGAAGGAGCAAGGTTTTGAAAGACCCATGTATATTTAGGTATCAGGATCGGTTCCATTTTAAGAAAGATGAGGGTTGAGCTCCATCAGACAGTCCAGCTTATTCTCTGTCAGGCTTTTGATACCCGTTGGTCAGGCCTTCTGGTTAGGGCCGCTAAAATCCATGGGCCCCAAATTTGGTTGGTGAGATCCTAACCGGGCAAGAAGTATTTTCATTTTGTGGCATTAAAATTTGTTTTTTACTGGTCAGTTTTGAAGCTTTCTTGGCCATATCCTGCCTGAAAGGTGGTCCTTGGGACCAAGGTGGAGATGGGTCTGACGGTGAGTGACGTGCACATATCCTGCATGAATGCCATTGCTTCTCCCGGCATGCTAGGAGAGCCCACGATACAGACCTAGGACACTGGTTGTTCTTGAAATTCACAGCATGTGCTGATTAAACAGGTTACAGGTTACAAGTTATCATGAGGTTTCATTCATCCATTTGTTCAACTTTCCCCACACACTTCTCAGGCACTTTCATTGTTTCGCATCCATGTCAGGTTGGAGAACACTGAGCTTTCCTCCTCCTGGTGCTTGAAGAGCCTGTGGTCTTGAGCAGAAAACGACAATGATGACAACAGACCCATGGATAATTACAATATGCTGCAGTGCTTGTGAAAAGAGAAGCTCAGGCTGAAGGCCAGAGAAAATTCCGGAAAGTTTCAGAAACAACTTTTGTTTCCGGCACTCTGTCAGATTAGATACCTTTAATAACTCCCCTGATTATAATTAACATGCTGAATAAAATATTTTTTAAAAACTTTCTTTTTACAGATTGCTGAGTTGGCATGAAGGTAAGGAAATGATGGATCTCCAAGATGCAGTGAAGCCGGGAACCTTTAACCTTCTGCTTCTGCAGCTGCATGGGATGCAAGCACCAGGAGATGTATGTTGGGCAGCATTCAAGAGTGGGGGGCTCTGCTGGGATACCCCTTCCAAGCCAGAGTCCAAAATGGCAATATCCAGAGTGTAAGAAAGAAGGAAAAGTCCATCTCATCCTGCAGAAGAGAACTGAAATCTCACCCTGCTTGTTCTGACCTTGACGTTGGGCTGAGAGGAAAAATGTCTCCCTTGAGAATGTGTAATCACAAGGCAGCCCTCCCATGATTTTTCAGTTTGAATTCACGCTACTGTGTGGTTTAAATGTACTCAAGCAGGGAATTTAAAGTGGACCTGCTTGGTTTTACCCTCAGTCAACTGGTAAAAACAAGTCCTAAACCTCCCTTGAGGAATTCAACAACACGTCAGCTTTATAGACTGCCCACAAATAAAGTTCCAGAGCAAAGGAACAGCTCGTAGTGAAAAATAATAAACTTCACAGGGAGAAAGAGGGAACCAGATGAATGAAGCAAGAGACTGTAGAAACAGATTCTTTAAAGCCTTTAGATTTGAAATTATCATATGCAAATAACAAATTTTTTAAAACCTATTTTTTGGGTTTTTAAATAAAAGAGAAGTTTGAGAATAGGAGCAGGAATAAAAGCCCGATTTGGAAAAAAAGCCTTGCAGAAATGAGAAATAGAATACCTGAAATTTGAAACTCAATTTATAAATTGAATAGCTGATTAGATACAGCCAAAGAGAGGATTACCAATCTAGTAGGGCCAAGGGAATTATCCAGAAGCAGAGAGAGAGACTAATGTGTATCTTGTCAGAGGTCTAGAAGGAGATAATAGAATGGGGAACAGGGAATACATGAAGAGATAATGGCTGATGATTTTGCAGAATTGTTGTAGACACCAAACCTCAGATTCAGGAAGTCCAGTGAATCCCAGCAAAGTAAGTAAAAAGAAATTCATACATAGACACACAATAGTAAAATTGTGGAACATTAAAGTAAAAGAGAATATGTTGAAATCATCAGTAAAAAATAAAGATTTTCTTCAAAGGATCGATAGCTTTACAGCTGATTTCTCACTATCATCAATGAAACCTAGAGAACAGTGGAATCATATCTTCAATGTGCTGAGAAAAAAATAACTGTCAGCTTAGAGCTCTATACTTTTTTCAGGAATGAGAGTTAACTGACATACTTAGACAAATAAAAACTGTGAGATTTTACCATCAAAAGATTCTCACTCAAGAACACTAAATGTAATGCACTTCAGGCAGCATGAAAATTATTCCAGAGAAAAGGCCAGATAGGTAAGGAAAATGGGCAAAGACATTGGCAAATATTTGGAGGGAAACTAAAAAAATACAGACTGAATGACTCCACAATAATAATGTCTAATTTACGGTAAGGGTAAAAAAAGGCTAGTATAAAAATACTGGACAACACCATATAATTTTGGAGGAGTTGGTCAAAATTAGTTTTCAAGTTCCTTCTGTTATTTGGGAGGAGGGCAAATACATTGATTAAGTTTAGACTTTGTTAGTTAAGTGCTCAGTGTTAAAATAGCTAGGGTCAACATGAGAAACTAGTCATTGAATGTGTAACTTCTAAACAATTAGAAAGAAAAAATAGGGTAATAAAATTAATGTAAAAATCTCAAATGATTGAAAGGAAGGCAAGGAAGAGACTGGGGCAGGAAAAGTTAGAATGACTAGAAAACACATTACAAGACTATAGACTCATGAACATAGATCCAAAAATTCTTTAGAAACTTTAGCACAGTGAATTCAGCAATAATAATTGAAAAGTATAGTACATCATGATTAAGTTGTGTTTATGTAAGGTTGGCCTATTATTATTAAATTAATAAATTCACCACCTTAACAGATTTAAGGAAAAAACATATGATCATTTGATTAAATGAAAAAAATTCAATGAAATTCAACATTCATTCATTATAGAAATTTTATACAAACTAGCAATTGAAAGGAACGTCCTTAACTTGATAAAGGGAACTATATTTATAGATATTTAGGTAAGTGACATAATATATATAGAGAGATATATAGATACCATATGCAATAATGAACTATTGAAAATATTCCTTTTAAGATCAGAAACAAATCCATGATGCCAGTGCTTTTCAACCTGGTGGTTAGGTTCTAACCAGGGATTTAGTAACATGAGAAAAATAAGTACAAGGTTTCAATGTGCTGAGAAAATTGAAGATGCAACTATTCTGTGATCCACCAGCTCTGCTTCCAGGTGCGGACCGCAGACAACTTCTTGCACGTGTGCTCCCCAAACCCTAAAACTACCCCAAATGTCCATCAGCAGTGGGAAAAATACAGAGGATGGAATACCCCAAAATAGAATATAGCGATGCCACCTAATCAGTCACAGCCACGCACAACAACGTGGGTGAATATCAGAGATAGTGAAAGCAGAAGTCTCAGATACAGCGCCATCCCGTTTATAGACAGTTAAAAACCGGCAAGCTCATCGGAAGTAGAACATTTTAAAAGAAAAGCAAGGATGCACCTAGCATGAAATTCAGAACAGTCATCACTTCTAGGGGAGAGCAGAGAGAGTCCTATTTTTCCACCTGGGCAGTGGCTACATGGGTGAGCGTTTTATTTTAATTCTTTGACAGACATGTACACTCTTGTATGTATGACACAGTCCCAGTTTTAAACATTGAAAAATAATAAATATAAATCCAGGACTGTCCTCATTTCTCTGAGGAAAAACAACAAAAAGGGAAGAATGCAGAGGGATTCCCTTTTGGGGCCTTGATCTACGCCCCTTTTGGGGTAGGGGAGGAACAACATTAGACTTAAAAATGAGCTTTAAATATTAGTGATGCTTGCATCACAGGAGCGCGGAATCAACGGGTTAATCTAGATTGAGAGGCGGTATGAAAGGGGGATGCAGCTCTCTGTGATTCTGGAAGGTTCTCCACGAGAAGATGGGACCTCACACCGTTCTCTGTCCAAGAGGGGACAGTGGGGAACCAAGAGACTCATTGCCTCGAAGGTCCAGACACTTTCTTTCCTCATAATGGTTCAGATCAGAGAAGAATACTGTCCACGCTTGTGAGGTGCTAACTTCAAATACAGGAGCAGGCAGCCCCTAGTTTTGGTGGGATGGACACCAAAATGTAAGTGGGACCTAGGAGGTCCTTGCCCACTCTGAGGCTTCCCCTGTGCCCACAGCTGGCCCCAGTGGTTTTCAGATCACCAGAAACCACTGCCCACCTGGTTGAAGTGGAGGGGCTCAGTCAGTAGGAACTCTGTGGGGAGACCAGGAAAGGGGTGCATGGCAGTAGCAATTACCATGAATCAGAGAGGGGGCAGTAACTATGCCCCCCGCCTGCCATTGGGGCTGGAGAGGGAGGAGACCCATCTTAGCTAAAATGGCTCCACTCCTCCTCTCTTTCGGGCCCCCTCACCCCACTGGAACTCTCTGGGACGGCTCTATCTCAAGGGTTGCAAATGCCAAAGCCTACAGTGGTCAGACAGGTGCCCACAATGAATGATATTGGTTAAGAGTAGGAAATATTGCACCAGTACATTTTGGTTGCATGCCATCCCTTAGAAATTGCCTTCTCTCCCATGAAGAAAATAGTCTCTGACTTTTTTTCTTCCAACAGACAGCCTTCTCTGTCCCTTTTCATTCCTGCACTCCAAAGAGCACATCAATGCAACCCAACACTGGACTGAAACTGACACAGGGCCCCAAAGTTAAGGACAGCAGGGAATAGTGCGGCCTGTGGCCCACTAGAGAGCACATGACCATTTCAAAGGCACAGTATTGACAGTGGCTCAGCCAATTTGTGTCATCTTAAAAGCTGGGCCTGGGGAGGATTGACAGGGCTTGGTGGTGGGCTGGGTTGGGATGTGGGGTTCATAGAACTCAGAAAAGCTGAGTTTCAGGCTTGAGGGACTCTCTGTGTACAGTGGCACCATTCATTAAGGGAGTCCAGAGGGCACTGACCTGGCTTTGAGTGGGCTGAGACTGTGACTGGATGTGGGAAATCCTGAAAGTGGCTCTGGGGGTTGGGCTCCAGCAAGCAGCCCAGCCTTCTCTGAAAAATGGTGAGACTTTGGAAGCGGGGAGGGTGGTAAAGGTATGTGGCCTCCTCGTCATGGCTCTGCTCCATGTGACCTCAGGTGTGTGACCTCAGACAAGCCTTTTGGAAATTCCTTCTGTCATCACGGAGTCAGCCATACTCAGCAGGCCTCCACTTCTTTCAGAGAATGAAGGCTTTGAGCCAGTCAGTGGGGGCCAAAGATCCCTTTTCTTTTTCTGCCCCCACGCAGTAGACCGCCTTGTAGGAAAGCTCTGGGTTGTCTAAACGCCTGGCAGAAGGCCATGATGTTATCGGGAGCTGGGCTGTTGCACCCGGGACACAGACCCCAGGCCTGCAAGACTTTGGGAGACTTTTGATTGACTTGAACACCCCTCCCTAATGGGTTCACAGTTCCTCTTGGTAGCATTTGGGGACCAGAGGATGAGGCAGTCCCTGACGTCCCACCACTCTGCTGTTTATCCATTTGGAGGCTCTGTTGGCCATCCTTCAATGTGCAGGACAGCTCCCGGACAGCAGGGAAAGGCTGGCCCAGAATGTCGGCAGAGGTTGAGAAGCACTGCGTGCCCCTGCCGGGAAGTCCGCGGCGGTCTTGGATGCTAATGCCTCATGGAGCCCAAGCGCCCCATAAATGTGTGTGTGTGTGTGCGCGCGTGTGTGTGTGCGTGTGTGTGTGTGTATGCGTGTTGGGGGTTGGGAGATAGTGGTGCTGAAGGGGATGAAGCTGTCCAGCGCAGCTTGTGACTTCCAGGCAGAGACAGTGGGCACCCACTATCAGATTATCTGCTTTTCCAAGAAAGCCTAGAAATCTGAATTTGGGGATGAAATCTCCTGATTTTTAAATGCTGAAAGCCAATTATAATTTTCGAAAAATTCTATGTAAACTGAACAAAACTGTAGACTTCTTCCTCTGTGCCCGGCCCTGCCACCACGTGGGGCTGCCTTCCCACCGGTCACCCGGGTCCCAGGGAGGGCGGAGGATGGAAAGCAAGCCAATGAGCAGGTTCTGGCGAAGGCCGGGACGCTGCTGCCCTCATGTGGCCACAGTGGGGAACTGCCGGCTGGGATGTGGGTAAGCGGGCTGTGATTTTCCACAAGGACCCTGTCCTGGAGTCCACGCTGCTCTCCTGATGAGTTGAAGCTAACATTCCCCTAGATCAGGGTTTGATTCCAGAGCTTCCCAGTTTGAATCTGACTCTTCCCCAGCACGGTATGATGTTGGAAATATGATTCCCCCTCTCTGGACCTTAATTTCCCTAACTGAAAAATGGGGCTGTAAGAGTCACATGAGATAATGGATGTAAAAGTCCAAATACGGTGCAAGGTGATTGGTGTGTGCAGGCAACGCAGCCTGCATTCCATCTTCGGGGAGGCCCACACGGGGAGGCTGGGCAACACTCCCCACGGGGTGTAACTCTTCACGGGTGCCAGCGGCGCCCAGGCTCTGCCCTCTGCGTAGAAGCAGGTCCATGAGAAGGGACACCAACGGACAAGCTAGGTAAGCCGCCCATGGCTCCCGGTGATAAAACAGCAGTGCTGGGGTTGGGAACTGGATTCCAACCCACTTCCCCTCCACCACATTTAGAGAAGTGCACACCCACTAAGGGGCTTCAGACCCAGCTCTAGAAGCGTCTGCAGCTACAGTGAGAAGCCAGCCTCAGGGAGGGAGGGGACCTGCCCCAGGGCCAGGCCCTCGGAGCCCTCCCAGCAGCCTCTGCACTGCATCACTGTCCTGGCTGCTGTAACCCTGAGCTGCCACGCGGCCCTGGAGTCTGTCTCCAAACCATGTGGCTTTGATCTCCCAAAGATGGGTCACCTTGGGGAAACAGAGGACGCCAGTAGCTCTAAGGGGTCTGTGCATCTCTGCACTCTCTGCTGAAGGGAGATGGGTGAAGAAATCCAAGTGGTACAAAAGGGCATTATCACACTTCAGATCAATCTAGGTTTGTAGAGTGTCCAGCCTGACCTACTACACAGGAGGGGAAACTGAGGCTGGGGAGGAGAGGGCAGTTCCCAGGTGGCCCCGGGACTGCCGCATCTTCCTTCAGGTGAAGGATGGTGGGCTGTTCAGTGAGACAGGGATGGAGGTGGAGGAGCAGGAGGTGCTCTGGGGTGGACGGCATTTGGGGATTCACGGGCTTGTCCCTTTAGGTGGGAACAGAAAAGCTCTTGCAGGAGGCTGGCCTGACTCGTGGCATTAGCAGAAACCCCCTGAAGCCAGCCTTGGAGAAACAGCTGTTCCCTGGGGCCTAAGGGAAGGAGTCAGAGGCTGTTTCTGCAGCCTGGCAGGGGGTCTTCTAGGGCCACTGAACCCTCCTGCCTCCCAGGCACAGGAGGGTCCTGTCTCAGCCCCACCCTCCCCTGCTGTGGGGGCCACCCCACCTCTCCGAGCGTCCTCTGTAAAGCAGCCATCATCTCCTTCTGACCCTGCAGAGCTCGAGGGCAGGGCGACTGGGGCAGTGTCACACTCTCTCTCCATGAAGCACGATTATGTTTGTGATTAAAGGGCCCCCGTGTGACAAGTCGCTCGATCTCAGCCTCTCGCCTCCAGGGCCCGCGCCGGCCACGGCCGCCTTGTTGGCCACCATGTCACCAGCGCCTCGTCCGGGGGCTGGCACTTGGTCGGCATTTGGGGAGATAATGGAGATTTAGTGTCTGACACGCCTCTGACGTGTAAAGATGTCACGTCTGTGAACAGCACCGTGAAGCAGCTGTTGAGAGACACTTGTGGGGAGGAGGGCGCTGCGGCCTCCTTAGAAGCCCGGGGCCCACCTGCCCTCGGGCTGCGTGGCCGGAGAGGAGCCTTCCTCCCGGGAGGAGACGCCTACGCCGGCACCGGACGCACTTCTTACCTACACCCAGCAGGTGGCGCCCGCCCCCGCCGGCAGGCCCGCGGCTCCCCTACAGCTTGGGGTGGGTGGGTCGTGGGGGAGCCGGGGCGCCCCACCCCGATGTACCCGATTTTGGGGTGTGTCTGCTCACAGCTTTCCGCGGGAACAGCGGACTTTTGCTCCTCTTTGAGGCCCAGCTCAGGGGGAGCTCCAGGTGGAAGCAACCTCTCTCAGCGCCCAGCCCGGGTGTCACCGCGGGATGAGGTTGCAGAGGTCGGACAGGGGGGCTCTGGTCCCGGAACGAAGGAGGAGCTCTGGGGCACATGCTTCCTTTCTTGAAAACGAATAGATGCGTAAATGTATAGAATCATGTTTTTGAATAGAGAATGGATGACCTGGAAGGAAGGCAGGCGGGGGAGGGGGGCTGGGGGGAAAGAAACCCAAGTGGTACAAAAGGGCATAAATAAGACCAACTGTCTTGTGGCCCCTCCTTCCTGCCCCAGCTCCCTACCTGAGGCGCCTGGGGGCCCTGGCTTCTTGAACATTCCTCCGGAGGAGATGCACAGATCTGTGTGGGATGCGTGCGTGCGTGCGTGTGCGTGTGTGTGTGTGTGTAGGGAGGCACAGAACCACAGCTGCGTGGGAGGAAATAGTCTTACCTTGAAACACCCCTCAGCCAGAATGATTTGGGCCCAATTAGAAGAAGCACTTCTTGGCAGTTTGCAGGATGGGGCGGAGGGTGGAGCTCAGACCTGGAGTGGGCGGTTCAGGGATTGACTCCCAGGGCTGGCCCCCTCCCGGACGGGGTGGGGGTGGGGGTTGCTTTGTGGTTTGCAAAGCCCCTTAAAATATTACACTCAGTATTGGGTTTGGGGCTTGCAACAGCTCAGGTTAGAGATTATGGTTGTCGTATGGTACGGAGGGAGACCTGGGCCAGCTAGGTCAAGGGACAGCTCCATGCCACGCAGCTGATGACAGTGAAGCTGGAAGGCAGAGTTGGGTTTCCTAACCTCCTCTCCCCACCCCAGTGATTTTCCAGCTTCCAGATGATTATGAAAAGGACAGAGGACTTGGGGTTCAGCCCTGCGTGACACCCAGTGGCCCAGTGATGGGTGAGCAGTGGGCACCAAGCAGCCATCCACACCCAGGCCCTTCTAATTCAGGGGTTCCCGAAGCCATTTAGAGACCAGTCAGCAAAATGCTCCCCTGTTCTCCCTCCTCCTTCTTCGCCCCTTGTCAGGAAGCTGCAAGAAGGGTGGAGAGTGGATGATAATTGCCCCCCGAGGAACTCACCTGCCATGAAAGGGTGTTAAATAACACGCAATTTACATGTCTTCCCTGTAGGAAATGATAGAATCAGAGCTTTCAAATTAGCAATAGATTTTTCTAATTGAATCTATTTCCCGTATGGAAGGTGAAGTGAGAAATGATCAGGTAATCCCCTGCAAATGGACCACCAGACAACTGAAGGGATTAAATGCTTATTAAAAGTGTAGGTAAAATTGATATTGTGTTTCTGGGAAATACGTCTGCAGACCGACACTGGAGTCCCTGTGTCCCTGTGAGCACTTTTGTGGCAAGATAAGGATGTCAGCACCCAAGAAGGAACAGGGTGTGGGCAAGGGATGGATCAGGGAGGGAAAAGGGGGCTGGGGGCTTAACCCTGGGCTCCTTCCCTTTCTCCAGCCAGTTCTTAGCACATGGCTGGGCTCTGGGATTTGGACCTTGTTCCGATGTGTCCCAGTTGTGCTGAACTTTCTGACCCTGTTTTTTTCATCTCTAAATGGTAAGCATAAGATGGTTATGGTGAGTGTGAGGAATAAATAAGATGATGCATGTGAAGCCCCTAAGATGGTACGTGGCATAAAGTAGGTATTCAGTGATGTAAGCATATCTTATGGCTCCTGCTTATGGTTATTATGTTTGCCTGGTGTATTAGTTGTTGGTTGCTGCATAATGAATTGCCACAATACTTAGTGGCTTAAAACAACACACATTTATTATCTCACGGTTTCCGTGGGTCAGAAGTCCAGGTATGGCTCAGCTGGGTCCTCCCAATGGCAGGGGCTCTCACAAGGCTACAATCAAGGTGCTGGTCCAGTCTCTCTGGTCTCATCTGGAGACGCAACCGGCGAAGGATTTCCTTCCAAGTGCACATGGCTGCTGGTGACATTCAGTTCCTTGCTGGTTCCTTCTTTGGCTCATTGCCATGAGGGCCTGTCCGCAGTGGCAGGTCACAACATGTCAGCCTGTGTCATCACAGCCCGCACGGGAGGGAGGCTGCCAGCAAGACAGAGGTTGGAATCTGGTGTCACCTCATCACAGAGGCAACATCCTATCCCCTCTGCTATAGTCCAGGGGTTAGAATCAAGTCCCAAGTTCTGCCCGTACTCAAGGGAACACTGGGCCATCCTAGGAGCTTTGACAGCACCTCAGCTCCTGTGGCCTTTGCCCGGTGTGGTGACTCAAACCTTCATTCCTAAAGGATCTGGGCTGTTAATAGTCCTGCCTGAACTGGGTAGTTGTCATTTTCCATGGACATTTTTTCCAATCCTGATTGTTCTCTGAAGGACCAGGGTCACCTTCAGGGGACTCCGAATCCCATCCCGGCCCTACCCTGTCCCCAAATCTCTAAAGCTCTCTGCTGCAAGGCATCACCACAAACCCCAGGTCCTTCTCTCGGTGCAGGAGAAATTTCACTGGGAGAATAATCCACCCCAAATCAAACACAGGAAAACTTCTTACTGATTTAAGGATTGATGGAAGAATCAGACCTTTCCAACCAAATTCAGAACTTGCAACACTGGTCTTTGAAACATTGGCCTTGGCAGAAAGAAATTGCCAACAAAAGAAACCCACAGTGTCAGAAGCTCTGATGGGCAAAGTGTGACATGGATGGAAGGCCATTTGGAAGATGAGATCTGCAGTGAAAATGGCGTGGGAAAATATTGAGGCCCATGAAGATAAGTTCAGTAAAAGAAAATACAAATAAAAAGAATGAACTAGAGATAGGTCAATCACACTTGGTAGACTAGCTGAGAAACTAAAACAGAATTAAGGTGCGTCAGTCCACAAAATCTTGCTCTTGAAAATTCTATAGTGTTGATAAAATGCCAATGAAAATGTTTGTTACTTATAAACAAGGGGTCAGAAGGTTGGCCAGGCATTCTGGTGTCCCTCGTGTCCCATATTCTGCCCACCAAGACCCCTGTTGTCCCCCAGAGCTCAGGGCTCATGGAGAACTGCACAAACTGTCCCCTCTGTCCCACAGCAGTACTGACCAAGGCACTGGCCCTCTTCCTAGAGAGGGACCTGATGGCAGAGAGAGGGGCTCCCCTCCTCGGGGACCCTCAGGTAGAGGGCTGGAGGTGTGGTGCTCAGGGCTGGACCAATAACCAGGGGCCCGAGGCAGAGGCTCGGTGCAGAGGTGGGGTTGCTCATGAGGATGGAGTTCTCCTAGGCCCACCCGATCCTGAGCTCATGAGCTCAGAGCAGGTGCGCTGGGGCCCCAGGCCAGCCACAGGACACTGGGGGAGGGGGCCTACCTAGCCCTGGGCCCCTGGGTCAGCACTGGAGTGGGCAGCCAAGTCTGGGAGATGGGAGGGTAAGGAATGAGGAAAATCTAGGAGAGGGTGGGAAGAAGTGAGTATTTTCCGAGCACTTACTGTGTGCTTGGCACCTGACATAAACCTGTGTCATCTACTTAGCCTCACAACAATCCCCAGGGAGGCACTGTTATTATTTGCCCGTCTTCCCTACAAGGATACTGGCCCATGGCCAGGACCACGGTCCACGGCCACACATGGGCAGATTTCAAGCCCAGGTCCATCTGTCTGCCCCTCTGTCTCTAAACTCCCCCTCGGGGGCCTGGCCTCCTATCCCGGCTTCCCCTGGATCCTTCCGCATGGATTAATCGCCCTACTCCTACTCGCAATTGTTCCTTCTAATGGCACACACCCTTGTCTCTCTAAGGGAAACCCTCTGTCTCAGGAAGGGCATCGCTCCCCTGTGGCCCAGACCACAGTCCCCCAGCTCTTCCTAACCTGGGCCTGGCCACCCCCACCCCTCCCGTCCTGACCCATCTCAGGAGGCCCCAAGGTCATCCCTGTGTGAAGAGGAGCTGCACACAAAGGCTGGGGCCTGTCTTTCCCCGAGGAGAGGGTGGGGGAAGAGGCGGGATCCTGCAATTACAGGTCCCACACGGGGCACTGTCAAGGCGGCCTCTGCCAAGTAGAGCCACCACGCAGGGAGGGCACAGTGGCCAGGCAGAGCCGGGAGTGTCAGGTCAGGTGGGTGCTGACATCTGTTGTCCGTCGGTTTGTCCATCTGTCCATTCATTCATTCAGTCAATATCATCTGAGCACCTGCTATGTGCCAAGCGCTATACTATAAACAACAGGGACACAGCAGTGACGAAGCAGATAAGGCTCAGTCCCAGTGGAGCAAACTCTGGGGTAGGTGAGACAGATAAATACACACGACAGGTGAATGTGTGTCACACTTACAAGTAGAATTAAGTGCCATGATGGAAAGAAAACAGCATGAAATCACAGAAGGTGGCAGGGAAGGGTTAGCAAGTGGGGGAAGCAATAGTTTCAAGCTGGTCAAGGCAGGCTTCTTGGAGGAGGTGACACTAGAGCTGACGCCCGGAAAGCAACACACAGCCAGCCGAGCCACAACCAGAGGAGGAGCATTCCAGGCAGGGAACACAGGAAGTGCAAAGGCCCTGAGTCAGGAGCACGGCTGGGGTTCCTCTGTGTGCAGGGACTGGAAACATGGCCTGTGGGGCAGGAGAGGGGTGGGAGAGGGGAGAAGAAGGGAGGCTGCCAGGAGCCGCCATGTCACAGAGCTTGTTCTCCTGAGAGCCATCTGGACACAGCTATTCCCAACATGGTGTGCAGGTTGGCAGCCTGAAATGGACCATGGTGGGAGCGTTTACACCATGGAAATGGGCAAATGCCACAGATCAGGGCTTTCCTCCTAGAGAACCCACTGTTAAGGGTTGGCCAGCACCCTGCCAGGGTTGGGCATGAAAGGCCCCAGGTACTGTCACAGATAGTTAGGATTTTATTCCTGTATTTAACCTGGCAACTACGTCTGGCAGTCAGCCATGGGGCTCCTGCCCATTGCACAGAAAGGAAGGCTGAGCCACTTAACGATGACCCTCTGTCTTCCCCAACAGTTGGGGTAAGTGTGTGCATGTGTGTGTGTGTGTCTGTGTGAGAGAGAGAGAGAGAGAGAATGCATAAGCCTGTGAACAAGCATCTTTTCCCAGTTACTCACAAGTTCAAGGAACTCCTCTTCCTCAAGGAAGCGTTAATGAGAATGATATTAGTTAAGCTCCTACTGTGTGCAGATACCTCCTAGATCTCTTCTTACATATTTCAAAGCGGGTTGGAAAGGTTAAATGACATGAGCAAGGTCACCTAGCTCTTAAATGATGGAGTCAGCCCTTGAATCCATGTCTGCCTGACCCCTCACTTGGGCTCTTCCCACTTGGCCGGGCCTCGGTGCCCCCATGCCCTCCCTCCTCTGTAACCCTATACATACCACCCCATGACTATAGTGCTCTGCAAGGTATTGGCAAGGAGGGCCCAGGGGAGCCAGGCCAAGCACAGTCCCTTTCTGTGTGCACGCACTGTGTCTCTGCCTATTCAGTCCTGATCTCGGGGATTTCTCTCTGCGGTCCTGGGACATGTATGTCATCAGCCCCACTTTACAGGTGGGGAAACAGAGGCCTGGGGCAGTTCTGCCAGGACCCTGGGCCTCCCCTAGGGGCTGTGGCTCTCACAAGGCTGGGTCCCTCGGCTTGGCTCAGCCGGCAGGGGCCTGGGCTGTTACCACTTGGGCCTCCTCCTCGCCTCTGCTTATTAAAGATGCGTCATTCTGCCGGGTCTTGGGTTCACGACATTCAGGGGGACATGAGATGGGCCTGAGGGGAATTCTGGGCAGGAGACCCACCTGTCTGCTCTTCGCCAGTGTGGAAAGCAGGCACTGGAGGGCCCGGGGCTCCACTGGGTCCGCAGCCTTGGGAAGCTCAGAGGCCTCCCTGAGGACGAGGGAACAGCTGGGTCAGTGTAGGAGGACCAGTGGGAGGGATGGCTGTCTGGGACCCTCCTGAGGTGTGGCCCCAGGGCTGCTGGCCACTTGGGACCCATGGACAGTGTGATCAGCCCTTGGGGAGCTGCCTCCGTGCACACGTCTCCCCTCCCCCTGCAGAGCTACTTTCACCCGCTGAGTGGGTCACATCCAGGCTCCGCACACATGACCTGGCTTTGGTGTGACCTCAGTCTCCTCTTCTCTTCTCTGGGTGTGCGAGGGTGA
Organism: Smutsia gigantea; assembly: GCA_032199065.1. NCBI lineage: Eukaryota > Metazoa > Chordata > Mammalia > Pholidota > Manidae > Smutsia > Smutsia gigantea. The sequence continues at coordinate 146,045 of JAVSCE010005688.1, forward strand.
CAATGGCCATCTAGCAGGGGGCCTAGGAAGATGGAAGTCATGAGTATAAAGCGCCATCGTCCCCTCCTTGGACCCACAGTCCCCAGCGCAGACGATGACAGCGAGGCTACTGACTGTGACATCTGAGCCGGCAGGCTGTGCCAGGTGCCTTCTAAGCACCTCACCTGCTCTCCCTTGTTTAGCTCTCGCAGTGGTCCTGTGAGGCGCATCATCCCATCTCACAGACAAAGAAACGAGGCCCAGAGAATGCGGTGATGTGCCGGGGGCCGCCCTGCTGCTGAGGGACAGGGCTTGGGGCCAGCTCCCCACAGCTTGTTTCTCTCCCTGGGCAGGAGCCCGGCGCCTTCACCTCCCCCTGCCAAGCTGTTCACCTGCCAGCTGGGGCACAGGACATGGCAAGAGGGCTGCCTGGTCCGTGGGTGAGGGCCTGGAGTTGTGGGGCAGGGTGCTGACTGTGCTAGAGGGCTGATGTTGCTGGAAGGCTGAGCAGGGAGCCGGGGGGCCTGCATCTCTGCGGACCCGCTCACCAGGGCCAGGCTGCTCAGGAGGCCAGCTCACCGAGAGACGGCACCCATAGGCTGCCCCCCCAACAACGCGGGGATAAAGTGCATCCCTCTGCCCACCCCGCCACACACTGTACTGGGGGAGACAAATGACGCTAATCCAGCTCTGGACACTGAGAACCCCCGGGGACCCGGTGAGCATGAGGCGGGGCACCTGGGCACCTGCACCTCCCTGATGCCGAACGGGCAGGGCAGTCTCCTAGAAGCCTCTGTTGGCAATGTGAACACCCACCTTCCTGCGTGGGGCTGCCCAGCCCTGCCCACCCTCCCTCAGTGCCAGGCAAGAGTTGGTGGGGGATGCACATGCCATCTCAGGCCTCCTGAGCCCGTTGGTGGCTGGCTGCTTTCACCACAAGCTTCACAGGGACCTTCTTCATGGGACCAATGGCTGGTGTCAAAGAGAGCTCAGCGGGGACCGTGTGACTGGCTCATTTTAAAACACGTCAGCCCAGAAGGTGCAGAGACAGGCCTCGAAGGATGCACGTTGTGCAGGCACACAGGGCAGGGCCACAGCCAAGGCGAAGGCAAGGAGTGGAAAGTACAGTGCTGGGCCATATTCATAGGATATAATGGGGCCCGAACCCCCCAGTATTGTCGGGCTTACTGTTACATCGTGGAGTTCCCAGCTGCTCTCCCCTGTCAGGTACGTGATGGCAGACTGTGCCGGACCCATCTGTCTTTATCTCCCTTGCTGGTTCCTGTTGGTCAACACCCAACATTAACTGGCTCCTCTGTCTCTGTGCCAGGCAACTGTAATCCTGGCTGTAGCCCTGAGGGATGGCATATAAACCCCATTCTATAGATGAGGAGACTAGGGCTCTGGCATGGGGTCGAGACTTGCCCGAGGTCATTCAGGTAGCAAGTGGCAGAGCTGGGATTTGAACCTGGCCCCATCAAGCTCCAAAGTCCGTGCTGGTTCCATCCTGCCCCTGGAATTGCCCCTGGGCTGAGAGCCCATCTGTCCTCATACCTCCTTCCTGAAACTGCTAGTGTAGGAGATGGGCGTTCCCTGGGGTCCAGACATTGGCGACTGACCGGAGTGGCATCCACCCAGGATGTCCCAGTGGCTCTCAGCTGAGGCCTCCTCAGCCGGGGCACTGCAGGATGGGGCTCTCCCCGGCCTCACCAGTTGGGTCTAGAGAGGGCATCGTGGGCAAGCAGGGGACCAGCTCGGGCTCCAGAATAGGGGGGCTGTGGCCTGCGGACAGGAAGCCTAACGGAGCTCCCCTCCGCCCCTTCGGCATGACTGCCAGTCACAGCACCTCTTGGAGCATGGATGGGGTCAGGAGGGGAGAGGACTGGGCCGCATACCGGGGGGTCCCTGGCCCTGGGCCCAGCTTTGCCTCCACGTGCTCACGCCCTCAGCTGGCGGCTTCCACAGGTTTCCCATCTGTAGAACAGGGATAAGCTGGCCTTGCTAGGGCACCCTGGGAAAAGAATAAAGCCATTTCCCAGCACGTTTCAGACACTGAGTCCTTCTAGCCAGAGACATCTCTGCCTCCATGGACGGGGTCATGGTCATTGTTCTCAACACAGTGGAGAATTGCCCCCAAGAATGATGAGTTAGGGGCGCGGGGACCGTTGGAGGGGGGCTCCCTTCTCACTTGCACCCCGTCTTTCTGAGGACCCTCTCTTGAGGGTCTCCTATGACCTCTGGCTGTTAAGTCCAAGTCCTCTCGCCGGGGCCCTCCTGACCTCCCCTCGGGGGTCTCGTCCCTCCCTGTGTCTCCCTCATCCAGCTTTCCCAGAACTTCTCTCTTGGATGCTGGCTTCCTCTGGGCTCAGTCCCGATCTCCCTTCTCTTTTCAGCGTCTGCCAGGGGATCTTGACCACTCTCCTGACCTCCTTGTCCACATCTGTCCACGCCAGTCACTCCCAAGTCCCCCGGGACTGCCCACGCCTCTCTGCCCTGTGGCCCCCACCCTCCCAGCTTCCCTCCGGAGTCGTCACACTCAAGATGTTCCCAGCTGAACTCTTCATTCTCCCCCTAGATGGCTTCCCTCCCCCAACTCGCTCCTCCTCCAGAGAGCAGCTTCTGCGGCCTGGGCCCTCCCAGCAGCCTCCCCTCCCTCCGCCTGCCCCCCAAGGGCATCACAGTGCCCAGCCTCCTATCCCCGCCTGCATCCACCCTCCCCCGCCTCTTGGCCCACCACTTGTTACCAGCGTCATTGCTCGAAACAGGGCTCTCATCCCGCCTGTCTGGCCGGGTGCCTGGAAGTCCGCCGCCCGGGCTCAGGGCTCTCTCCACCAGGCTGTGCCCCCCTGTCCTCCCTCCTTTTCACCGGGAGCGCCCCCAGCTCCCTCCCACTGCAGGGACTTCTGGTGGGTCCCGGGGTGCTGGGACCCATCACTGAGGGACATTCTGTCCTGGGGCCCGTGAACCTCCCACCTGTAAAGTGACCGGCCTCCAGTCAGAGGCGGCCCCAACCTCAGATTCTCCCCACTGTCTGGGAGGGGCTGGACCCGCATGACCCCGCCTCTGCGGTGGCTGATTGGTCCGGGCTGGACACCTGACCCGAGCAGGGCCCCGGGAGATTTTCTCCTGTGAATGTAAAGCCGGATCGGGAGCCGCGGAGCGGGACCGGTGGCCGTGGGTGCTGCCGGCTGCCGGCGCCAGGGCTTCAGAGCCTCGGGGGTCCTTGCCTTCCTGTGCGTGTTTCCCATGCACCTTCCATCAGCTCACTGCTCTCTCGGAAAGCAGCCTTTTTCCTCGTGCCCCTCAGACGCGGTCCCAGCCCCGCCTGCCTTTCTCCAGGGCGCCCTGAAGCTGCACGCGGCGCCCCAGGCAGGGCGGGGGGCCGCCTTTGCCCGTCAGCAGGGACCTGCCTCTCGTCCCAGCCTTCTCCCTCGGGGAGGCGGCCGGAGGCACGGAAGCGCTGGGCTCCCTTCGATCCTCCACCTTTCGCCTGCTGCCAGAGCAGCAGGAGGGGCTCCACAGAGGTGGTCCTGAGGCCAGGGCTGGCCTCTCTTATCTTCACCTCACTGCCAAAGGCGTGGGACAGAGCGAGCTGTGGCCACTGGCTTCTCTGTGGGGCCAGAGGTCCCCCACCCAGCCTCAGCTGCCTCTGGGGGCCTGGGGTCGGCATGGGGACAGAGGTCCAGCCTCCAGGGGCCAAGCACAGCTGTCCTGAAGGGCCAGCCACGTGTCCATGCGTGGAGAGAAGAACTGCTAAAGCGGACCAACAGCGGAGCCCATTAGGGCTCCATCTTCCCACCCAAGCTTCCTCAACCGTCTAGTGCCCCGGGGCTGACCACAGCGGAGGCGTCTGGGGGATGCCTGAGCCCTGAGACAGAGCTGTGCCCTGGGGGAAGGGCATGTCCCTCTTCTGAGGAAATGTCCACCCTCACTGAGCTCTGAGGGGCCGGTGGGGGCGAATGGACAGCGTTCCAGCAGGGGGAGGCCTTCCACTGATATCTGATTGTCACTCTGATGGGTTGATTTCACTTATTTAGACAGTTTCAAAAGCACCCTGGCTGATGTCCCGCCTGTTTCCTGATCTGTAATGGGGAGGGCTGGATCCTCCAGTACGGACCCTTCCCCACTTCCACAGCCATGGGCCTGGGGTTGGTGCCCGGCCTGCTGGCCTGGTGTCTGAGACCGTGTTGGGAGCGGCCAGAGGCGGGCACACACCAAAGAAGCTGCTGGCGCCCGCCTCTGGCCGCCTGGCCGTGACGGTGACGGAAGGCGCTGGTGGCTTGGCGGGGGCTCCTGGGGAGGCAGCAGCCAGGCTGGCCACCTGGTGGTGGGGATGGTGGGAGGGAGCCCCGGGGAGGAGCAAAGCGCTGAGGGTGCTGGGCCCCAGGGGGACGCATGGGGCAGGGGCAGGGATGTGGGGCCGATTCGGAGCGGGTGGCCCACAGGGCGGTCATGGCATGGGGGGATGTGCGGGTGCAGGATGGGAGCCCACGTCATGGCTGTGTGAGACCAGGCTGGTGGCTTAGGCTCTCTGAGCCTCAGTTCATGGCCATTACTGGTGCTTACAAAACGGTGTGGCACATAGTAGGTGTTTAATAGGTACTTTTAGAATCCCTGAAGAAATAAGGTTGGGATTGGCTAATCCACTTTAGTCCAATGCCTGCACGGGGTCGTCCTAAATAGGTGATGGCCCTGTCGTTGCTGCTGTGCTTCTTCATTGCAGGCGCAGAGACCAGAGGCAGCATGGAGGCCAGAGGCAACGAGGAGGAAGCGGGCTGTGTCACTGGAGGATAGGGCAGGGGACATGGGACGAGGCTGGAGGTGTCCCCAGGACCTGCACACACAGACTTGAAGGCAATGGCCAGGAGGCTCGACTCTGTCCTGACCGAAGGGGGCGAGTCTCACATGGCTGGGGACTAGCAGGACCTGCCGGGCACCAGGAGGCTGTGGGTGACCCCCCCTGACCTCAGGAGAGGGCTGAGGAGGCACAGGCAGCATGTGTGACCTTTTTAAAGGAAACTTGCTTGAGAAGAGATGGGCGGTAGCTGGAGGGTGAGGTGGGAGGGACAGAGGTCTTACTCCTCGGTCGGGAGATGTGAGCAGGTACACATGCTGGCACAGAGGAGCGGGTGCACTGGCCCACTGAAGGTGCCGGGAAGGAGCCCTGACCAGCGGGCTCCCTGAGGGAGGCAGGAGCTGGAGGGCAGCCTATGAGAGGGGCTTCAGAAGGGCTGCGTCAGGTGCAGGGCAGTGGGTGTGTCCGTCGCTCAGTGGGGTACAGAAGTGGTCATCATCAAGGGGAGAAGGTGGGAGCTCCAGGGAGCCCTCGGGAGGGGCATAGGTCTCTGGGGAAAGAGGGCGTTGCGTAGGGTTGGGGATCTCTGCAGGACCATGGGGAGCCCAGAGTCAGCCCCAGCCCCTGACCCTGCAGGGAGGTGACTGCCTCTGTAATACATTGCACAGCAGGCTGCCTGCAGACAGATCACTGGGTCTAGCAGGTCCTTTGGGAGAGGCAGGTAGACAGTGTTCCAGGGTCAGCCCTTCACAGTACCTGCCAGGAGCCCTGTGCAAGGATTCTGAGGCTGCATCTTGGGTAACAGGAAAGAGCTCTGCAATTGATTGGTGATGTCTGCTCTGGGTACACAATGACAGGATGAGGGCTTGAGCTGCTTTTGGGCTGCCCCTCTGGCCCAGGCAGCAGCAGAGAGTCAGAGGCCAGGAATGGAATGACATCAGAACTGGGTGTCATTCCAGCCCTACCGGGAACTCAAGGTGTGACCTCGCAAGTCTGTTCTCTTGGCCCCAGCTGGTCACCTGTACACTGGAAATAAGAATGAGGATTAAAGGCATCATGTGGGTGCTCAGACACAGCTGCTTATGTCATCTCCGCCGGAGGGAAGCAGGGGCGTGCAGGGGAGCAGGGGAACGGGAGTCAGGAGGGAGGCTGAAGGGGTGGGGTTCCACTAGGGTGGTGGCCTGGGGACCACACAGGCCCATGTTTTTCTCCCCTCCTGGGCTGCCTGCAGAGCCTCATTAGGAAGGGAGGCACATGGAGGTCTGGGGTCAGGAAGGTCCAGGCAGTTGCAATGCATCTTTTGCCTCTCAGTGCCTCCAAGCTTACTTTCCTCATTTGTAAAATGGGTGATTATCCTGATGAATTAGAGAAGTAAGGCTGATCAGAAGCCCCTGTGGCCTCTGGCATCAACAATCCTTGATGGAGAAACAACAAAAGTCTGTTTTCAGCCTCTTTCCCCCAACCCATGACCCTCCTCTTCTGGAACCATTTCTCCTTCTCTCAAATCTGGAGACAGAAGATTCCCTCTCCTAAATTTCTTCATCTGGACTTCAGTTTCTTGTTTGTACAGTCGGGGAATAGGAGGTATTTGGAACAGAAGGGCACCGAGATCTCTCCTGATGATTCTGACTCAAACCTGCTGTTAGGAAAGGGCTGGGAACACTCAGACTAGGGTGTGAATGACTGCCACCACATCAGCACGGCACTGCTTAGCCGCGCACCTAAGAGCTACATTTGGTCTCAGCGCTGCTGTGGATGCCACACGCTGCGGGGAGAGAGGACTGCGGCTCATCTGGAGACTGGGCTGGGCAGGGGTGTGGCTGGGGGACGAAGGTGCGGTTGCAGGATAGGGCTGTGAGCCTGGGGAGGAGCAGACTCAAGCGGTTCTGCAGAGGCCCAGGGCTCCTCAGGGCCTGCCTGGATGGAGCCAAGGGTCCTCTGTAGCCCAGGAGGTGGGCTGGGGAGTAAGGGAGGAAGATGCTGCAAGCTCAGCAGAAGGAAGAACCGTCTGACAGGTAAGACCCTCAAGGTGAAGCAGCCCCTGGGAAAGTGGGGACAGTGGGCAGGGGAGACGTGCCAGTGTAGGCAGGAGGGCAGGAATGCAGGGAGGGGCTTCCTTTCTGAAGGAGAGGGGCTGGGGGCCCCTGTGCGTGAGGAGCTGGCATGGCCTCTCTGGCTCTCTTATTGTCCTGCATTGCAATGCCTCTCTGGGATTTTTGTCTTTCACCAGGAATAACAGCTCCCCGGTGGGGGGAATTTCAGGCATCAACAAAAGTGGGGGCGCTTTCTGGGGATCCTCTGTCTAGGACATCTGGTGCATTAAGTGTCTGCTGAATGCCGCTGGGTGGTAGGAATGGAGCTGGGGTCCAGAAGTGAATAACACGGGGACCCCAGGGGTCAGGAGTGGCTGAAGCAGGGGTCTGCTGGGTCTCCTAGGATCGGCACCGCTCTGTACTTGCTGAGAGTCAGACAGCATGGGGCAGTTCACAATCCTTATCCCACGTGATCAACACAACCTAGCTGTCTTTACCTTCATTTTACAGATGGGCCCACAGGGCAAGCCCCCTGCTCAGGACCACAGCATCAGGTCCAGGCCTGCTGACACCTGACTGCGCTCCCCTCCAGAGCTGCCCCTCCCAGGTGAGGGGAGGGGAGGGGGACTTCCGGCAGAGGAAATGGGTGGGGGGTGCCTCTGGGAAGGCATCTGGGTCTCCCCGCTACAGGCCTGCCCAGTGGCTATTGGTGAAGTTCATGAGATTCTCAGGCCCTGCCGCTGGCTATGGGCTGGGGGGAGGGCAGAGTGGTTATAGTCTCATGGTGGGCCCAGGAGGGGCAGGTTGCCTGGCTTAGTGTATCCTGGGTGGGATGGGCAGAGCCCCCACCCCCATCCTCCACGGGCAGGATGCAGACTTAAGAGCAGTGGGAAGCCACCAAGGGTCCCGTGCAGGGGAGGCACCCTGACTGCCATATGGGCAGCAGGGAGCCCAGGGACAGCCGTGGGGATGGTAGGGATTGGACTTGGGAAGCAGGTGGACAGGATGTGGGGTGCTGCCTGGCGCAGGGGTCGGAGGGCTGCCCAGGTGTCCGGTCTCGCCCCCTTTGAAGGAGACACCGTTCTGAGCCAGTGCCTGGTGCCTTCATCACCCAGCTCTCTACCCCCTGGGGCACTTGTTCCAGGGTCTGGCCCACCCTGGGGGTCCTGCTCTCTGCTCGGCCCTGCCGGGATACCTGTACCATGGCCCCGGGCCCTTGCCCGAGCATCTGGTCCCACAGGCCTCTCGGCAGAGGTCTGGGTCTGGGCTTCCACAGCTTGAGGCAGGACCTCATCCCTCTCTGGGGCCCCACAGCCCCCATTTTGTTCCCTCCTCCAAGTTTGGCTCCAGCGCCACCATTGACCAGGCTCTGGGTTAAAGGTCAGACAGCCTGCATGTAACCCGGTGCCCCCACTGGCTGCAGCACCTGGGCCCTCTGTGGCGTCCCTCTGGGGATGGGCCCCCCATGTCCTGGTGTGCACAAATTCAAGCTGTTTTTAGACAGGGTTATTTGGGTGGGGCTGCTCCTAGATGGCTGTCCCAGGAGAGGTCTGCTGAGCTCTAGCTATAAAGCCAAATGTTCTCAACAACAGAAGGCCTGGTTTAGGGCTGGTTGACAATCGGCTTCAGCCAATCTTTACCAGGACCCCACAAGGCAGGCGGTACTTTCCCCTATTTTCTGGATGGGGTAGAGCTCAGGGATGCTGAGGAAATTGTAAGCTCAGCTGGAGGGGGACATGGCAGCCTGTGGACCCCACTGTGTCCCGGTTCCTGACACTATTGCCTGCCTCTCCACACTGAGTTGGTGTGGGGGTCATGAGGATTGAAGGAGACACATGTAAAGTGCTGGGACCAGCTGCCATTGTCACTGATCTGTAAGCCACGGAGCCCTGGCCTCCTACTTCTCAGGGGCTTCTCTGCCTTCCCTTTGTCCCCGCTCCACACCATCCACTGCCCAGGGGATCTGACCAGGCCCACTGACCTGGTCCAAAGGAGTCTCCCATCCTGTTCCAGGATCACTCATTTCACAGGGGGCAGGTCAGAGAAAGCTGTGGGCAGGGCTGGGCCTGGCCAGGACCCTGGACAGCTCAGAAGAGTTTGCGGCCCCTGGCAGTGCTGGGACGGCACCTGAGAAGTGCCGGGAACCTTTAGTAGGGTGGGAAGGAGTTGGCCTGGCCCTTGAGGGCAGGAGCAGGGTGGGTGGACGGGGAGAGCAGGTGTCCAGGAGTCTGAAGATTGGCCCGGAGTCCCGGCTTTACCATATACTAGCTGGGGACAGATGGCCAAGCCTCTTGGAGCTTCAGTGTCCTCGCCGTAAAGTGGGCTTTGTAGTCTCCTTTCACAGGGCAGTCTGCCCCCAGCTGAGGGTCCCAGCCAGACTGTCGTGAGAAATAAATCAGCTACAAGAAATCTGGAAAAGTTCTTTAAAAAATGATAAAGGGCTCACAGGCAGCTTGTGGGGGCCAGGCCATGGGTCCTGGCAGCCCAGACCTCCCACCAGAAAGGCTCAGGAGTGGTGAGGAGTGGTGCCGGGAGCACACCCCTACCCCCCGGCTCCTCTCCCGCCCCTGCCCCCAGAGAGCTGGGAGCTACAGCAGCCTCCGGGCTCTGGCAGCCTGCAAGGGATGGCTGGTCCCCCTGGGGGTGGCCTCTGCCCAGCTCCTGGAGACTCCAAGCCTGGGGCAGGGGACACCATTCCTCAGGCACATCTTAGACCAGTTTTTGAATGACAAAGGCCTCACCTATCTCCCCGCTCCAGGTAAATGTGGAACTGCCCCCTGTGAAATGAATGATCCTGGAACAGGGTGGGAGACTCCTTTGGACAACAGTTTGGCTAGAACCTCAGCTAGGGGCAGGAGGACGGAGCTCCTGGGGGTGTTTCCATGCCATGTTTTTTCATCTTTAAGCAAGCTCGGGAGCAAGCTGATATATCACTTTTCTCCTCAAGCTGAGAAAACTGAGCCTCAGAAACATAAGAATGTCCCAAGGTCCCAAGCCAGTTAGTAGAAGAACCAGTTTAGAATCCAGATCCTTAGACCTGGCATCTAGAGCTGCGACAGTGTTAACGACCACCACTTGCTGAGGGCCAGTTGTGTCCCAGGCTGTCTATGTTCTCTGCCCTCAAGGTCGAGATTCTTTCACTGGCCATACAATAATGAAGAAGAGACTGAACTTCAGAGTCACAAGCTATAAATGGGAGGCAGAATTTGAGCAAGTGGTCAGGGCATGGTGCAGGAATTGGGGTAGTCACTGTAAGCTGTATCCAGGCCTAACAGAGGAAGGCAGGGCCTGGCTTTTCTACCCTCCCTGGGCTCCAGGCCTAGAGGAAGGCCTGGGAAGAGGTCCATGTCAGACAGCTAGATTGAAATTGACCTACCTCCGACTGTGTCAGCATCCAGACAGACTAGGGCTGGCAGGGAGACCTTCGAGGGGTGTCATGGGCCAGAGATTGGGGATGCAAAGCCAGGCTTTGTCCTTCCAGCCCCAGCTTGGGTCATCTCCTCCAGGGAGCCTCTCCCAGTCCCTCCAGTGTATGATGATCACTGCCTCCCCTGAAATCTTCGGCTCCTCTGCCACATCCTGAACTGTCCTGGCATGTTGTCGGAGCCCAGCGAATATCTGCCGAATAATTACTGTGTCCTGCATGCTGGCTATGAACCAGGCACTGTGGTGGCCCAGGAGGGCCTGCAAACCTAAGATAATTCTGCCAGTGAGGCATTAGCAGTCCTCCACGACCCAGGTCTAGCCTGTGTCTCCCCTTATTCCAGCCCCTGCCCTGCATACACCCCACAGTCTGCTTACAACCCCCCAAATGCCTCCCACTCTCCATCCATCACAATATTCTGATGATCACTGAAAAGTTGGAGGGTGCAAAAGGTCCAATAAATAAAATAAAAAATCACCCCTAATCTTGTCCTCAGGGCTGACATTTTGCCGTATGTACTTCCTGCCTTTTTCCCCTCCCTCTTTCTCTTTTCCTTTTTTTAAGACAGAGAATTAGCTGTAGTCTTGTATAAGCTCCTTCACTAGTTCCTGGGGTGGTGTGTGCTGACAAGGACATCAGTTTCCTGCCACATCATATTTCAGAAACATGATTTGGCTACTTAAAAGCTTCTGGATGTACTGTAATCTTTTAAGCTGATGTCTTCTGGCTGGGCATTTAGTTTGTTTCCCATTGGGCTATTATAAAGACCCTGCAGTTACTTCCTCAGGACCCCTTCTTAGAAGATGAATTTCCTGACTAGGGTATATCATACCACGCTTTTTTGAGACTCTGAGCCTTTGCATAGGCTGATCCCCCTTCTAGGCTCTCCTTTTCCTATTTGTCCTCAGAGTGAATTCTTATTCCTCTGCGGTACACACATCCCCTTCTTCCCCTGGGCAGCTGCTGCTCTTCCCCCTGGTGTCACGAGTGCCTGTCGACCTCCGGCCTTCGCCTCCTTCATCCTCCAGCTTCCAGCACATAGTAGGCTCCTGGGAAATGCTTCCCAGCTGAATGAGCCAAGCCCTGGATGGGTTAGTAGTAGGCTCGTGTGGTGTTGCTATTAGTCTCCACGAACAAGTGCTGCTATGTCACTACATTTTTCCAAAAGCAGAATGTCTGCTGTGTTTGCCAGCTTGGTTGCTCTTTTAGGAGTGGGTTTACCCTGCCCATCCTGCACTCCTCATTTCCTGCCTTCCAGGGCCCAGTCACTGGGCACCCGCTGAGCTCCAGTGCTGGGCAAGGGGGCACGACCTCCGGGAAGCAGCCTGGACGAGGGTAGGTGCCTGGGACTGGGCGGTGCATGTAACGGCAGGCCCCTTTGGTAGGAGCTCATGCTTTGCTCCAAAGGAAGAGATGAGTGGCAGACATGCAGTAGGTGCTCAATGAATGCGTGTCCGGGAGCTGAGAGGAGGCTGCTGGGATCAGGGGTGGTGAGGGAGCTGGCCTAAGATGACGAGTGTCACAGGGAATTCTCTGCTCTCACACCAGGGACCAGGACCACAGGCTCTACTATCCCCACCCTGTGTCCTCCAGGGGCTCCTGAGCCACCACCAGGCAGGGGGCAGGTGGAGCCTGTTGGCTATTGAGCCCAAGCCGGCTCCCAGGCAGGCATGACGGTTTTCCTCATGGTCTCTCTTGGCAATGTGCTTGGGCAGCCTCAGCTCTGGGGGCGGCAATACGCTCCCTGCTGAGTCCGGGTGCTCCTCTGTGCTCCGCAGAGCAGGGCAGCTCAGCCAGGGGAGCTGGGAAGCTCTGCATGCCCAGGGCAGTTTGGGTCAGTGGATCTCATCCTTCGTTTGCCCATTTACTCACTCAGTCAGTAGACACGGGTCTTGTCGTGTGCTGGAACACAGGACCCCACAGAACCCTGCTCCCACATGCAAGTCTTCAGGGGCTCCCGTGGTCCGCTGAGCCCCACGTGGCCCGCCTCACAGTGTGCTCCAGTGTCTCAGGGGTCCACACAGTCCTGTCTTCCCTACCCTGCCCCTCCTGGGCATGTGCAGCTCCTTCTGCCAGGAATGACTGGCAGGCTCACCCCCCTGTTCACATTCTGTTCTTACCTTCAGGACCAGCCCTCAGACCCTCTTCCAGGAAGCCCTGCTCCATCCTCTGGGGTTGGCATCTCTCTTCCCTCCTCACACTCAGTCCAGGCTGGTCCCTGGCCATGGCTGGATGGTAGGGGCTGCATCTGGGTGCCCTCTGCCTTCCTGGCTACCCAGCAAGGGTCTGGCACATGCCAGGATGACCCACATGCCACCTGAGTGGATGGTAGATTTGGGTCACTGACCAAACCTCGTCTTGGCAGCAGTCCTGTGCGTTTACCTGGGGTTTCTATCTTAAAAGTCCCTGGTGACTGCTCCCTTACTCCTCCCTTCCTGTCTTGTGAAGAGCCTGCCTTGGGACTCTGACCCCCACAGGGCAGGCAAACTCCAGCTGGGTGTCTGCAAAGGTCAGTGTGGCCCAGTGGGGCAAAGTGAGTAATCCTGTGGGGACCTGCCTGGTTGGTGAAGGCACTGGCCATCCCACTGCCCAGGACTGATCTTTGGGGGACACATGGCAGCTCCCTGCTCCCGAGGAGAAGCAGGGGGCCTGCTGATGCTATGCCCATCACCCAGGTTTCACCCATCCGTGCCACTTGCCTGGCTGAGCTGGTGTTTCCAGCCTGGCCTCTTCACTGCCCCAGAATTGCCCCAGCAGGAGTGAAAGTGAGGTCTAACGATGAGGAGGAGGGGGTGCCCACCTGAGGCCCCTTGGCCAGCGCCTGCCTCCTGTCTGGCCTCAGGTCCCCAGCCCAGGCCTCCACCGTTTTCCTCCGACGCCCAGCTTCTCCCCCTCCAGCCCCTCCTCCTCCTCTGTCAGGGCTACCAGAACAAACTCTAAAAAGATAAACTGGACCAAGTCATGTCCCTGATCAAAGCTGTCCATGGCTCCCCACTGTCCCTGATAAAAAGTCCACCTCCATAGGCAGGCATCCAAGGCCCTTCTTGATCTGGTTCCGTCCCTCCCTCTTCCACTTCAACCCCAGCCCCACCCCATTTCCTCTTTCTCCAGCTGCCAAGACCGTCGCATGCTCTGTTCCCTCTGCCTGGAATGCCTTTCCATGCCTTCTTTCCTCGGCAAGCATTTATTCAGCTAGTGTGTCTACCTCCAGGAAGGGCAGGCCAGGCCTGAGACACCCACACGCACCTGTCTCCCAAGACTCCAGTTGAAACAACGACGAACCTGGAGGTGGGGACCTGATGGGGGAAGGAGCCCATAAACCTGCGGAGGCCTCTTAGGTGGGCCTCTGAGGGCCACACGCCCTTCTAACCTCCCACGCAGTTCGGGAGGCCCATGCATGACCTGTACCCTGGCCAGACCCTGCGCACTCTGCTCCCCAAGGGTGTCAGAGCTGGAGGTCATAAGGGGCCTCTCAGACTTGGGGGGGTGGTTGCTCTCCCTTTTCCGGTGAGGCGGGGCCCTTTTCAAACTAGGGGCTCGGCCCTGCACTGTCTGACCTGCTGCTTACCTGTCCTACTCTGAGTGAGGCCTCCGCTGGCCACCTACTGCACCCTGCGGTTGGGGACAGGGATCCCCAAGGTGTGGGGGGTAGAGATGGTTAGTGTGGCAAGGGGACCCTATGCGGCCCAGGAGCTGGGGCCCGCGTCTCCCCGAATGGGGGCGGAGGGGCTATCCTCAGACCCCAGCAGGACCGGCCTGGGGCAGGGTGCGCTCACGGCCGCGGGCAGGGGTCCGGGCCAGGGGCGGGAGCCGCGGCGCCCCGGAAGGAGCTGCGCACGGCCCTGCACGCGGTGCCAGGCGCGGCGGCCGCGGATCCGGAGGTGAGAGCGCCCCCGCCCCTCTGCCGCCCACCGCAAGCGCGGCCGGGCTCGGGGCCGGGGGCGGGCAGGGGAGGGCGCGGGGCGCGGGGCGCGGCGGGGCGGCAGCCTGCCCGATCCCGCAGCGGGGCCCCTCTCCCCTCCCCACGCGGGCCCGCTCCTCCGCTCCCTGCTCCTCCGCGGCGGGATGCGGGCGCCGGGCCCGGCCGGGGGCCGAGCGCCGAGGCTGGCGTGCCGGGGGCACGGGAACCCAGCGCGAGCGCCCCTCCCGGCGCCGGGGCGGGGCGGCGGGCGGGGAGCCAGGGAGGCGCGGAGCCGCGCGGCGGGCGGGAGGGGCGGCGGGGAGCCCTGTCCCCCGCCCCCGAAGGAGGAGTCTGGCTCCCACTTGCTGCCTCGGACGCGCGGCGAGGCGGCCGCCGCCGGAGGAGCCCCCGCCCCTGAGCGCCTCCTCCCCGGAGCCGGGCCCCTGCCTCCCTCCGAGCGCGCTGCTGCTCGCGGCCGCCGCGGCCGCCGAAGAGGAGCCGGGGGCCAGGTAGGGCTGGGGCGGCCGGGGCGCGGGCCGGGGCGCGGCGGGCGCGGGCGCGGCCGGGACCCTCTGCCGGCACGGGGTGAAACCCGCGGCGCGGCGCAGGGCGCCCGCAAAGTTACTTTAGCTGCCTTGGCTGGGTGCTGGCGCTGGACAGGGCACCCCCGCCGCCCTGCGGGCTGAGCGGGTGCGGCCGGGAGGGGGCTCGGCCGGGGCGCTGGACTCTGACTGGGGCCAAGGGGTCAGCGAAACTTTTCCCTAGCTCGCCGGCCGCTGCTGGCTGCGGGCGGAGTTGCTGGTGGAAGAAGCAGACTGGTGGGGTGCAGGCGGTGAGGACGGTGATAACAATAGCAGCCCCTGGTCGTTGAGAGCCTACTGTGTGCAGTGAAGGCCCCGCTGGATCTTGGGGGCAAAGGAGCGGCGCGACTAAGGCTGGTCTAGTGGCCTTTTGCTAGGTATTGCTGGAAACTCCATCCATCCATCCATCCATCCACCCATCCATCCGTCCATCCAGTCACTCATTCCACACATATTTATTACTGTCTGCTGTGTGTCTGGCACAGGGGATTCAGTGGCTAATCAGACAGGTCCCATTCGTGGAATGCTCATACTAAGGAACAGTTTTGTCTCTTGTGTGTTTATTTGTACACAGCCTCCCTTGACCCACTTGGAGACAGAGGAGGGTCAGTTTGAGACCTGATGTATCTAGGAGTCTGTGGCAAGCCCCAGTTTGGGGTCCTTGACTCATGTTTCACCATCCCCTTCCATCCATTGGGGCAGGAGGCCCCACCCTGGAACTGGCCCCAATCTGCCCAGCTGACCTCTCTGGGATGTCTTTCTCTGAGGGTCAGACCTCTTCCAACTCTCTCCTCCAGGAGCTTGGATGCCTCCCCTCCCCATTTCCAAGGCCCCTATTGAATGGCCCAGAGGAGGGCTTGTTAAGTGGCAAACAATTATGAAATTAAACTGGGGAACAAAAGTCGGCTGGCTGGTGAATGGCTGAGCTGGCTCGACAGGACTTGAATGGTGGTGGGAGACTTGTTAGCGGGGATCAGTCATGCTGGGGGTCTTCGGCAGACACTGCCATCATCAATACCCTCACTGGTGTTTCAAAAAAAAAAAATTAAACCAACTTCATGAATAATTTGTCACATCAGCTAAAATGCTTTGGGGGATGTCAGAGAGGCCACGGGCTGATTGCCACATGGAAGTTGGAAACCAGGCCTTGGTCCACAGGGGCCGACACACTAGGAGACCATTTGGAGAGAGGGTAGAATTAGCTGGGCTGAGGCCGGCTTCTGGAGCTGTGGAGCCAGCCGCTGGTGATCGGGAGGCATTCTGGAGCCGGGCACAATGTACAGGGGACCACGGTGTGGGAGCCATGCATAGCAACTGCTTCACGATGCTCGGCTCCCTGCAAATTGGCTTTCCCAGTGGCAGCCCCACAACACTTGTAAAATCTTTTCTTTCAAGATGGGTTTCTGCTAAATGGTTACGTCTACTTGAATGCTCACTCGGTGGAGGTACATTGATTGGCTGACGGCTAGTCCAAAGGTGATAATCCAGTTAGAGGTTTAATCATGGATCGGAAGTGCTTCAATGTGGGGCTGCCTTCCTATTTATTTCTAGGCCCCAGGAATTTCAGAAGACCTGGATTGAAGTAGGTCCCTCTAATGTCCATGTGGGTAGGTTTGGAGTGTTGCCTGCATGTGGGAGGCCATATCTCGGATTCTAACCGCTGTGTATGCACTCAGAATCACTCAACACCCCCCAGCCCAACCCAGCTGATGCCCTGTGGGCTGTGTTTATGGACAGATAGTTTAGGTAAAAGACCAGGGCTTCGGAGCTTTCGACTCCACTCTATATCAGGAGTGCCTAGACTGACATCTCGGATACTATTCAAGAAAAGCCTGCTTTTTAAAAATTTCCCAGTCCACCCATGAGACTATTAAATCATCTGAGGAAAATAATTTAAATGCATTTGTTTTCCCTTGAACTTGTTACATTCCCTTGCAGGCAGCAATGTCCCCTCCCATTCTCATCTAACACAGGACCCCTCTTTCTGAACTTGTCTGAGGAATTGAGGATGGCAGCGGGATTGCACTAAGGGGTAACCCTCAAGAAGGAAAATCAGCATTCTCAGGGTGGGTTCCAGACTAGTGGCAAACAGAGAACCCTCCCCAAAGGGCAATCGTCTTTGAATCTATCAAAATTATTTCATTTTTCCAATTTCAGGTCTGTGAACTGATCATGAATAGCAGGGCAGAGGAAATTAACCAGCCAGGCAAAGACTTTTCACAAGTAAATATTATGCACAGAAAAACATGCAATTAGTGGAGGTTAGTTAATGCCTTTCAAGTTGCGGTGAGCTGCAGTTAAGGGTGGGATTTCTGTGTTATCCCTGAATTGTCTGTCAAAATCTTTAATGTGACAATGTGACAATGTGACATGTCTTTCCCATTGCCCCTCCCTCCCCGGGAGCGGGAAAAGGGTCTTTTCAAGCATTCCATCCCCCTTCCATTCTTCTCCCTGAGATCTCTCCTTTCAGCCATTGGTACCTTTGTCTGCTTGTACCTCTGGAGCGAGGGACCCTGGGGAAAGGGGCTTCCCAGGTGCAGGAGCCCAGGGATGAGTTCTTAGGCTTGTTCTGTGTCCAAGGTCACAGAGTGGCATCTCACGTGAGAGAAAGGCTGCTTGTGGGGGCTTCCCTGGGCCCAAACCTCTCACCTTCCGGGAGCAGACGCGCCAGACACTTGTGGGGCAAGGACATGGGCAGAAGGGGGTGAAGTTCACTCTGAGAGCAATTCCTTGCAGCCGTGGTTCCTGGGGTGCATGTGCCCATGGAACGAGGTCACCAGTCATCCTCTCCCAACTGCCACTGAAATGATTTGACTTGGGTCTGAAGAAGTGCCCAAAATGTAAAGAGCAAAACAACCCCAGAGGAAAGAAAAAAGAGACCGCTTTTTTTGAGATGGTGTTCGAGGGAAGGTGTAAACGTTCCTCAGTTCATTTGATTCAGTGGGGCTCTCCCTGGTGACCTGGCGATTCTGCTGCCAAAACAAATGTTTTACTTAATTCTGACTTTTTTTTTCTTAATGAGACAAGACTTAGTTATGTGTTATCTCCATTAAAAATATTGGTGGCTGATGCAGGCAGCCCAAAGTCATGAGACCAATCTTAACACATGGAGATTCTGTGTTTGCATTTTGAACTCAGTAACTTGAGATGTTCTTTGGTCTTTTCCTGCCTTTCTGCGAATTACTCTTTGGGGGTTTTCTTGGAACGTAATGTCACAATTTGGTCATACCTCATAAATAGAAGCAGCTACAATAAAAAAGGAGTCTCTCCTTGGGTTGCTTGTGATTCCCATTGAGCTCAGAGCCAGGGACTGAATAGGTCCTTTGCGCCACTGTCCCAGTCCACACCTGAGAATTGCTTCTGTTGCACATCTTCGCATTTCCACCCCTTCCTTCCCAGAAGGATATGAGGCTCAGCATTGATGCACATGAAAAGACTTTTGGCATCGCCCATGCTAATTTCATCACTTGAAGGAGAAAATGATTCCTGCTTCCAATTTCCAGCACACCCGTGGTTTCCCTTCATTTCATTTTTTTTGCATTTTCCAACAGTACTGCAGCCTGCAAAGGCTGCAAAATATATTGCACAGGCTACCTGAGAGGTATGAGTCCTTCCCCTCGTCCTGCCTTTTTCCCGGCCCCAGGAGGCGCTTTTGCTGTTGCAGTATTCGTGGAAAAGGCAAATGCTCCCTCCGCCACCCCGGGCTCCCCACACACCACTGGTGTGTGTGTGTTGGGGAGGTGGAGAACCAGTTTTGCTTGTGTAAGTTTCTCATTCAGACACATTAGTTAATTGATTATACTTTAGAGGCTTAATCCTTAGTTGCAAATTCTTGCATGATCACAAAATATATACTTAAACTGATCATAAAGATGGCAAAACCCCAATCTCAGACTTAAGTGTAGAATTACCATAGTGCCGATTTGATTATGCTTCAGTGACATCTGTTTAATAGATTTCCATGCGAACTGTAAATCTACATTCACTTTCTTTGCAAACTGTATTTGAGTGGTGAGCAACCGGGACCCCCCCTTCCTTCCTCCCCCACCCCTGTGTGTCCCAAACCCCCACTACTGTTGAGTGAGACTTGATGTGTATGTGGGAAGGGGATGCCGTGTGCTGCTTTTGCACATTTACCTCGTTTCCTTTTGTGTGTAGGTCTGTCTACGTGCATGTTTGAAACAGATCTGAGCAGCTTCCCATTTCAACTCCACAGATATACGAATCTCCAAGTGCTTTATTTTGAAAACTAGGACATAGCACTTTTCAGAAGAAAAATTGTTCCATTCACTATTATTTATGTGATTGCTGATCTGCTAGATGGATATAGAAGGCACCAAGAATTATAATAATTTATGGAGCGGAGCGCTGGTTTACAGACCTATTTCTCAGCTCGCGCTTGTGGGTTTGAGTCTTGGGCCTCGTTTGGTGCTACAGGAATGGAGGATATTCAGAATTCGAAGACCGGCCGGGTGAACTGACTGCGTTCAGATCTAAAATTAAAGGAATAAGTGAACAGCTATTTGTGGCAGACAGGACATGAGCCAGTAAGTAGCACTTTTCATCATTCCGAAGTGAAAGTACATAATTGGAAAATGAAGCGGCAGCAACGGCTGGGGGGGTGGGCGGCAAGGAATCAGAAAGTGTAATTTAAAATCATGTAGTCATAATTCAAAATGGGTCCAGCTAAAAGGTTTTTAAGTGGCAAATGCTTTAAAGTCATTCGCGGTTGATCCTTTTTCAAGGGATAGGGTCTAATTTTCATGATATTTGTGGATTCCTTCATGCCTTAGCTCATCAGTTCGTTCAGCGTGGCTGCTAACACCAGCTGCAGGCCAGTATTTTCTTTCCTTGGAAATCCACAATCGATAAAGATGGAAGTCACACCTGAGGGCTGTCATTTGAGGGACATGGTGGGATTGGGTCTGACTTTTTTTTTCCACGCTGGGCTCTTTGCTCTTTTTCCTTTCCTTTTTGTTCCTCTATTTATTTATTTTTATTCTTTATGACATTTGCAGCTGTTGGCTAATCAATTGCATATTTTCAGGCACGAGCAAAACAAGGGAAAAAGAACAATTTAAAAGTGACTTTTGAGCTCTTGTGGAGGCACGCCTTGTAATAGAATTATTCCCAAGCCCCCACACCTGGTGCTCTTCAGTTAAATATTATTTCTTCTGCCTTTTGCTTGGGGGGACTACTTAGGAGGTGTGGGTGTGGTTTTTCTGTGACATTTCGCCACATTGCAACTAAGTTTTCAACAAAAGCCTCAGTGAGCAGGGTCTGCCCCTGAGCTGGCTTTCGCTCCACTTTGCTCTGGGTGCTCAGGGGAGACAACCAGCAGGCTGACCCGTTGGAGGGGCTGGGGGTGCCCCCTACTCGTGGTCAATGCAGAAGAGGAGTGGGAGCAAAGACGTGGGGGAATTGTAGAGGAAGCTCTCCAGGTGTTGGGCTCTGCCAGGATGGCGCTGCTGCGGGGAGGCCGTCGGGGTGGGTGTTTCTCTGGGGCTGCTGCTTAATAGACAGTCGCCCTCCTGCAGCCATTGAGTGCCATCTGACTTTAGACTCAGGCCAACACAGTATTGTCCTAGCCTCCCAGCTGTAGCTACAGACATGCCCGTGCCAGGACAGGACACATGGGGGCTTCTTGGGTGGAGCTGCCTTCACAGCCTTGGGTGGCTGGCGTGGAGCAGCGCCAGCAATTTGACTTTACCCTTTGTGACATTTCCAACTATTGAAATGGGGACACATTTGAGAGCCCGAGAGGATGCTGGTCACGGATGGGGCACACGGGTGTGAACCGGAACTGTCCTGGGCTCTCCCTGACTTTGAGGAGTCTGTGTCGGGCTGGAGTAGATGCCCAAGATTCATGGCAAATGATAGTTATCTTTGGTTATCTTTGCGGATCAGCAACCCCGGGCAGCGCAGATGCTCACAGGTTTCCCTCATGTATCTGTTGGATATATCTGCTGGGATGACCCAAGGGTCTCCTTTGCAAAAATCCCCGTGCTCTTAAGAGGCTCCGTGTAAGCCAAGGCCCTTCTCAGAACCCCTTTCTGGGCTTCGGCTCATGCCAGCTGGCTTCATAGTTTGGGCTCCTTCTCAGAGGCCTGGAGACCCCCACCCTCCACCTCTCCATAACAGGGTTCTGAGCCATTCTGTTGAGCTGTCTGGCTGCTCCCACTGGGTCCCAAGCCCTTTGAGGGCTGGTTTCACATCTGAGTCCTTTGGATCCTAGAACAGGGTGTGCCCCCGAGTGGGGCCATGAGGGCTGACTGGTGACCTGCAGGGGCCAGGTGAGGCAGGTGTCGAAGAATTTGCCTGGAAAAACTAGTCAAGGGCAGGTTGTACTGGACATGTGCCATCACAACACGCTGAGACTCACCAGCGGTGGGGCGGCAGGGAAGGGCCCAGGAGCCCGGCTTCTAGGTGGGAGAGAAGGGGGTCTTTGTGTATTTCAAAGCGTGCTCAATTCTTGGAAGTTGCCTGCAGGGCTTCTGGGTTCCCTTGGGACTTTCTACCCACGGTGGAAGAGGCATGTAGTGAGCACCTACTGTGTGCTGGGCCCTCAGCTTGCTGCTTTTGCAGGTTTCACGTCCTGTAATCCGGGAGGGAGGTTTTTAGCCTCTGCCTGTTCTCAGATGAAGGATGTGAGATCCTGGACGTTCAAGCTGCCTTTGGATGGGGCTTGTGAGGCTCGAGGGCCTGCACATTTTCTCTCACTCATTTATTTGTTCCCCTGGTGTTTCATTTGGCCTCTCATTCAGGCGAAGACTCTGTGTTGGGGGCTTTGGTGAGAGAAGCCCTGGGAAGTTGTGGCAGGGTCGCCTGACCCGCCTGGGGAGGTTGAGGCAGATGTCCCTGAGGCCCTAAGGCAGGAAATAGGTGTGTGTGCACAAGGCCTTCCAGGCAGAGGGAACAGCATGTGTGAAGGCTCAGAGGCGGGGCTCTCGGTGCGCCAGGGAAACCCGGAGTGGTGGCTTGGCCTGAATGGTGAGAGGGAGGCTGGGCCCAGTGTGGCCTCCCGAGCTGGTCCAAGGAGGGGGCAGCTCGGTGCTCCTGAGGAGATCCACTGTGTGGGAGGGAACGGCCGGTCAGAAGGGTGTGGTTCCCGCCTTGGCAATGCCGCAGGAGGAGGCCAGGCTGCAGGAGCTGTCAGAGGGGGCTGGGGCCAGGAGTCGGCTTCTTTCCTAGGTAGGGGCTTTACGTACAGTTGACGCCTAATAGCTGCATACTGCTTGGCGCCTTCATGGGCCTCTAGGTTCCTCTTGGAGAGCTGTGGCCTGACACATGGAACCTGCAGACCAACAAATAAATGCCTTTGAAGGGAAAGCAGAAGGGGAAGCCTTGTGAAAATCTTATGAAAGAAGACTTTAGAAAATTTAGCCCTAAAAAAATGGAGGCAAATTTTCAACCCAGAAATTTCTGGAATTTTTCAACCCTCCCAATCTGGGCTGACTGGTCCTTTATGGAGGGGCAGGCACAAGGCTCCCTTCACCCCCTTTGTTACCCCAAGAGGGGACCAGTGAGGAAGCAGAATCACAGAGAGGTTGGGTGAATTGCCTGGGGCCCCACAGCTTGGCACCACAGAACTCAGTTTCCCCCTTGCAGAAAGCACACCAGTGTCAAGAACAAAAACAATAAGAGAGACCATAACTTGGTGCTTCTTCTGCCCCAGGCCCTTTGCACTTACTGTTCCCTTGGCTCGGCGAGGTTCTCTGCCCCGCTACCTTTCTCTGTCTGGGTGAGGCTGGTTCCCTCTCAGCATGCACATTTGAAGTGATGTCACCCTCTTCAGGCTTTTTTAATCACCCATTTCTTGCATTAAAGTACCAACCCCTCTTTCCTGCATTATTCATTTTTCCAGGCCTATGTTATTATCTGAAAGTATCTTTTCTTTATGTGTGTGTTTACTTTATTGCCTTGCCACCAATTCCTTGAGGGCAGTGACCTCTTTGCTTTCTCACTGCTCTTTACAGCCCCTGGAGCAGCGAAGGCCGCGGTAAATATTTGTTGAATAACTAAATGCACTAATTAACCCATTCCACCTTCCTTTCATAGCTCCATTTACTTCCCACCCACTGGCACAGAGGAGGCACCTGTGGCCCGGCCAGTATCTGTGACCTGTTCGAGGTCATTGTGCTGGACGAAGAGCCAGAACAGAAGCCTGGGAGGTGTCCCTGCGGCAGGTCCCAGCGGTCCCAGCACGTCCGCTGTGTTGCCTGCATAGCGTGTTGTTTTGTGGACCAGGTGTAAACGCTTCCCAGCTAAAAGCCGTTTGTTTGGGAAATGCTGCTCCCCCTCTGTGGGTGGCTGTGTTCTCCGCATGCTGGCTGACGTGCTGCGGCTCCATAAATATTAAATGGGTATTAAAAGAAGGCTCTGCGTTCCCAGTTTCCCTGATTTCTTCAAGCAGGGCCCATTGCGAACCCCTTTATGTGAAACGCAGCATTTCACTGCGGAGCGCCCCCGGGACGCCTCGCTGCCTGCCTTTTCTGGCTGAGTCCCTGGTGCAGAGCTGTTTCCCCCCACCCCAGTCCCATCCCCCCAAGCTGCTGGTGGACAGCAAGGCCTGCAGGTGCGCGCATCTGGTGGGGGTCCTGGGAGCCCCTTCACAAGGGCTGGCCTGCCTCCTTGCAGGGCTGTGAGGGGTGGGGGAGGGAGGGGCGGTGTCTCCCCAGCCTTCAGCTTTGCCCTCCTGACCCCCACCCTCGCCCAGGCCTGTGCTGGGCACTAGGGAAAGAGGCTGGCAAGACACAGACTCTGCCCCTCCATCCGTCCCTGCGTCCATCCATCCATCAGTCCATCCCTCCAGCCCTCCATCCATCCATTCACTAATTCAATATTTATGAAGTATCTGTGATAGGCCTGGGGTGATGATAATATAACAATAATAGCTAGCATTTATTGGGCGCTCACTGTGTGCTGGGCCCCACGACGAGCAATTTACATGTGTCACCTCATTTCATCTTCACTACTGCATAAGGGGGTAGTTTTTCTCTCCATTTTGTGGGTGAGGAAGCAGCCTCTGGGGAGGGGGTAAGCCACTTGCTTGGGGCTGCAGAGCCGGGGGGGGGCTGGAGCTGACGTGGGGGGGCAGCAAGGGAGACCCAGACCTTGCCTCCAGGGACTGGGCTCTCCATGGCCCCTTGGAATGAGGACCCCTGATCAAGGCCTTTCTGAGGAAATACGGGCTTTGTTGAGGGGTGAGGGGTGGGTCAGCTTTGGCCAGCTGGAGAGGAGGGCGAAGTGGTCTAGGCAGAGGAGCTGGAGCCCTGGAGCCCGGCTGCCTGTGCCCGGAGCTCAGCGCCCCTCTGCGCTGTGCTGGGCAAGAGCCTTCCCCTCTCCGCGATGGGCCGTCCTCACCTGTGAACCGGAGGCATGGCACGCCCATCTCCTAAGCAGGTGGTGAGTGAGAAAGTGTTGGACTGAATGGCTCCGAGCATGGGCACAGCTCCCCTGAGCTGGACGCCTCCAGGGGCTGGGCCTGCTGGGCCCGGGAGTGTGTGGCTGGAGCATGCGCTGGGCCAGGCAAGCACTTCAGTAGGGTGACCTTTGAGAAAATTCAGGTTCTCTAGGCCCCTGGAGCTGCCCCTTTGCTCACACTCAATGCCCCTGTACCACAGGCGCCCCAGTACCTGACAGCACCTCCTCACCGCAGGCATTCGATACACAGGTACCTGACTGAATTGAACAGTGATTATAATGGTAACAACCAATGTTAGCTGGGTCCTTGGTACCTGCCAGGCCCTGTGCTCAGGATCCCTGTTCATCTGACCTGTACAGCTGCCCTGGGGGTTGGTGTTAGTATTATTAAACCCATTTTCTGGAAGAGGACGCTGAGGTTCAGAGAGGTTGGGAGTCTGGCCAAACATCACACAGCAAGTCAACACAATGCTGGGGCTCAAACCCCTGTCCATATCTGGGCTGTTGGAGCCGAGGGCCTCCGCATCTGCTGCCCTGAGGCCTCTCTTTGGGTCACAGACAGGTGGCCCGGGCCAGCTCCTGCAGAGACTTGAGTCCTAGGTCTCACTGGCCCACCTCAGATGCCCGCCACTCTGTGCCCTCTGGGACTGCCTAGTCCCTAGGGTCGGTTAGCAAGACAAAGAACAGGAAGGAGTGTGTCCTGGGGTGGAGAGCAGATTTTCTGTCATCTTCCCCAGTGGAGAAGAGGGTATGTGCTGTGAATCAGGCTGTGTGTTTTGGAGCCGGCGGGGAAGGAGGACATTGCTGTGTATCACACCTTGTATGGGCATGATTGTTGAGACTTTTAAAAAATTAATAATCCATTTCTCCTTTGCACGTAATTAAAATGTTCTCCAGTCCCTAATTTTTGTCATTTTCCTAATCTAATTTGTTTTCTGACTGTGTCGATTCTTCATCCATGCGCGAAGCAAAGGGGATTTTTCTTCGTTTAACGTGACTGGGATATGACTGTCCAGGAATAGTTTAAATGATGTTATTTTTTTCTTGGTTAAATGCAGTTCAAACAGAATCGTCATCGGAGGGTCTTAATGACCAAAAATTGAAACAAAACAAAAGATCTTCAAGGGATGTCCTATTAGTGTCTAAGAAAATAATTATGGAAAAGAAGGAGAAAAATAGATGGGCCAAGTAAGGAGGCATTAGCCAGTGTGTCAAACGTTTGGGTGTGCTGGGGTGGGAGGAAGTCTCCTCCAGGGCTTGAGTTTCCAGGATTCCACAGAGCCCAGTTGGAACCAGTCAAAGGGACGTTTCCATCCAGTATTTACAAATGCACACTGCACTTTGCAATGAAAGCAATTAAAAGAAAAAAAAAGATAGCCTCCGCAAGCTGCAGCTCTAAGTGGATTCAAGTTTGACTGGGAACAGAAGAATTCCTGAGAACGTTACAAGGCACTGGAAGGTTTTTTAAGGTAGATATGTTCCCCCAGCAGCCCCTGACGGCCGCCCCCTGAGCTGAGTTGGTGTACGGCAATCTGTCTGGGAAAATCCCTTCTCCAGGCACTGCTAAAAGATATCTTTAGGCAAAATTGATGTTGAGGAAGGAATTTGTGCCCGTGTCTCCACCTGCTCGGGCTTGCAGGGGTGTGCGTGAGGTGTGGTGGGGGGGTCTGTGGGGAGGGGGTGGGGCTGGCGGTGAATCCCAGCTATTCCCCAAATCGGAAAAGTGAAACTTACCTTACCTGTTTGCAGAATACCAGCCATTGTCTTGCTTCATCTCACGGTCACCCTGTGTGCTCTGGAGGATTTTCTCAAAGGAAAAAAAATGTCTTAAGTATTTAGACATGTTGGACCATGCATGCATCCATCCATGGCGTTGTGTGTGTATGTTTTTTTTGGGGGGTCCCCTCCCTCCCTTCCCTTTTCTTTTTACCAAAGTATATTCATCAAACTGCTGAGTTGGAAAGATTTGTAATGAGTTTTTGAGCTGTACAACTGTGTTTTTTTTTTCCTCTTCCCCCGCCCTCTCCCTCTTTCTAAATCTTCAGCTGACATTAAATAAAGCAAATCCCAAACAGATTAACTGTCGCACGGTTCTGCTCCGTCTCTTCAGTCTGTTTCCAGGTCTGGCTCGGGGCTGGGCAGCGGTGGCGGAAGATGCCCGGGTGGCCAGCAGAGGTCCATGTGGCGCGCTAGGGGGGATCCCGGCGTCCCGAAGGCGGAGGCGCTGGCCCTGCTGCCCTGCGGCCTGGGCATGGCGTTCTCGCAGTCCCACGTGCTGGCCGCGCGGAGGCACCAGCACAGCCGGCTCATCATCGAGGTGGACGAGTACAGCTCCAACCCCACCCAGGCCTTCACCTTCTACAACATCAACCAGGGCCGCTTCCAGCCACCGCACGTGCAGATGTGAGTGGGGGGGGCTCTTGGCGCGGGGGGGGGGTGGCTGGGCGGTGACTGCCCCCCCTGGGGCGGGCTCCCGGACTCGGAGTGCCTCCTGGTCTTGGGGCCCAGCTCACTCCTGCGTGTTGACTGAAACGATTCTGGAATCCCAAGATCCCCAAGGCTCCAAGCTGGGAGGGACGTGTGAGAAGTCGCAGAGTGACAGCCTGTGGGCCCGTTCTGGCCCAGCCCTGTTTCATTTGGCCAGGAGAATGTTCTACAAATATTTAAAAATGAGGGGATTGCACATACAAACCCAGACTGCTGTCTTTGCTTTACAAAACCAAAAGGCCTGGCAGCCGCAGGCCCATGTGTCTTGGTGGCAGCGTCCGGGGGGGCTGAGTTCCAAGGGCACCCTCTTGGTATTTGGGTTGGTGACATTTGGTCTAATTCATGTTCCTTATTGTACAGACAGGGAGACTGAGGCCCAGAGAGGGGAAGGAACTTGCCACAGGCCTCGTGGCAGGTTGGGACTGTGCTCATGGGCTGGCTGTCTTCTGCCTCTACTCTTCCCTTTTGTCCAGACCCCTGTGCTTCTGTTGAGCAGGCAGACACACTTTCCAAGAGGACCAGGGAGGTCTGCCGCCCATCCCCTGGGGCTGATGGGAAATGCCAGGGATACCCTAGCAGTGAGGCCGTGGCTAGAGCAGACTTGGGACCCTGTGCTGGGAGAAAGGGGGAACTTTCTCCTCCCTGAGTTTTTTTATGATGTCCAGAGAGGAGCAGGCAGCCCAGGGTGGAGGTGGCTAGTTCCTGGCCCTGCCCCTGCTGGCTCCTTGCATTCCCAGAAGACCCTCCTTCATTGTCCCTGCACTGCAGAGCTTACTAGGTGAGAAACAAAGGCCCGGACAGGTGCCCCAAGCAAGCCCACCCAGCTGGTTAGGCCGGAGCTGGACTGCCCGCCTCCCACCCTGGACTTGCTCACACTGGGACCTTTTTGCTGTGACATGTGCAGAAGCGTGCACCTCCGTGTCAGACATCTGAATTACTTTCAACCCCTTCGGGGTCCCCCTGTGCTGGGTCTGTATGCCTGAAAAGCCCCCGAGGAGGGGGGAGACCCACCACCCCAGTGACAGCACAGGGTGTCAGAACTGGGATGGGGACACTACAGGCCTTGGGGCCCAGACAGGCCCTCCTGACCAGCAGCCTGGGCCAGATGAGGGCACAGGTCCCGACCTCCTCTAGGGCCATGAGCACCATCTCTAGGGAGCAGCAGTAAGGTGGGGTCCCAGCAACTGTCCCTTTGGGGAGATCGGAGAATCTTGCACCTAGAGAAGCAGCCAAGGGGTTTCCAAACCCAGGCTGGACAGAGGTTGGGGTGGGTGGGACCCTGCCTGTCCATCCTGTGTAGTTCCTGTGGGACTCCCCCTCTGTTGTGAGGGGTGAGCCCAGAGCCATTACGGGTGGGAGGGAGGGCTCTGGAAGGCAGGCAGCACCAGGCCTGGAGGGGAGCTCCTGCGCCCTCTTCCCTGCAGCCCTGGCTCTGGAACGCACTCGCTTCCATGGGGGCTGTAGGGCTGGTGTTGTCAGTAGTGCCTACTTTATTTTTTGCTAGATTTCTACTTGGGACACTGCTGCCAATTCCCGTTTGGGGCCTGACTGGCTAATTTGGGCTGGATGGAAGGCCCTGGTTCTCTGGCACGCCATTTATTCGTCTCAGGGACCTTGAGGCCTGGCAGGGCTGCTGCAGGGAGGGAGGCCTTCCCTGGGCTGGTGCAGAGAAGGTGGGGTTTGTGTGTGTCTACCATGTGCACATCCACTTAGGAGGCCCCTGGAACCATAGAGAACGGTCCCATGCAGAGCCGTCATTTACAGCACCCCTGCCTGGGCCCAGCAGACACCCAGGCGACTCCTAACCCCAGAACGGAGGAGGGGAAACCAGAAGTCAGAGGAGAGGAGGAGGGACCCTCTGGAGAAGGTGACTTCTAGGCTGAGATCCAGAGGAGGAAGAGTAGGGGGCAGCCGTTGAGAGAGGGCTGGGAAAAGGGGGCATCTGAGAACTTCAGACACACTTTGCTGGGCAGACATGCCCCAGGCAGGAGTCGCACAGGCCCCTGCAGGCCGACCTGTGTCCCGAGGGAGGGCAGCGCACAACCGAGTGAGAGGGGAGATCTTCTCCATGAATCCATGAATGACTGTGGGTCATCTGTTCATTCACTCACCCATTCAGGATGATAGCAGAGGGGCAGCACGCCGGTTAGAAATAAGTGCGCTGAGCTAGCCCGCCTCGGGTTTGAATCCTGCCACATAATTGTGGGGTGGCTCTCGGTGCTGCAGTCGCCCCATCTGTAAAATGCTGCTTGTAGTAATACTGAGGA
The DNA here is from genome assembly GCA_032199065.1 of Smutsia gigantea. Taxonomy (NCBI): domain Eukaryota; kingdom Metazoa; phylum Chordata; class Mammalia; order Pholidota; family Manidae; genus Smutsia; species Smutsia gigantea. The sequence continues at coordinate 174,935 of JAVSCE010005688.1, forward strand.
CAAAGTAGGTAAATCCACTGTGAGTGGGGCCAGGTAGCAAATGTTCAATATCGTTAGCATGCACCGTGCTGGCCAGGTGCTCCAGACACAGCAGTGATCAAAGACAAAGCCCTGAGCTGACATTCCAGAGGTGGGGCAGACAGTTGGCACACGGCATACAAGCACATATGCAATAAATAGCCTATGATGCTGGTAGCTCCGAGCGCTCTGGAGAAAGTGCTCAGTGACTTGTGGTCACGTAGTGATTGCGGGAAGAGCAGATCGACGCGGGCTTGGCCACTCGCATCCCTCCTGGCCTGCTCTGCTGCCGCCTCCCGAGGCTGGGATTCCAGGCTCTCATTGTGGGTGGGGCTCAGAGGCTGCTGGGGGACGGGGCTGGGCCCTGGGAAGAGCATGCACCCAGCCCAGTCCTGGGCTCCTCGTACAGCGCCCCCTAGTTGCCTGCTCAGGCAGCCTGGCTGTGAGACACAACTTTGCATAAAGCTGGTGAAGCCAGAGCCACGCAGGGGCTGGGGGGCCGCCTCGTCCCCCTTCTTTCAGCCTGCAGGCCCCGAGAGTGGGGAGAGCGTGCGGGCTGCCAGGGGACGGCTGTGTGGGTTTCCATGGCGAGTCTCCGCCACAGGAGAGGCGGGAGGAGAGATGCCACTTCCTGACACGTGATTTATCACTGCCTTGGGCTTTGTCTCTGGGGTGAGGGAGCGAGGGGGCCTTATTTAATAAATCCACAATTTATATTTAATAACAACAGTGACAGTCCAAACGTGGCCTCCGACAGAGCCGTGTGATTTATGCAGTTGCCCCCAGAGACCCTGGTGGTAATGAGGCTGCCTTTGCCTGAATAATGGCTCTCTGGATCTGGGCCTCTGGCTTTCGGGCCCTGAGACAGAAGACCCCTCAGCCTGCGCTGGCCTGGTGAGAGCCCCTCCCGGTGCTGTGATTCCGTCCTGGGTGGGCAGGTGGACTTGTCGCCTGCTGGTCAGTGAGGAGGCAAGAGCAGCGCTTGAGGGACGGGCTCCCCCTGGGGTCTGCCCTCCAGCTGCCGTGGGGGGGCGGGTGCCAGGCACCTCCTCTCTCCAGCTTTTCAAAGGAGTCCTGTGGATGGAGACTTGAGTCACCCTGTTGAAGACCGCCCAGGCACGTCCGCTGTGCGGGGTCCTCAAGCAGGGCAGCAGAGCGGGGGAGTGTGTGTGCCAGGCCTGGAGGGGTCCCTTCGGTCTGGTCCCCTGCCCTCCCCACTGTGCCAGGTTGGCGCACTGATCCCCTCCTAGGGAAGGAGGCTGAGGCTTCAAAAGGGACCTGTGGCTCCTTGGCCCTTGTGCCCTGAGAGGTACCCAGGAGAAAGTGAAAGTCAGCCCTGAGCCCAGGTGGAGGCCCAGGGGCCAGGTGGGAGGAGGGGACTGAACCTCGAACATTCCGTTCTTCCTCCTGCCTCGGGCTTTACACTCCCACTCTTTGCCCTGCAAACACTGAGGCATTCTTTAGCTCTTGCCCAGGTGTAACTTCCTCCAGGAAGCCCTCCCTGACCTCTCCCCAGATCAGGTCTCTCTCTCCCCCTCCCTCAGTCCCTTGCCTTGGCTCCAGGGGCTTAGAATCTCCCCTTTCATGCATGGCACTTGCTTCAGCCTGGGGTCATACACAATTTCCTAAGCATCTCCCTCCTCCACCAGCATGGGGCTGGTCGCTTGAACCTTGTTCCCAGAAGACGTATGGGTAGAAGAGAGAAAAAGGAGCTAGTATGAAGAGGAAATGTGGCCCAGGAAGAGTGGGGGACCAAGGAGGGCCTCTTGGGGGTGGGGGCATAACCCCTGGGCTTGGAGGACCAGCAAAAGCAAAGGCCGAGAGGTGGGAAAGAAGGGCAGGCCTGGGCACTCCGGAGGGCAGCGTGGTGGGGTCACCTCAGAGCCAGTGATTCACGCGCAGAGCACCAGACAGTTGTGTGACATGGAGTCACCCTGTCCCTGCCCCTCCTGGGGGGCTCCATTTCCCTAACTGTGGAATGAGAGGAGGAGACTAGAGGTCCCTCTTGTTCTGAAACACCACAGCTCAGGCCTTGTCCCACGGCTGGTCATGCAGCTGGAACCCTGCTGAAGGGACAGGTCCTCTGCCTCCACTCCTGACCTGCAGAGTCCCCCATTTCCTCAGAAACAGCAATAAGACAGGGAGGGTGGCCTCTGTTTCTGATGCCCTTGGGAGTTTTTGGTACCAGGAACCTCACTTCCAGGGAGCCCATGGCTATGGGGGAGGGAGACTGGAGGAGGGGGCATTCACAGCAGGGTTTTGAGCTGCGAAGGTCATCGGAGTTCTCACAATATCTCCAAGAGTGAGGGGGACTGGAGGCCGGGAGGGCCCAGGGCACAGCGAGGAGGCCCCCCAGCTGGGATGCCAGCCCAGGGCTGGGCGTCCGAGGCTGCATTCTCTATTCTGCACCGTTCCTGTGCCATGACTCCTGTGAGAAGATCCCTTGATAGTCAGGGAAGAGGTGGTGATGGGTTTCAGGTCAGGGAGGGAGAGCTTTACCTTTTCTCTGGTCCAGGAGGAATGTCACTGGGAAATTACCGTTTTGCTTCATTTATTCTTGGCACAAGAAGATGTTGAGGTTAGATGGACAAATTCCTGTTATGAAGACCCAGGTTCAAATCTCTCTTTACCTACTAGTTGGGACCTTGGACATGGGACTGACTTTCCTGAACCTCAGTTACTTAATCCATAGGGCTGCTGTGAACCAGGTGTTAGGGTTTTACCATTACAAGTGCCAGAAATCCAATTTAAATTGTCTTAAGGACAAAAGAGAGTTTATTGGCTCAAATAATTAGCTAGGAAACCAGGTTTGAGGCTGACTTCAGGCACAGCTGGATCTAGGGGTCAAATGATGCTCTCAGGCCCTCCCACCGTCTTACACACTCTTTCTCTGTCTTTTTCACCTTATCCGGATTCTTGTTCTTTTCCTTACTTCCAAACACAGGCTGGGAGCTCGACAAGGTGGCCCCAGGGGTGTCCTTTCCACAGGCATATCCCTTGTGTCTAGGAGGCCCATTTAGGAGGCATTCTATAAGCATATGTCCACAGACTGAATGAAATGAATAGAGCCTGGAAACAGTCCAAATTGGTATGAGTTCTGGAACCCAAAACTGGTTTCCAGTTTCTCCTCCACTGGCTTTTGTAGCTGAGATCCTGGGCAAGTCAACCTTTTTCTGAGCCTCAGTTTCCTCATCTGTAAGATGGGCATCCCTGTCCATCAGTCATCATGAGTGTGAAAGGAGCGAATGCATGTGAAGCGCTTTGCTCGTGACGAGCTCGCGATCCATGGACGTCATCCATGTCCCTCCTGTCATTATTTCAAGGTGGAGCATTTGTTGCAATCCAAATAGCAGGGGACAGTGCAGGGCAACACGAGTCTTTATTTTTTTCTTGTGTGATTACGAGGCTTGCATCCTCACTGAGCTCAGAGCCTCAGGGTGGAGGGAAAGAACAGAGTTAACGAAAGAGCTCAGGCTCCAGCAGCAGGCCCAGCCTGACTAGAACCCCCAGAAGGTGCACTTTCTTGGCTGGCTGACGGCGGACGGGAGCTGAAGTCTGCTCAGGGCTCCTCCATTAAGGGGCTCGCAGGAGGAGAGCTGGTTGGGACCAGGGATGGCATCTCGTTCCGTTTCTCCCTTCTTTTTCTCTCTGACTTGGTCTTTTGTCACCTCGTGGTGTGCTCGGTGGGTGTGGGTGAAGGAATGAAGGAAGGAATGAATGAATTTGGCTCGCTCACTCACATTCCTGTGCCAGACAGGGTAGCCCGGTAGCAATGGGCGGCCCTTGGCCCAATCATCTGTGCTGGGGGCCGGCAGGGTGTCCAGGTGGATTCGCAGCTGGCCACCTGCGAGCCTGTCTGTCATGGGGGGTGGCGAAGGGACCCAGAGGACAGGGGAGTGGAGGGATTTACTGGGAGGGAGATTTTAGCTTCCAGATCAGCTTAGGTATTGCCTCCAGCTGGGAGCTTCCCGACCTCTGGAAGCTGGGTCAGGGCCTTCTGTGGTCCCAGCCCCTCTGCTGCCCCATCAGAGCTGGCCACTTTGTTGCCACTGCCTGGCCAAATCTGTCTCCACCATCAATCTGGGGTCCCCTGTCTTGGAATCAGGCCTCGTTCATCCCTGTGGCCCCAGCACTGAGCTCGGAACTGGTACACGGCAGGTGGTCAGAATGCACTGTACTGAATGAATGAAAGAGCAAATGAATAAATGAGTGAATGAACAAATGAATGAACGAATCAGTGAATGCAGAGGCAGGAGGAATGCAACGGTCATCTTTGGACTCCCTCCCCACCCAGCTCTGACCTGCTGGGATTCTAACGTGCTCCCCCCCTGGACCATGGTGGGGAGAAGCTGGCTTGGCGCTCCCCCCAAGACCCCAGCTGTGTGGAGTGAGCGTGCTAATGCTCCCTGCATATTAGCATGCTGAACCCACGTCTCTTGTAAGGTGTTAATTAAATTTCTTCGAAGTATATTGTCTGAAAAAAAAAGGATAATTAGAAAGATGTCTTTAAAAGTATTTATGTAACTGATATGGTACTGCTTTTGGTTTGCCGCATAATTAGATTTAAACACAACTCCTCGAGCGGCACACTCATTTGGAGAGAGCTGCTCGTTGAAATGTCATTGTGTTGTTTTTAAGAATTTTGAGCCTGGCAAAATCATTCAACTGAGGAGGCAGAGGGGCGGGGAGCGCTGGCCCGGGAGCAAGAGCTGGGCTCGCATCCCACAGTCCGGCCCCTTCCCTGGGACACGGGGGCTGCTGCTCACCGTCCTCATCTGTGAAACGAGAGGGCTAGGATGGCGTCCAGGAACCAAGAGTTTACATTTGTGCAGCTTTTAAAAATTTTCTGATACTTTCCCGATGATTAGCGTGGTAGCTCCATGTTACAGACAAGCAAACCGAGGCTGAGCATTTTGCTTTAAGGTCACACCGTTGGTAGCAAGTGGCAGAGCGAGGATTTGAAGGGCGGTGTCCTGATTCCAGGACGGCTTCCCTACACATCCCTGGGAGGCCCTTGTTCTAAGAGTGATCGGACCACCTCACCATTCTGGAAAGTTGCTGCCTGTCTTCAGTGCCTGTATTCACATGCTCCCGTGAAATCTCCCCTTCTGCGCGTGGCTGTCCTCTGTGCTGTGCTCTGCACAGCACTGGGAGCCAGTCCTTTCAACTGGACCATGGACTTCAGTCCATGCATTCTCCAAGGGTGTGAGAACTGGCTTTGGGGAGTGAAAAAAATCATACTCTTCTTTTTATAAAGCAGATAGACCTACAGCACATGAACAGATATGCAGCATATGTGTGGTGTCAAGATTTCATGGGAGGATGGTGAATAAGGAAAAAACATCTAAAAAGGCCCTCAGGGGTGATGACGAAAGAGGGGTTAAGAGACCTGCTGTAGCCAAATGGCAGGCTCATGGAAGGGATCCCACAAGCTGCCAGGCACGGCCGCCCTCCTTCGTTACCTCCCGGGGTTCCCATGTTCCAGAGGAGAAACTGAGGCTCAAGGGAAAAGACTTTTTGCCTGCCAGTGGGTGAGAGAGTTAGGGTTAGGGTCCGGGAGGGCCCGCTGGACCTGCTCTGAGTTGCTGGGCTGCCTGCCCAAATGCCCGGGGTCCCGTGACCGCAGCCTTCTCTCCCCACAGGGTGGACCCGGTGCCCCACGATGCCCCTAAGCCGCCTGGCTACACACGCTTTGTCTGCGTGTCCGACACCCACTCCAGGACGGACCCCATCCAGATGCCCTACGGCGATGTGCTGGTCCACGCCGGGGACTTCACGGAGCTGGGGCTCCCAAGCGAGGTGAAGAAGTTCAATGAGTGGCTTGGTAGGTGCTGCCCTCCTCCCTGCTCTGACCAGGCCCCTTCCCTGCCTTGTCTGCGTGTCTGCCTCCTGGGAAGCTTTCCCTGCCATCTTGGACTAGGTCACAGCCGGTCACTCACTGTCACGCCTTGGACACTTGCCCCAGCACTTGTCTCGGCTGTGAGTCGTGTGTGCATGTTTCGGCCTGGGAGTTCCACTCCCAAAGGGATTTTGCACGTCCAGCCCTCAGTGCCTGTTCTAGGTAGGTGCTTGATGAATGACTGATGGGTGAATGAGTGAACAATTGGCAAGTGAGTGACTGGCTCTCTGGGAACAGCGGTGCCAGGGCATGCACTCAGCTACACAGACTGGTTCAGCCACTCACCAGTGAGACAACTTCCCCAAGGTGGGGACCCACCAGGCCTCTGTGGCCCCAGCAGGGGCCCAGGGGCAGATGTGGGCTCCTCTCACGGACAGCTGTTAGTGGAGGCAAGGGGGCGCTCGCCCATGTGACAGGTGGGGGTGGGCAATGATTTATAAGCACGCGGCCAGGGTTTGTCTTTGGCTTTTACTTTCTCCTAAATAAAAAAGACAAACCTGGGGCACCCGTGGGGGAAAGCAGCTTGCTTGGAATCCAGAGAAACCTCATAGCCAGTGGTCTCTGCACGGCTCCAGGGACAGACAGATGGCCCCCGGGTGGCCTGGCATGTAGGCCTACTGTGGGTTTGGGGTCACACGGCTGGCCCGCTGGCCGGCTGGCCGCCAGATGTCCACCTGCCCAGGGGCGTCCCGTGAGTGGTTGGCCTGGAGCTGCTGGAGCCAGGGGCCAGGCAGGGTAGCTGCAGGGAGCAGAGGCCTGGCTTTGCCAGCTGAGACAAATATTTACAAGCAGGGCCTTCCCCTCCGCTTGGCAGGCTCAGAGCGTTAAATACTGATTTTTCAAACGGTAAGTTCTAATCAAGGGCCCCGAGGGCTGGGGTAGGCTCGGGGCTCCTGCAGGGTCGGTCTGCCCCAGGCTTCTTGCCTAGCCTGTGCCGCCCCCTGGGAGGGCATCCTCCCCGGGGCTTGCTTCCTGTTGCCCTGCTGTGGGTCTCAAAAGATGTGAGGCTCCATGTGGCTGAGCCAAGGGTCCAGGTCCCAGGCGGATAATGGGGTCGCTGTCGGCCAGGCTCCTACTGGGGACCAGGCGCAGCGAGATAGGCTCCTGACTGCCACTGCCTCGTTGAATTTTGGGAACAGCTGTTTGGGGCAGATTCCGTTTTTATCCCAGTTAGTAGAGATGTCACCGCTCCCCACCCTAACCCGCCCACCTCTCACCCTCCACTGAGGTTATGAGGGGTGGATACTGAACTAGGACGTGCTCCGTCAGGTGAATGAAATGAACCACATGTTGGCATGAGCAGTGGGGGTGGGTGCCACCTGCCGTGGCAACGCAGGGCAAGGAGGATGCTGGCTTTGTCCCAGGCAGGGGAGGCTCCTGGGCGGAGCTGGCCCTGGGCTGGGCCTTGACCACGTTTGTGTCGGGAAGGGAGTTGTTTCAGGCCGAGGGGACAGCTGAGGCCAAAGGGTGCCGGTTTATATTTGAGAGGAGTTCTGATGTGTTGTAGTCGGAATAAGGGGGTTTGGAGGATGAGAGGGTGACAGGGCTGGGCCTGACCATAGCTTCGAAGATTTGGGGAACCGGGTGCCTGGAAGGTCCAGCACAGTGACATGGGCATTTTGGAAAGACCTTTCCCCCTGCCTCTTAGCAGAAGTCCGAACAATGTGCCATGGGGACTTGGGGGCCTTCTTCCTAATTTGCACTTGGAGTTGGATTCATTTATATGCCTGGGTTATAGCAGGTCGAAGTGTGAACTTACAAAGGGACCTTCCTTTGACCGAAGGTTCCTTTCCCCCTGCCTCTCTCCTTGGCTGCCTTGAAGTGTTTGCAGGTGTCAGTGCTTGTCACGCAAGTGAGGAGGGGTGGGGGCTTCAGACTGAAGATGGGGAGCCCTCTCTGCCCTTGCCTGAGCAGCAGGGGATTTACATGGGCTTTTGTAAACTTGCCCCTGCCGCAAGTGAGGGCCCCCTCTGTGCGCTGGTGGGGCGGGTCCCTAAGAAGGTGGCTGGCGGTCACGGCTGAGAGCTGGGCTGTGCAGTCACGAGGTACACCGAGCTGCATCTGGACAGCTGGGCTTTTACAGAGAGCTACGGTTCAGGGAGCGTTAATGTGGGCTGGGTGCCATTCGGTGCCCTTCATGTACATTATTAAGCCATTTCATTCTCCTGCTGCAGGCAGGGCCTGTTGCCACTCCCATTTTACAGGGGACAAAACTGAGGCCCAGTGAGGTGAAGTGACTTGTCCAGGGTCCCATAGCCAGTCAGTGGCAGAGCTGAGAGTCAAACCCAGGTGTCTGGACTCTGGAGCCCAGCTTTTGGCATCTCCTCTATTTCTTCTCTCCTGTTCTTGGTGAGACTTCCCTGACTGAGCGTGAAGGTGCGGACTGCACTGTTTGGGGCCAGACATCCTGTGTCTGCTTCCTGTAGGGGGTACTGCAGTGGCCACATGACCTCTCAGCTCCAGTGGCCTCATTGTAAATGGGGGTGGTTGGTCCCTTGCCTTGCCTGCCTCTTGGGAGGTAGGCTGTTTGGGGCTCCATTGGGATGGAGAAGGGATCAAGTTTTATAAACTGTAAATACTGTGTAAATGTTATTATTGACCTCATGAACTGGTGTTTGCCCTGAACTGGGGTAGAGGAAGGGGACAGGGTTAGTCCCACAGAAGAGGACACCGCTGATTTGGCCCACGGGGACAAGTAGTAGAGCAGTTTATATGTAAAAGTGAGGTGGAGTTGCTGTGAAGCGTTGATGTATGATCCCAGCTGTGTCAGCAGCTCACACACATGCACACATTCACACACACAGAGGAGAGAACGAAGGAACTATTCATTCATCCGCTCAGCATACCTCACCGAGACCCCACGTGTCCCAGGTGCCAGGGTAACTTGGGAGCGAGGGACAAGCCCTCCTCCATTCTGGTGATGGGGACACAGTGGATCCCTAGAGACACAGAAGCAGCAAAGGACATTAGAGTGGATGAAGGACTGGCTCAGGGGACCTGATGGCAACTGGTGTCCATTTGTCTGGGTGGTCATGGAAGGCCTCCCGGAGGAGGTGACCTTGACGGGGTGTGAAGGGTGAGGAGGAGACAGATGGAGGAGGAACATTCCAGGCAGAGGGCACAGCGGCTGCAAAGGCCCTGAAGTGGGGGCAGAGAGGTGTGGGCCAAGGAGCATTTGGGAGGTGGGCTGGTGCCCGTCCACATGCACCCTGTGGCCAGGGACAGGCGTGTGGTGAAGCTTGGGGAAGGTTCGTGGAGGGGAGCCACCTTCAGAAAGGTGTTCAACGGCCTGGACTGTGAGTTCGTGTGGAAGCGGTGAGGCCAGTGAGGGCCAAGGGTCTTGAATGTTCCAGAATTGACATCTGGGTGGTGGGATCATTGGGGTTTTTAATTTCCTCTTTAGGATTCTCTCTCTCTTTCTCCCCTCTGATTTTCTGTTGTGGTGACATCACATAAAGGCAACACCAAAGTCTCATTTTTAAAGAAATGCTGGCCTTGCAGGTGGGTGGTGCGCGGGGTGTCCCGGGGTGGGAGACGGGTCCGTCCTGGCGTCCGCGGCCTCAGGAGGCCTCCCGAAGCCCTTCCCCGCCCACCTGGCAGCCCACGGGCCCAGCCTCTTCTCCAGCGAGGAAGTTCCAGCATCGAAATTCACGGTCAGCTTCTTTCCTGTTCACTGACCTCATGGAAAACATTTGAAGTTCTGTTCCTGGGGCCACCTCCAGACAGACAAGAGGGGATTTACAAAATTTAGGAAGGCCCTTTTTGTAAGACAAGACTAGGCACCTAACTGGGATGTGTGGCTAAATTCACACTAAGGTGCTGGCAGGTGCATTGCTCTTGGTGTGGCTGTGAGTGGTGGCCATGTTTGGCCCACTTGCAGGCTCCTGGCTGGGTCTGCCTTCACTGGAGGGGGCTGGGTTGGGGGGTGACAGGGCTCCGCTGAGCAGACCATCTTTCCTGCTGACCATTAATATCTCAAATGTATTCAAGGAGTAGAAATGCCAGTTTGATTTGTAAATGTCCCAGTGAGCAGCTAAAAAGTTGCTAAGGACAGGCTTTCCAGCTATAAAAAAGGAAAAGCAGAACTAGCTGGAAATGGAAAAGAAAGGGCGTGGAGCTCCCTGCCCTACCGCAGCTGATGACCTCCGCGTGAGCTGGGCCATTTCTGGCCGCACATCCCAGCCAAGTCCGCTCACTATTCATGGAAGGAGCTCCCCATGCTGGGCCTTGGTATGTGCCCTTCCCCAGGGGGGCTCTTTCTCTCCCACCTGCCCCGAGTTCTGCACGCCCCCAGGGGTGCCTCCCGGAAGCCGCCCCGCCCCCCTGGCAGCTCTGGTCCCTCCTCCCCCTGGGCACCCAGAGCTTCCTGTCCAGGCCCAGTGGCAGCCTGAGCTCACCGCAAGGCAGGGAATTAGTTGTGCCTTCGTGTCCCCTGGCCTCCCCTCCACCGCCAGCCCCCGGAGGGCAGGGTCGGGCCTCAGCCTCAGTGCCAGGCAGTGCTTGGCCCAGGGAGGCCCTGGACAGAGCCATGGGCTCGGGACTGACAGGAGGACAGTGGCACTCTGGCGCACTGTGAGATGTCACTGCGCCCCCAGCAGGGCTGTTGGGAGGGACAGTAAGCGGGCGCTTTGAGGAGGGCAGGGCTTTGATGCAGTTGAGCTGTGGCTGTCGCAACACGGAACTTGGGGAGGGTCTGGGAAGGCTCGGGGTGGAGGCTGAGCTGGGTCTCTGGGATGAGGCGAGGAGCTGGGGCCAGCACGTGCTCTGGACCCCGCCAAGGGGCCAGGTGTTCCAGGTGGGCATGGGGCCCCCCCTGCCACCTCATGGAGACCAGGGGTGCCGAGGGCAGGAGGAGAGCCTGGGCACCCAGCAGCCTACCGCCCAGTAAGCAGCTGACCCTGGAGGCCTCCAGCCCGCATGTCCCCCAAGGCAAGGACACTGGGCCGCTGTCTCCAAGTGACAGCCATGCCCTCAAGAACTGTCAGCTCCTGAGCTGGGATCTGCAGGATGCCACAGAGCCGGCTGTCCGCGACTGACAGGTGCCAGGCTGGCCTCCCACCCCCCGCCGGTGGCCTCTGCGGTCCTCGCTCCCACACTCAGCTCCCCTGCACCGCTCTCAGGAGGGGCAGCCTGGAGGCCACAGGCAGGCTCTTCTCGCCCGTCTCTCTGCCCGACTGGACGCTGGCCCCTCTGACTTGGGTTTGCCTCCCCAGTTTCCAGGCCACCCCCATCACTGTGCTCTTCTGCTCCAGGGTTTCTCCTGCCAGGGTCAACCTGGGGTCTCTCAACCACCTTTCCAGATGATAATCACTCACAGACCCCAATTCTTGCTCCCACCCAAACCCGCAGATGTCTGAGACCCAGCTGGATTCAGGCCTCTCGACCTCCTCCTGGTGGTCCACCAGGATTTCAGACTTGCCTTGTCCCAAACCCATCCCCATAGGCCCTGCAGCCCCCCCAGTGTGACTCTCGCAGCCACAGCTGCCATTTATTGTTATTCTGACCCCACTGTTGTCTGTCCTGCTCGATTGTCCCCTCCACTCACTTGTATCAACTGCCCAGCTGCTGTGGCACCCAAGGGGCCCGGCCTGCCAGGCTCCCCTCCCTCCTGCAGGATCCTAGGAGCCTCTCGAGGGTCTAGACATGGTCCTCAGAGCCCACCGAGGGGCGCCCGGTGTTCGTGGAGCAGACGTGGGGAGGTCTGTAAGGCACACGATGGACCAGTTAGTTAAGTGGTACCACCCTGCAGAACCAGGCAGGGGAGGAAGATGGCGGCCCGGTAATGGAGTATTTAGAAGTTATAATTAGCTTTTTACTGGCGCCCTAGCATAGAACGATATATAAGACAATACAAGAGGGGTCCAAGGATTTAGTTAAATAGAGCTAGGTCTTTTGCAAGTAAACCCTTAATTAAAGTCTGTGAGGGAGGCAGGGAGAGAAAGGGAAACGGGGGGATCCTTCCCAGGTGGGTTCTCTGGTCCGTGTCTCCTCTGCCACAGTGCGGAGGGCCTGGGGTGCAACTCAGGAGCTTGTGGAACGGGCTGCAGGTGCAGGTGCGGGCTCAGAAAGGAGTGGCAGCCTCGGCCTCCCACATGGGAGCAGGAGGCGGCTCCCAGGCCCAGAAATGGTTGTTATTTGTGAGAAACGGCAGTGTTCAGATGCAGCTAGAGGCTGATTGCCCCCTCAGCCCCTTTTCTTCCCGAAGGCAGCCACGTCCTGAGTTCAAATTTATCCATGCCCGTCTTGCCTTGCCCTGGGGGAGGGGACCTCTCTCCACTCCCCACGGCTCTGTCCCCTGACGCTGCCTTTGTCTCACTCCTTTAATCTTTTGAGGTCTGTCCTTCCCGCCTCCTCTCATGGAACATTTCTTCCCTGTGTGTGGGTTGGCTTGCCACCACCTCTCTCTCATTTTCATTGTTTTACATTCAGTACTTGCCATGTGGCCACTCTTCTGACAGTCGCTGTGGAATGTGCCACGGTGGGCATTCCATGTTTTATGTACCAGGCCCTGGAGACAGAACTGGGGGGCCCTCTGGTGTAGGGCCCCCAGGTTTGTTGCTGGTCCGTGAGGGACTGCTCTGGGGCCCAGCCCGGTGTGGAGCGGGATGCCTCTGGGCTTCCCCAGGCATTGCTGGCTCGCTGTCCCAGGAGGCAGAGCCACTCCATGGGCAGCGTGGAGGTGGGACCGAGTTTTCAGGGAATGGCAGTGATACCAGGGGTGTGGAAGGTGCAGAGCTCAGGCTGGGTGGGCAGGTCTGGTCTGACAGGCCTCACACGGCCCACCAACCCCCACCACACTCAGCATTCACAGTGCAGGGACAGAGCACTGAAGTTGGGGGCTCCCGGGGCCACTTCTGGCTCTGTCCCCGCACCCTTGCCAGGTGACCTCGCTTCTCCCCCGCTGAGCACCCACATCTGTAACATGTGACACTTGGGTGGGTGCTAACTAAGCCCCCTCTTAGCGCTCCTGCTGGGCCGTCCAGGGAGGTGGCCCCCCGCTGCCCACACTCTCCTCCTGGCCTCTGAGGCCTGGCGTGGGCTGGGTGGGGGTCTGCCTCCCTTGCTGGGCTGACTGCAGGAGGACAGGGAGGGGTCCACACTCACCCCAGTCAGCACATGTCTTGGGGGGCTACCCATTCACTGGCTTGGTGTTGCAGGTTCAGGGATGACCAGCACAGGTGTGGCCCCTGCCCAAGGGGCCCCAGGACAAACGCAGAGAGGGGTGGTGAACACCCAATGAAGTAATAGACAAGATCATTGCAGGTGATTGGATCAGTGCCTCAGTTCAGAGAACAGGGCCAGGAGGGAGTGACTGGGGCAAGGGCTTCCCTGCCACTGGGTGGCCTGGAAATTACCCCCTGAGGGGTCCTGAGATGAAAAGGGCCCAATTGTTTGGGTGCAGCTGGAGGCCAGCAGGACTGAGCCCCATGACCGCGGAGGCAAAGGGGAGGCCTGGAGGACGTGGATTTTATTCCAGGTGTTAAAGAGGCCACTGGAGGTGTGGGCAGTGAAGGGACATGGTCTGACCGAGAGTTTTGAAAGACCCCCTTTGGCTGCTGGGTGGAGCATGGCTGCCGCAACCAGGGAGGATGCTGGGGCCCCGGCTGAAGCTGGCACAGGTGTCCGGCAAAGGTGAGGGGAGCTGGACTGGGCCTGGAGGTGGCCCGGGGGCAGAGCCATCTCAGCTGAGTTCGGAGGTGAGACGGTCAGGGTTTGCTGACTGGAGGCACAGGGTGAAGGATGAAGGCATGGCTACCCTGGTACCCATGGAGCCCAGCTGGCCTGGCATGAGCGGGCATTCAAGTATTTGTTAAGTAAAGGAGAAAGAGAAGAGAAAAATTTTAAGGTGCGGTCACTTTAATCAAAATGTCCAACCAGCAATTTTTTTTTTTTTAAGATCTTACAGTGAGTATCACTGACTGTGTACGGTTTCCTTCCACGGATTCTGGTTCATTTGCTCCTCCGTTAGATACAATGGCCTGATTAGACATTTTCAGAAACTTGTTAATCTTGCAGATTCAAAACTGAATATTTAATATAAATTTTTTTTGACTCAGGGCCTCATATCATTTCTGGCACTGTTCCCTCAGAAGCTGCTCGGTGTCTGGGGACTTCGGTCGTGTGATGCCAGCATGGCTGATAGACAAGAGGTTGCCCAGGACGTAAGACTGATGCCTGGATAAAAAAAAAAAAAAGGGTGAATAGAGCAGCAGAGATCGGGTGTTCATTTAAAAAATTAATTTTCTATATTTCTCATAAAAATATTCTCACAAAGCCAAAGTGTGTTTGAGGGGCTAAAAAGAAGAATATTAACTTCTAATAAAGATGAAAAATCTAGAATTCTAAGTTGTAGTCAAGCGATTTCGGCCAGCCATAATTATAGTATTTTCATGTTAATGCATAAACCCCTTGAAAGGTGTGCTTAAGTGCTAATTATCTATTTACAGCAGAATGGCTTTGGAAATGAAATGAGACCCACTGGTGTGTGTATGTGTGTGTATTTCAAGCATGTTTCGCAGTGTTTTTTTTTTAATAGGCCATCATCCTAAAAATCTCTGCCTTAAATGAAAAACAAAAGACATTTTTTAATGTTTAAACAAGGTAGATGCATTTCTCTGAAAGGTCTGGGCTCTCTGAAAGCTCTTCCTTGGTTTTGTTTTGTGTATTTTGTTCCTTGTTTGGATTTTTTGCTTGCTTATTTATATTTCATCTCGTGCCAAAGGATTCGAGATGGTTTATAAAAACAATAAGAATAGTAGAATGGTAGGGTATTGATGATAAATTAAAAGCCAAGATTAAAAAAAAAGAGAAATTGTTGCAGCTCAGGGGGAGGGCCTAGAATATCAGCATTCAGGGCTGCATGGGCCCTGTGAGCTGGAAATTGGAGCCTGAGCTTCCTGGGTGCCAAAGTGAAAAGGGGGATGCGTTCAGCACATGGCTCTGTTTTGGGGGAGGAGGAAACGTGCCGGCCCCTCTGATGGGTCCATCCCTGCAGCATGTTGGAGGCCCATTTCATTCATCTGTATTTTGAGGACCAGACTTGTGCCCCCATGATTTGTGCGTAGAAGGACCTTGGCAAAGATTTTTGTATTTGAATAGTAACAATGACTGTTTGTTTAGTGTTTCCCAGTTTGTAAAACCTGTCCATTTCTGTCATTCTCTTTGTGCTTTCTCACCTCCTGCCTGCCTTCTTTGGGATTGATTGAAGTTTCTTTTTTTTCCTCTCTGCTGGCTTAGAAATTCTACATTCTTTTTTGATTTGTTTAGTGATTACTCATAAATTTTTAATAAGCATATCCGATTTAACTCAGTCCAGAATTAATCAACATCTCCATTCTTCCCTGAAGATCTCTGGAAGGCACCCGCCCTGTCCCCTCTTCCACACCTTTGCTGTCTGGTGTCTCACTTCTGGCTTGTTGACAGCCCCGCCCTGAGGTAGTCATCATCATATCATTATCATTTGCTTTCCAGTTTGCCCTCGGTTGTTTACTTAACAGATGTTCACTGAGCACTTTTTATGTGCTGGGCATGATTTGGGGCACTGGGGATGCGGTGGTGAACAAACAGAAGGCAGCCGTGGATACACAGAGCGACCGTGTGTCGGGGGAGTCAGGATAGGGGGACAAGGTGGGATCCTCTGATGAGGAGACATTCGGGCAAAGGCCTGCATGGAGGGAGCCAGCCATGCTCATGTCAGAGGAGGTGTTCTGGGCAGAGGCAGCTGCTGCGAGTCGGGAGCATTGGTGGCCTATTTGAGAACCAGCACGGAGGCACGTGGAGAGCCTGCGGGGCATGTGGGAGAAGCCGCGGCTGGGTGGGGGACGGGGACCAAGTCGTGAAGGTCAGGTGGCTTCTTGTAGGAACGGCACTTGAGAGGGACCTTGGCATTTGAGCAGTGTTTGGGCAGGTGAAGTGGGTGCAGGCTTTCCAACTCAGAGGGGAAGGCTAACCAAGGGTCTGAGACTGGGGGCTTCTACTTGCCATTGATTGGCCGTCATTCATTCATTCAACAGACATTTATTGAACACCTTCCTTGTTCTAGAGCCTGTGCTAGATGCTGAGGAAAACAAGCAAACAAGACTCCTACTCCAGACACATATAGACAAGAAAAGGCAAAGACACGATGGAGATGGTGCAGTGGTGGCCTGTGAACAGGTTAGATCCGTCCAGGTCTAACTCACAGCTCACCTGCCTCCCAGTTGCGAGACCAATGGCAAGTGGCGTACCTGCCTGGGGCTCGGGTTCCTCATCTGAACAATGGAGGATGGAGTAGCCTTCCTCCCGTGCTGGCGGTTGTGTGGACGAGAGGTGAGGGGTTAAAAACGACATGTACTCTGAGGCTTTGCTGGGCTTTCCCACCGTGAGCCTGCCTCTGCACCCCGAGGGGCATCTTCACTTGTTCGTGCTCAGTCCAGGCTGTGGAACAATCGAAGGAAATTGCTGGTTGGTAGAGAAATAGCTGGTTGGTCATCCAAGAGTGAGGGAGCAAGATTTTCTTCCTGGTATATGATTCTTTCCTTTTTTTCTCACATGGAGAGATGCGTTCAGATAGGAAATAAGCCTGTGGATTTTTTTTAAATGTCATTTTCATGCAGAACTTCATTCCAAAACAGGAATAGTCAACAGCCAGAAAATCCCGGCTAGCACAGAATTGAAATACTCTGCCCCCGTGTGCACACACACTTCGGAAATGTCTGGAAGATCCTACTGTTTCCCTGTACACACTGCCTTCCTCCACTGGCCTCCTGTGCCTGGCTCAGCGTAGGTTTTGTCAGAAGCCCTGTGTCTAGTTTGGTTTGAAGATTGTGATCACCACTTATGGTGCCGAAACTGCCCTGTCGCACTGTCATTGTCATTGTTACAGAGCTGCCCCTGCCCGTGGAGTGTCTTCCCACCTGTTTTCTCACTTGATGCTTACAGCCAGCCCTTCTCAGACTTCAGCTGCGGAAGACTCCCCTTTTATGAGCAAATCCCTCCTTTCCAAGACTGTTTGGGTATCTGTGGTCAGGAGTGACACTTTATAGCATCAGGGCCAACTAAACAAAGTCATGTTTAAGTTGCTTGTGGTATATGAGAACTCGTCCAACATCCTTCGTTTCATATGCAAGAAACAGTTTTGCTATAAAGCCTTGTTTCCGGGTTGCATGGGAGCTTAGCAACAATACTGACTTCCTCTGGATGGTACTTTACAGTTTAAAGGTGCTTTCACATTGTTTGCTCACTTCTCCTTCACAAAAAGTAGCTTAGGTGCTAAGTGATGTTGTCCTCACTTTACAGATGAGGAGACTGAGACCCAGAGCAGGCACACGGTTTCCTGGACATCACCTGGGTCCTGGCTCTCAGATGTCTTCCACAAGATGCCTTCCATGGACCGATCCTCTCACCCCCCTGACCCTCCCTGTCCAGCTCACTGGCTTTATTTTTCCATACCCATTATCCCCACCTGACCTGGTACTTAATTGTTGGTTCTTTTAGTGGCAACATCTCATGAAGGTCCATTTCTTGAAGGCAGGGATCTTGTCTGTCCTGTGCGCCTCTGTGTCTTCAGAACCATGGACAGCACCCAGTAGGCAACCCAGTCACATTCTTACAGGAGACAAGAGCCAGTGGACAGGATGCAACCTTTGGAGCAGGCAGGGCCCAGCCCCAGCCCTGCCCAGCCACATGCCTGCCGGGCAGCCTTAAGACAGTCATTACTCTCTTGTGCCTCAGTGTATTCACGCACAAAGTGGGGCAACATGCTTTCTTTGTAGGGCTGCTGGGAGGATTGAATAAGACCCAGTTGGGATCTGCCTAAGCACGTGGGTCTGGAGAGACTCCTCAGGTTTGGATCCTGTCTCCATCTGGCCTTCGGCATGTTGTGTCCTCTCTCCAGGCCTCAGTTTTCTCATCTGTAAAAGAGGGCTGATATCAGGAGGGTTCAAAGAGGCGGGGGTGGTCTGAGTTCATCACAGGGCCTGGTATGGGATAAATACATAATAAATGCAGCTACTGGTTTTGTTGCAGATAATTAATGAAAGCACTGCAAGTGCTCAGCACAAAGTAGACGCTCAGTGGATGGTAGCTTTAATTACTATTGTTTTTTTTTAAATTGTGAAATGATTATCACAGTAAGTTTAGTTAACATCCTTCAACATACATAGTTACAAATTATTTTTTCTTGCGATGTGAACTTTTGAGGTTTTTTCTCTTAACAACTTTTCAATACACAAGACATTATTGCTCACCATGCAACGAACAAGTTCCAATACAGTGAACAAGCTCCCACAAGGTGAACAATGCAAGGAACATAGTGCACAAGTTCTCGCAAGGTGAACAATGCAAAGGCAGTCATATCAGAGAAACTAATTCAGTTACTATAATCAATCAAGTCAACTATGTTTATTCATATGATTTTTATACTTAAATTATAAGTGAATCCCACATTTCCCCCTTTTTTTGTTTTAATTGACACAAATGCATATGCATATATTTGTGGAAGGTACCAGAATAATGATTAGCTGGGCTCGGCCTGTGACATAGCTTGTCACAGGCAATGTCTCTCTCATCTGGAGGGGTGAGGTTCTATGCCTCACCTCAGTTGGCCCCCACGTTGCTCACCTGAGGTCCCTTGCGACTGTGCCTGTCTTAGGTTGTTCCTCCCATGAGGAATCTTACCCGTCTCTGGCTAACCAGCCATCTCCTGGGTTAATTACTATTGTTAATATCACCCAAGGATGCCTGCCTTTAAAAAAAAATCAGATATTAAAAAGTTAGGATTTAGTTCTTTGAAATTTGTTTTAAAGAAAAGCAGATTTTTAAAAAGTGTATAGGTTTGTTTCTTTGATTTCTCTTAAGAAGGAGAATTTCACACCTTTCTGAGTGTGCAAGATGCATATGAAGATCTCAGAGCTTGCAGAAGGCTGACTGGAGCTAATTCTGGGCTGGTTTGACAGCCACGACACTGAAGGGGAAGCATCGAGTTGACAAAGTGGGGCTTTCTTTGGTAATGTCCCAACCTCTCAAAATAGTCACTTTTGAGACTAACATTTTTCATTTTGGTGTTCAGAAGAAGTTCTTGTTTATTGATCCAACCATGTCCCTTCCCCCTTAACACTCTTCCTTGGTTTCTTGCTGTGTCCTGGGTGAAGCCCAGGCCTCTGACTGCTAGCCAAGACTCATCCAGGTGATTCTAACTGTCCCTCCCAGGCTTGCCTCCCTGTCCCCGGTCTACCCCTAGGTATTGCCAATACGTAGCTGATGGATTTTCCCACCTTTGGGCTTCTGCTTGTGCTGGCTACCCTCCCCTGCCCGGTCTGCCTGGACATCTGTTGTTCACCTATGTCACCTATTTCTAGATCATCTCTTCTTATTCACCCTTTCTTTTTAGAGCCTCTCTGGTACTCTTGGCCAGGGAAAGGAAAACCCACTGTTGTTTGTGGTTCTGTACGACTTGACACCACCCCTACCACACTGGACGGCAGGAGAAGGGGCTGTGTCAGGACCTCTCTGTCCTCAGCTCCCAGAAAAGCCTAGTATGTATTAGGGCCAAGGAAAAGGACTGTGGAATAAGGGGGTGAATAAACAAACAGTGGTGGCAAGATGACTTTAATATATCATCATCCAAAAAATATTTACTTAGCTTTAAAGCTCTTGGTTTTATGAAGAAATATTTTAAAAATAGGTACCTTCAGTGTCATTTTCAAATACTTATTTCAGTTGCTCTGCAAAGAACATTGCTTTGGGCCATTTCCCCCCTTTAAATGGGTTGTCTGTAGCCAGGAGGCACCCATGAAACCTTTTGGAAAAATGTTCAGTCTGTTCAGACACATGGCCCTGTAGCTGTGCCTTCCATACAGGGTCATCAAGCCCTAGGTGAAGCTGGGAGTTTTCTGGTAGGCTGGAAGCAGGCATAGCCTTCCCATCCTGAAGCTTCTCAGTAAGGACTTTTTGATGAAGAGGGGACAGGGGACCAAGACTCTAGTTGGCCACTTAGACTCTTTCCACCTCTAAGCCTTGATGACATTTAAAATTCTAGAACTTTTTGCTTCCAAGATTAGAATGACTGGCCTCAGGAGTTCTGGGATTCTAAAAAGGGCATTTCCAGCTCAAGAATGTCAAGAACCTTCAGTTCTATCTGCTCACAATTCTACATTGCGTGGGATTCAAGGTCCTTCATTTTCTTCTTCTAAGACTCTTTTTTAATTTAAATTGTGGTACAATATACATACCATTCGTCACTTTGACCTTTTCCAAGTGCACACTTCAGGGGCATTAAGTCCATCCACATCGTTGTGCGACCAGCACCACTATCCAGCTCCAGATCTCTTTTCATCTTGCAAAACTGAAATCCGTACCTATTAAACGATAACTCCCTATTTCCTCTCCCCCAGCCCCTGGCAAACCACCATTCTACTTCCTGTCTCTGAATTTCATCAGCTACTTCCTGAAAGTAGATCATATGGTATTTATCTTTTTGCGGTTGGCCTACTTCACTGGGCATAACATCCTCGAGTGTCATTGAAGTTGTAGCATGTGTCAGAATTTCCTTCTTTTTTGTGGCTGAGCAATATTCCACTGTATGGATACGGCACATACATCGACAGACATTCATCCCATTGTATGGTTATCCATTCATCTGTCGATGGACACTTGAGTTGCTTCCACCTTTTGGCTATTTTGAAACAATGCTGCTACGGACGTGGGTATATACATACCTGTGTGAATCCCTGCTTTCAGTTCTTCAGGGGTATATTCCCAGAAGGGAATTGCTAAATCACATGCCAGTTGTATTTTTAATTTTTTGAGGAACCACCATACTGTTTTCCACAGTGGCTGTTACATTTCACATCCCCACCAACAGTGCACAAGAGTCCCTTTGCATTTTTCTCCGTATCATCACCAACACCAGTTTTCTGAGTTTTTCATAGTAGCCATCCTAATGGGTATGAGGTGGTACTCACTGTGTTTTGATTTGCATTTCCCCAGAGATTAGTGACGATAACATCCTTTCACGTGCTTATAGCCCACTCATGTATCTTATTTGGAGAAATGTCTATTCACGTTCATTGCCCATTTTTAAATTGGGTTGTTTGTTTTTTGTTTTTGTTGAGTTGCAGAGTTCTTTATATATCCTGGATATTAACCCCTTATCAGAAATGTGATTTTGCAAATATGTTTTCCCATTCATGGGTTGCTTTTTCACTTTGTTGCTGGTGTTCTCTGATGTACAGAAGTTTTTAATTTTGATGTATTTTTTCTTCTGTTGCCTGTGCTTTTGGTGTCATATCAAAGAAGTCATTGCCAAATCCAGCATCACGAAGATTTTCTCCCTGTGTTTTCTTTTAAGAGTTTTATAACTCTAGCTCTTACCTTTAGGACTTTGACCCATCTTGAGTTAATTTTTGTATATGGTGTCAGGTAAGGGTCTAGCTTCACTCTTTTGCATTTGGGTATCCAGTTTTCCCAGCACCATTGTTAAAAAAACTATCCTTTCCCCATTGAATGGTCTTGGCACGTTTGTCAAAATTCATTTTTGACATATATGTGAAGGTTTACTTCTGGGCTCTCTTCTCTTCCATTGACCTATATGTCTGTCTTTATGCCTGTACCATTCTGCTTTAATTACTATAGCTTTTTAGTCAATTTTGAAATTGACTTGAGATTCCATATGAATTTTAGGATGGATTTTCTATTTCTGCAAGAAAGGTCATTAGGCTTTTGGTAGGAGTTGCATTGAATCTGTAGATTCCTTTGGGTACTATTGATATCTTAATGGTATGAAGCCTTCCAAACCATGAAGAAGGGATGTCTTTCCATTTATTGGTGTCCTATTTAATCTCTTTAGCAAATGTTTTGTAGTTTTTAAATCTTTCAACTCCTTGGTTAAATGTATTCCTAAGTATTTTTGATGCTATTGCAAATGGGATTGTTTCCCTTTTTGGATCGATTATTGTTAGTGTCTAGATTTTTTTTGCACAAAAAAGTGCAATTGATTTTTGTGTGTGTGGTTTTTGTGCCTGCACCTTTGATGAATTTTTAAAATTTGTTCTAACATCTAAACTTCTTTTAAAAGTGTTCTTTAAAGTCTGTTTACAGCAGACACAAGATCTTCTCCCAAGTATTATGTTGTTTAAAATAAAGTCACTCATAAAAGGGGAGACTTTGTAAGGACTCAACCGTAGGGCAACAGTCTTTTTTTCTTCTCTTTCTTTCTTTTTGACTAGTGTTTAATGCAAACACTCTGGCACATGTCATAGTCTTGGTGGTTGTGACAGAGAGGGAGAAGTCGTGGCCTTCAGGAACAGATGGATCTAGGTTCAGATTCCCAGGGCTCTGCTTACCAGTTGTGGTTATTTAACCTCACTGAGCTCCAGTTTCTTCATCTGCCAATCATACTGCCCATTTTGTGGGACTGTTGTGAGGGGTAGAAATAGGTCATGAGGGAGCCTGGCTCAGACTTCCAGCAGGTGGTACCTGTGACGTCATTAATGGCTGCCTGACCTGCCCCAAGGTGTAGCTGCTTAGTTGAATCACCTGCCTTTGAACCTGCTTGCCAGCATAATCCCAGCCCTTAACCCTCAGAATCTCAGAGGAATCCACCAGTTTATGTTTTCTGTCTGTTCCGTCTTTCAATCAGCCTTAACCGTGACCCAGTTAGATTTGCTTCTAGGTTTTCAGCAAAAGGCAGAGCAGGTGAGAGGTTACATATAAATATACAGACACACACAGTAAGTCACAATGTGCTACAAGATTATGGTAAAGCCAGCAGGCCCCTCTCCAGGCCCCTCCTAGTCCTGTTTTTCCTCAAGTAGTTAATGCTTTGTTTGCTTGTTTTTCTGTGTCCTCATGGTGGTTCGTGCCTTCTCCTGCAGTTTTCAGTGCCTCTCAGCAGCGCGGTGAGCCACGCTGGGCCATCTGTTGGCTCATTTTTCTCATGCTTCTCGAGCCACCGACCTGCTCTGTTCTGGACCAGTTGACCTCCAAGCCTGCAACCACCAGCTTCTCCCTTTGTATTTTTTTCTGGCTTGGAGCCCCTGATTCTGGGATCCCATGACTTTGTATCTCTTGATTTTCTCCTCATTTTGGTGGAACACACCCCCTAGTAGCTTTCTGAGAAAGAATGCACTGGAGATAAGTGTTTGGCAAAGTGTCCGGTCAGTCTTTATTCTGTCCTCAGTCTTAACTGATAGTTCGTCTAGCCGGTGTAGAACTCTGAATGACAAATCATTTTCCCACAGAATTTGGAAGGCATCACTCCATTTTCTTTTAGCTTCCAGTGTCGCTATTGAAAATTCCATTACTGTTCAGCTGCTCCATCGCTTGAACATGACTGGTTCTCTTGCTGGGGGGTGTGCCTGGCAGGGGAGGGGACGGGCTCTTTTTTCTCTCCTTCTGGGCACTCAGGCAACTCTTTTAATGGAACAAATCTTGTCGTTTATTCCTGGGACATTTTCTCATATTGCATTTTTCAAAATTTCCCTCTCCTCTTTTTTCTCTGATTTCTCTTCCTATAACTCACTTGGGCCTCTGAATATTATGTCTTTTCTAGCTAGATACTCACTTCATTGTCTTTTGGTTTTGGTCTCTGGGAGATTTTTTTCAACTTTATCTTTCTATTCTTTAACCAAATTTTTAAATTTCTGCCATGATTTTATTTCTTTTGTCTTGCTAGAATTGCATGGGTGCAATGTCTCCTATTGGCTCACCAAGGGCGTTATTATTTAAAAATTTTTTTTCCCATTCCTCCCATTTCCTTTCTTCTGCTTGTTTTGGTTGGTGACTCTTTTTCGGCTTGGAAGTTTTTCTCAGAGTACCGATGATCCTGTGTGTTTGTGTTTAAGAACAGGATATCTAAAAGCCATTGGTAAGCTCCGTGTGTGTGTGTAGAGGGGAGGGGTCTCACGAGGAGAGCCGGCTCTTTCTCTGGGGATCCTCTGAGATCAGTATCAGTAGGTTTTCGCTCCTGGATCTTTATACCCAGAGAGGAGTTCCTTAGCTTCCAAGCCTGGCTTCCAGAATTTGAGGGCTGAGTGGGAAGGGGCCTGGGGCCTCCAGATCACTATGTGCTTTCACTTTTTTCTCCTTTTGTTCAGCCCCCAGCCTCACTGCCCACACTCCCTTGTGCCTGATGTTCGCTTGAGACTAAATTCCCCTTCTTCTGGGGAGATTGGAGGTGAAGGAATTGGTTGCTGAATGCATGCAGCGGGGCAGGGACCTGGGCCTACCTGCTCCTATGGGCTCCAGGTCAGACCTTGCCCTGGGCCTGCCTCCCTGAGCCCTGGTCACCGCTCAGTCTGTGGCTCCACCCCCTCCCTTGGCCCCCTTCCAGAACCTTCAGTTTCCTCTGCTCAGCTAAGTAAGCAAGTCCACTGGTCTCTGTCTGACTTCCAAACCTCTGCCCTGGCAGGGCTTTACCTTTTGGATTACTTTACTGTCGATTTCATGCCATGTCAGCAATAAGCAGACAAACGCAGACTTTCGAAATGCCCATCCTGTGTAAGCGCCCTCTTAGACCCCTGCTCTGACCCTGTTAGCACCCCTCTGGGAGTCCCCCCCCTGGCGCCACTTACATACCTGCCCCTGCCTGGAGGGTGTCAGAAAGCTGAAAGGGCTGTCAGAGGCCAGGACCTCCGAAGTGCCTCCTCCTGGAACAGATGGGAGCCTGAGGCCCGAGGAGGGGAGGGGAAGGCGTCCCCCGAGGTAGCAGCAGAGCTGAGGCTGAACTGGGCCTCCTGACCTCCAGCCCAGGGTGCTTCCCTCAGCTGCGTGGTGCCGGGTCTACGCCCTGGCCGCCATGCTCCTGGGCTCTTGGTGCTGAGAGAAGCCACAGCTTTTGGAGGCTGCTTTGTGTCTTCACGATGACTGGCCCCATCCGCGGTGATAAAATTAGCCTTCTGGAACATGCCGGGGGGGGGACGGGGTGGGAGACCTTTGGTGAGTCCGCCCTTCTGACACTCCCCATCCGGCCTGGATGGGTGACGGTACCTCGTGAATTCAGTGAATATGGATGAGCACCTACTTGGGCACAGAAGGAGTGCCCAGGCTGGGCCGGACTAGAGCCCTGAGGCTGTGTGAGGGTGTTCACAGAAGGCATCTTGGAGGAGGCAGCACTTGGGCAGACCGATGAAGGGTCAGTTGAGTTGGAATTGACTCAGAAAGAAGGGCAGGGAGTCTTGGGGACAGAACAGCAAGAGCAAAGGTCGGGAGGTCTTCAGCAGCCCAGGAGGGCCAAGGGAGGGGGGACCCCTGTGGTTGCCATGTGAGGAGGTCAGAGCACCAGCAGGGCCTGGCCTGGAGGGGGCGCCGTAGCCTCAGGTTCTGGACGCAGGTTCCATCCCAGGTTACCAGCCTGGCTGCCTCAGGAGGGATGCCTGGGTCTCGTGGATGCTCTTTGGGCGTGTGTGTTCTGCCAGGCCGAGCCTTGTGCCAGGTTCCCACAAAACCTTTCTGGCTTATTCTTTGGAGGAAAAACGCAGAAACTTTAAGGTTGTCCCTTTCATCCTAAAGTCACATGTGCTCAGCAGAAGCAACTCAAACAAGCATTTAAAGATGATTAGGACGGAATGTTCCTGTTTTTAAAACATTTCCCAGGAAAAACAAATGTTTGAAAGTTAAACATTTTGGCTATTAGGAAGGAACAGAAGAAAAATTGCATTTGCCTTTTAAATATGGGCACCAGTGTTGAGTTGGGAATCCAGAACCCTCCCTCGCAGGACCCGCGGACCGGGTGAGGCTGCTGTGTGGCCCCAGGCAGCTGACCCAACCTTCCCGTGCCTCTTTCCTCCTTCTTTCTCCATCTTCCCAGCTGGCATTCTGGACTGCCTAGCGGAACACGGTGCTTAATGCTCTCACAGCCCCCTACCTAAGGCGGTGAGGATGGCTGACAGCCAGCTTGTCTCAACAGGCCTAGAATGCTCTGTATTCTGATGCTTTGACATCTGGGGGCCTTGCGGACCCCTACTCTAGGCCTGGAAAGGGAGCCCTTTCAGTGCACCTTTTATATGCAAACCAACCAGTCCAAGCCGGTCTCCAAGAACCCAGCCACCTCCCTCCTCTGCTCTGGCTTTCAGGGCCAAGATCCGCCCCAGACAACTAGGGACAGCCCCTAGGCCCCGAGCCCGCCCAAGGCATTCCGACTGCCCAATCCGAAACCTGCTGACCCCACCACCCTTTTTCCTTGGAAACCACAGAAAGGCTCCTGCCCAGGTCTCCCTGCTCTCCCTCGGCCTCCTGACCTCCCCGCTCCCCACGGGGCCTCCTGTGGCTCCACTACCTCCTGTTTTTAGGAATCCTTGAGTGCAAACCTTCTTCTTCATGACAGTCACTTCTGTGTCTGCATGTCTTGCTATCCCTGCTTAAAACAAATCCTAGTATCCAGAGAAGATAGGTATCTAGTGCGATCTTTGCCAAACCCCCAACCTTGCTTGTTTTTCAGATGAGGACACTGAGGCCCTGAGAAGTGTGGGTTTTTCTTTCCAGGCCAGAGAGCTCATGGGAGCTAGAAATGGGATTCAGCCTTCCTGGGTTCCATGGTGTGCCCCTAACCATTCTGCTACACTGCCTCTCACCTGGGGTGTCTAGAAACATTGAATGTAAATTGCTTATCAGAGCACCTAGCACAGGGGAATGCTCACAGGCAGGGCAGCAAAACCCAGAATCTGTAGGCACAGTCCATGCATGTGTTCCTGTAACTCACAGCTCAGCTCTTCAGACATGTGCTCCCTATTCAGTCTACACGCAGAATTCCCTTCCTCTGTGCATCGCCTGCCTGTGTGGCTGTGCGACTCCATCCTTGGTATTTATGTACCTGAGCTGCATCGAGACTGAGCGGTAGCTTGAAGCTGAGTCGTGGAGCCTGCTTCATCCCAGTGTTATTCTAGGCTGTGCGCCATACCCAGAAGTCTGCTAATGTGAGTCTCCCAGACATCGGCAAGTGTTTAAACACAGAACTGTCAAAGACGTACTAAAAATGCAATCAGAGATCGCTATGCCGTCTCTTTATTCCAACCCACTCCGCTGCGTTCTGCAAGATGGGAATGGGCGGAAGAAGCTGTAAGTGGGCATTTTCCTGATTGTCGCTGCATTTAGAGAACACTGAGACGCCGCCGGGCTCAATATGCCGCTCTGGGAATGGCATAGATGACGGAGAAGCTTGCACGAATCTTGTTGAATTTAACAGATTATACAGTTTGGAGGCAGCACTTTCTGTTAAATGGGATGGGTAAGTGTTAGTGATAAAGAATTGTAACCTTTTGGAGGGAGATTAATCTTGGAGGCACAAGCAGCAGGGATTCCCATTCGTGCTCCTCTCTGTGCCTGAACACCGTGCACGCTTGCTGCCACGTGGTCCCTGTGCGGATGCCCGTCTGTGGGGATGTACACAGCAAATGGAAAGTTAAAGCAGTGTGGTCATCCTCTTGGGCTCTGCTGGTTAATACCCAAGGGCCTTTTTACTGTCAACACATCCATGACTACCAAATGCAGGTTCTGAAATAAGCTGGCTGAGAAGAAAGGAAGCATTTTGGGAAGCCGGCCTGAACATTATCACGCAGGTACAAATGTATAGCAATGCCCACCAGTTCTGAAAAGCAGATGTGGGGCAGGACTGGTTTCTCTGAGGGCTTGCGGCCTGCCTGGCCTAAAAGCTAACCTGTTCTTCTTGTCCACGCTCCACTCTTTCCAAATGTTTTCATATTGGGCATGTCCCACTAGAGGCTGCTGTGGCCACCGTGCAGCCCCCCCAAGGTGGGAGGCCAGGGTTTGCATCTCAGCTCTCTGCTGTCTTGCTGCATGACCTCAGGCAAGGTTCCCCTCTCTGAGCTCCAGGTTCCCCCTCTGTCCAGTAAGTGGTGTGGACTGGAACCTCTGTGTGTCACTTCTGGCATTGACGTCACGACTGAGTCTCATTCATCCGTGTGTCCCCGACTGTACCTCCCCCAGGGTCTGGAACAAGGCTTGTGCTCAGTCAGAGCTTGTGGACAGCTGACCAGAGTCGGGGAGGGTGGTGTCACAGCAGGGTCTGGCTTCAGGAAAGAAAGCAAATTTCTGGCTTGATGGGCTTTTGGGGTTGGCTGGAAGGGTTCTTCTCGTCTGTTGGACTGTTTTTGGGGGGGACCCATCTGCCCTCTCTAGGCTGGTGCAGCTACCTAGACACCCGCCTGGAAAGCATACCCTCTCCTGGGGGTCAGGCATTTCTGGCACCTTGTCAGACACTGGGGAGGCTCCCTGTCTGCCAGCCCTCCCCTCTGCCACAGGGAAGGGACAGCAGCAAGGAGGGACAAAGGAAACAACATTAACTTCCTCTGTGTGCAGAAGAGTTTGTATTCATCTCATTTTTTAACCCACCAATCCCTGCAGATTCATCCTCGAGGTTCCCAGAACACTCCCCTCCTTCACTGCCCAGATGCAGGAGGGGGAAGCTGAAGCCTAGCAAGAAAGCCCACGATGACGGGTCTCTGGGCACTTTATCCATAGTCAGGTGGGGAATCGCTGCAGGATGCTGGGTGCACCTGAGGCCAAGGAGCCTCCGGCTGTGATAACAGAGGTGGTAGCTCTTGCCACAGGAGGGGACTTCTCTACCTCTCTCTAGGATGGTCAGGCCATGCTAGAGTCTTCGTTCTGGCTCCCCCACTCCCACTTGCAAGAGAGCTTATCCAATCGGAGACAATTCAGAGAGGGACAGTCAGGGCTGTGGGTGAGGGAGATAGGTCTGCCAGGACGGTTGGAGGAAAAGTTTGAAGGAAAAGGAGAGGGATCCAGGGAGACAGAGGGTATTTGGTGTAAAGAAGGCAGTCCAAACTATCTCAGTAAGACTGACTGATTATAAATGTATCCATCCATATCTATGCATTCATTCCTCCATCCATAATCCATCCACCCACCTGCCCACCTGCCCACCCACCCGCCCACTGAAAGGCAGTCTAGCATCATGGTTTGGAGTGCTGGCTCAGGATGAGTTTGATGAGGGCAGACACAAAGTCTATCAAGTGTCCACTGCCTTCTGTAGTTGCCAGTCACTATTATTGATTTGTGTGACCTTAGGCTACTTCTCTGAGCCTTGGTTTCCCCAGCTGTAAACCACAGATAGCTGTAATTAAGAGTTGAGAGTTGCCAAGTCCAAGTGAACATCCGGATGTGCCTGTGGCTGGACCTCCAGCTCAGAAGAGCTTTGGTGCTGGACCATTTCAATGGATGTGCCCCCGCCCCCAAGCCGTGTGGCACCTACTCTGCAGGGAGAGACCAGCAGTATTTGAGGGTGCCATGCCATTGTGTTGTGGTCCCTGCCACCTGCCTGGCTTTATGTACAGGAGCCTTGTCCCCCCAGCCCCCTTCCCTGGGAGGGAAGAAGCCTCAGTGACTCTCCTCTGCCAAGGTGGGAGGAATAGGGAAGCGCTGATGGCTTCCTGTTCACTCCCCAGTCCCCAGTAGTCAGGAGCTGAGGAAATAAATGAAACCATACAGTCGGAGTAATTTGCTAATTTGCTGAAGTAACACCCCCAGTCAGAGACATGACATAAATACAGTAGTGCAGCTCCGGCTCTCCCAGCCGGGGTGGTGCTTGGAGTGGGATAGATGGGTGTCGTGAAGTGGGAACGCAGAGAGTCAGAACCGAAGGCAGCCTGTGGAGGCCACCCCTGCCACCCCTCACTGCAGTTTGGGTGGGGCTCCCTGAGGACTCCCAGCTGACTCTGTGGCCTCGTGGCGTTGAAGGAATCTGAGTTGCTGACCCACAGGTGGGGGATCAGCTGCACCAGGGTCCAGCGTCGCCTCCCTGCTCACCTGCTGTGCGACCTGGGCTCAGAGCCTCGTTTCCCGAGAGCCTACCTCAGAGGGTTCCCTGGGGATTGGAGGGGGCAGAGTTTTATCCAGGGTGGCCGGCCCGATGATGGGGTCCAGGAAATGGCATTCTTCTCTGCACTGTCCTCCACGATGCCTCCCCAGCTGCTCAGGGCCAGGCAGACCTCCCCACTCCCCGCTGGCAGCCTGAGCTGTGCCGTAGAGGGGCTCCCTCACTGTGCACCCCACCCCATGGTGCTATCCGGGCTTCATTTGCCAGACTTCTGGGGACCGAGATGGGTGAGCAAACGTGTCTACTCCCATGCTAGAGTTCTCCTCCAGCAGAATAGGCAGACTTCTGGGCACCCGTGGGCCAGTCCTAATGGGGTGGGCTGTGATGAAAAATAGAAGGGTGGGGAGGTAGAAGGGGGTCGAGAGGCCATGGCCACTGTCTGATTGGCAGCCCCGAGGGGCGGTGGCCAGGTCTGTTCCTTTCATGTCTCCAGGGACCATGGTGAGGGCCAGAGACCCAAACACCTGCTGGGGGTGGGCAAGGCTTAAAATGAGTGAAGTGTGCCGGATGTGTATAGTAGGGATGGGTGGGGCTTGGGGCAAATTGACATGTGCTTCCTAAGGGGGCCACAGACCCATAGCACTTGACTAGACCAGGACCATGAGCTTTTAAAATAGATTTTTAGAAAACAGAAAGAATGATCTTTTATTGGGAATTTATGGGCAATCTCTGGGAATTTATTGGAAAGTTAGGCCAAGCAAAATATGTCTGTGGGTAGTTCTGGCCTGCAAGTAAGCTGATACTTTTTTGAACATTGAAGTTTTCGTGCATTTCTATTCATTATCTTCTGTAATCTCAGAACAGTCTTGCAAGATAGGCATTATTCTTCCCATTTCACAGGTGAGAAAACCGAGGCAGAGGGCTATTAAGTCACAGCTGGTCAGTGGCAGAGCTGGGTCGGTGCCTAGAGCCCATGCCTGTCATTGTCTGCCGCCTCCAGAGTTGATAAATACCAGAGAAGAGAGAACACTGTTTTCTCAAACCTGTAGAGAAGTCTGGGATGGCTGGTGTAGCAGTGATGAATAAATTACGGTTTTCTGTCTGTTTTTGGGAAACTGCTCTCTTGCTGCTGGCTCTGTGTGTCCCCTCTGTGGTCAGGCTGGGAGTCAGGTGCCCGTCCAGTGTCCATGTGCCACAGCCATACAGCTCAAGGCCAGACAGAATGTGCAGGTCCCAATTTCAGGGGTCAGGTGGGGGTGCGGGGATGAAGTTTCCAACTGGGTTCTAGATGATTCTGTCTCCTTGCAATTAGAATGTAATAATAGATGCAGTTACAGTCCCTGAAGCTTTATTGTGTCACATGGCTACAAAACTTTCCCTGCCCCTTCCTGCAGCCTACACAGGGCTGGGAAAACGTTCCTCCTCAAACAGTCATTGGGGCCGAGTCTGATCACATGGCTGTTACAGCTGATATAATATTGTAGGCATCAGTTCCCAGTAAGGCAAACAGTCCTCAGAATTTGGAGCCGAGGCGTTTCCAGAATTGGGTTCCTAAGGGAATGCTCACCCAGCTCAGGAGGCAGAGGTCGCACCACGGTCAAGGGTGGGAAGGCATTCCTGTTCCCAGACTATGTCACCTGGCAAGCCAGTCATCGGGATGGGGCTCGGTGGAGCCTGGGGGGCCGGGGAAGGCACTTTACCTCCAGGAAGGGGCAGTCTGCAGGCACACCTGCCTTGATCAGAGGGGAAACTGAGGCTGAGAAGTGACTTGCTCAACTGACAGGTGAAGGAGCCAGGATTTGACCCAGGGCAGCAGCTCCAAAGCTGGGCACTATGCTGTGTGTGCCCTTGTGGGGTCATGGTCACCCAGGATTGGCGAGGGCACATTGTAAGGTGTGACTCTCTGTTGCCGCAGGTGGTCTCTTGCTCTTCCTTCTCTGATACGCAGGTGCTGGAGGTCAAGGAGCCCTGGGTGGATTCCCTTTCACATCACCCCGGGGCTCCAGGACAGCAAGCCAGAGCCAGAGGCGAGCCGCAGCTCTGGGTGCTTCTGGGAAGGGCTCTGCATCCAGGCCTTGTTGAGGCACATTCCCGGGCTCTCCCCAAGCAGGGGAAAAGTGCTGGGGTCACACAGGCCAGGCTCAGAATCCAGCTGTCACCCCCTGGCCGTGCGTCCTCCATGTGCCCGAGGCAGATGCTGGCCTTGGTGTCTGTGCCCAGTAGGCCTCACGCGTGTACACTGCAGGGACCTCTGGGACCATGCCAGCTGGTCACTGTGCTGACGATTTTGGGAGAAGAGAGTAATTTTCTCGCAGAAGCAGACGTATGGCACAGTGTGGTGTCCCTTGTCCTGGCTCCTTCAAAAACCAGAAGTCAAGTCACATAGAAGTTCTGTTCAATGGCCTGGGTCACTTCTTTGTGAAATGGCTATGGAATGTCACCGTTTTCTTTCCTGCCTGGACATCTGCCTTCCCAAGGCCACTGGCTGGGCTGGCACCCTCACGTGCCCTTTGGTGCTTGCCTGACCCACCAGGGCACTCCCCACCCGGGTAGGGAGGGCTGGGAGAATGCCTTGGGTCTCAGGTTCATCTTCAACATTGCATTTTTTATCCCAAACAGACCTCACAGGTATCATCACGGCTCTTTCTCCAGGCCTGGGGGGCTCAGCAGCTGAGGCTGCTGGGAGGTGGGGAGTTAGGGGCCTGAGTCTGTGGTCAGGCTGGCTCCAGGGTGGCATTGAGGACAGGGGTAGGTGGCAGTTCACTGAAGCGGAGGGGCTGTGGTAGCCGTGGGTGGCTGTCCTGGAGCATAGCCCATGGCCACATCACCCCGGAGGCAGTGCACACACCTGCTTTGGCATCTGCAAGGTAGGGCCCCAGAGAGAGGGGAGGAAGTTTGGCACGGAAGGACATGAGTGCACAGAGCAGAGCTAGAACGGCCCTTACTGTCAGTGTATGGTATGCGTTAGCGGTTTTGTTTTGATTCTACTTGGACTTTGCGTGGCTTTGAATTCCATGGCAGTGAGGGCTGGGCACTGTACTTTTACTGAGCATAGGATCTCCAAAGGTTTGACCTGGGCTCGCAAAGAACTTGCAATTTCTGTTGGAACATTGAAGCTAACAAGTCAGGCCTCCAGGTGGTGGGGAGCCTGGGACAGTGAGGCCGAGGAAGGCCAGGGCTGGGGGTCCAGGGCAAGGTCTCCTTTCAGTGGAAAAGTGGAAATGGAGGCAGGAAGTCCTGAGGATGAGGCCAAGCCCTCTGTAGCTCAGAGGCTTGGAGGAGCCTGTCCAGCCTCCTCCCACTGATCCCAAGCTGGCAGCCTGTCACCTAGCTGAGGCCCAGGCAGGCAGGCTGCAAGGACAGTGCTTGGGCCTCTGCCACTTCTCTGGGCACTGGCTGGGGAGCAGGGGCAGCTCTCAAAGGGATCCGGGGCTGTCGCCTGCCCTCATCCCTGCATGTGTAGTGGCCTCTGGAAGGCCAACGGTGGTGCACTGTGTTTGTCTGTGTCCACCCTGCAGGCAGCCTGCCCTACGAGTACAAAATTGTGATTGCTGGCAACCACGAGCTGACCTTCGATCAGGAGTTCATGGCTGACCTCATCAAGCAGGACTTTTACTACTTCCCATCCGTGTCGAAGCTGAAGCCTGAGAACTACGAGAATGTGCAGTCTCTGCTCACAAACTGCATCTACCTGCAGGACTCGGAGGTCACCGTGCGCGGCTTCCGGCTCTATGGCTCGCCATGGTGAGTGTGCCAGCACCGTCCTGACCACCCGGTCGGGGCTGGAGGGGCTGAGGCCGGGTGAGCAGAGGGCGGTAGGCCTGGGAGCAGCAGCAGGGAGCTGGGACACGAGACCTAGAACTGAATCTCAGCTCTCCCCTCGCCTGCTGTGTGACCTTAGGCAGGTCACTGCCACTCTCTCAGCCTTGGTTTCCCTCTAATTGGCATACAGTGCTGTCAGCTAGCTGTGTCCCCTATGCTGTACTATTTCACGTACAGATAGATACAAATATCCCCACTTTCCAGGTGAGGAAACAGACAGCAAGAGGGTGAGGACCCTGCCAAAGGTCACACAGCTAGGAAGGGGCAGAGCTGTGGTTAATTCCAGATCTTCTGGTTCCAGAACCCCTGCTTTCAACCATTATGCTGTATGCTAGGGATCTCCTGTCTCCCCAATACACAAAAGGTGCAAAGGTGGGCAGGTGATAATTGATCGGCCAGACTGAGGAAAGGCAGTTGGAATTTTCACGAAAGGCCAAAGGCCTGATTAACTGTGCTGGGGACAACTGTTTAGATCACAAGCATACCTTGAGCCCTTCTTCCTTTTTGGGCATGCAGAACAATCAGGCCTCATCCCTGAGCTCACGTGGCTGGGTGGGGATCAAGGTGAGAATGGTTCATGACTGGTCAGTGTGATGGTCAGTGTGTCCATGAAAGCTCTAGTGATGATGACAGGGACGGTAATGGTGATGGTGTGGTGAGGATGAGATAGTGATGATGGTATGAAGATGATGGTGAAGATGGTGAGGGTGATCATGGTGATGGTGGTGGTGGTGGTGGTGATGGTGGTGGGTGGTGGTGGTGGTGGTGGTGGTGGTGGTGGCGATGGTCGTGGTGATGGTGGTGAAGGTGGTGATGGTCATGGTGGTGGCAGCAATGGTGATGGTGATGGTGGTGGTGGTGGTGATGGTCGTGGTGGTCGTGATTGTGGTGGTGGTGGTGGTGGTGATGGTGGTGATGGTGGTGGAGGTGGTGATGGTGGTGATGGTGGTGGTGGCGGTGGTGGTGGTGGTGGCAGTGATGGTGAATGAGGCTGAGACATGTCTGACAAGAAAGTGGCATGCAAAAACTGGGGACAGAAGCACTCCAAGGTGGAGGGAACAGCAGGTGGAAAGGCCTTGAAAAACCAGACTCTCATGTTGGATTCTTCGGCATGTTGGAGGAAAAGAAAAAAGACTAGGGTGTTCAGATCACGATGGGCAAGGGGAGAGTGACCGGTAATGATGTGGGAAAGGTAGGCAGTAGCCAGACAACAGAGAATTACTTAATCCAAGATAAGGAGTTGGGGTTTTATTCTAAATCCTATGAGAAATCCCTGGAGTATTATAAGCAATAAAGTAACCTGATTCTTACTGTAACCTTATGAGAGAGGCGATGTCGTCATTTCACAAGTGAGGTAACAGAGGCTCAGTGTGGTTCAGAAAATTCACCAACATCACCTAGCTATTCACTGACAAAGCCACAAACTGGACCCAAGTCTATCAGGCTCCTGTCCTTCTGCCTGCCAAGCATCATACTTTCTGTCAAGAGGATTCCTGAGTGGTTCCCTCCCTGCTGCAGCTGGCTTCCCATTAATGGAAACAACACTCTGCAAAGATTTGGTTCAATCATCACGGTTGGCCCTTAGTTTTCTGGGCTTTGTTTTCCTTGAGGGTCTGCAGAGGAAGACCAGGCTCAGTGGGCCAGGCAGTCGTGCACAGAAGTCAGACAGCATGTCCAGCCAGCCTTCCCTGAGGGCGCTGGGCTTCCAGTGACATCATATGCGCCTTGACACAACCAGTGCTTACAGACTGCCACCCAGCTCCTGTGACCTGGCAGTCTTTCCTTTCTAATTGGCATGTTTGATTACTTGGGGGAGAACTTCTCCACTCCTATTTTCTTCAGCTAACTTCAAGTCGGAGAAGAGGGAAAAAAAAGAACAAGAAACAGGAGAGGCCAGAAAATGTTACCATAGTGATTAAATGAGCCTGTTCTTACTTCCCAGGCTAAACCAGGCATTCAAATGAATATATTATGTGGTTTGGTTTTATTTTTTGCTTTAGCATCACAGATAACTGTTACCAGAGACACCAAGGTACAGGCTGAGGACTATCCCAGCCCTTGAGAGTTCATTGTGCAGCAGTACTTTTCCACACTTTCCACTCATCAGTAGATCTGTAAGTCCATTTCAACCTACCAGCAATAAATGATGACAAAGGAATTCATAAAACAATTATGAATAATAATAGGAAGCATTTTTGATGTGCCAGGCACTGGGCTAAGAGTTTTGCATGCATTATCTCACTTAACACAGCATCCTATAAGGTGCAAAGAAATGGAAAGAGCTGAGAGCATTATGAATAGGGCCCAGAAGTGTCTGCTGGGGTCTGAATCCTGTCCACCTGACTTCAAAAACCATATGCTGAACCACTTATGGCATTGAAAAACTCTGCTTTCCTTTTCTTATGTTAGTTACTATGAGGTATTCACAGATGAATTTGAATCCTTCCCTTCAGGAAATCTCAGTCATAGAGTTATAGAATATTAAAGCTGAAAGAGATTCAGCTTATCTAAGGAAAAATAGAATAACGAAGAAATGGCAACTACATGTCCACCCTCCATAACTCTCTAAGCAGATATCACTAATCAGTCATACAAGCTTATACTTGGCATTAGAACCTTTCTCAACACAGCCTACTGGTCAACCACTACCATTAGTTCAGTATTTCCTTTGCCAAAAAATATTTATCTAATACATATTATGGTCTCAGCACTAGGAATACAGAAATGAGGAGGACACTGGCTTCTGGATTCCTTCCAAATTATATTTTTATTGAGAATTTTCTATGACTCTCCTCTTACTTTCACTGCAATGTTAGATTTCCTTTGACAAGAATCTTCGACCCAGAAAGAGTTTCATGAATTACTTTTTCTTTTTTCTATATAAAGCATTATATGATTGAGTCCACATTACAGACTGAAGCTATGACATGATTGAGCATTCTACTATTATTCATCCCAAAAGCTCTCTGCTTTGGCTACGAATCTATGTAATGGCTCCAACTGTGGGTAAACTATCCTGTTTTATTGATGTGTGTTGATCATATGACTTGCTGTAGTAAGAGAATGTCAGCACACATGACGTGAACAGCAGCTTTAAGTGTCTTGTCTGTTTCACCTTGCCCTGCAGTGCTCCTATGATTTGTCACAAAAAAAACGAGACGCAGAACCAACCTGAACCCAACTTACAACTTGGACCCAAGTCCAGCCAATTCCCAGATGAGCCCAGCAGAGTCATAGCCAACTTGCAGACCTGTGCTGTTGTAAGCCACTCAGACTTTAAGATTGTTTGTTGTATGGTCAAAACTGAACAATACATAACTTGTATTTTCCTTTTACTCTGTATTCCTTTCACTTACATTTTTAGTCCAGAGCTATTGCTTCTCAATTTGAGACCATACCTAACCAAAACAAAATTTCATCTCTTTGTAAGAGCTACTGTGTATAAGACCACCATCAGTTTACAACAAAGCCAGTCTAAGATGTGGACACTGGCCTGTCCACTAGGTGCACTCCCTACCTAGTAATATACACATTTTCCAATAGGAAAAATTCAAATCTGGAAGTTAAAATTATATGACAGTTTAAGGTCAGACAGTCAACAGTCAAATTTTTTTTTTGTCAAGCAGAGTTTAATCGGACAAAGAATAATCACTATTAATACAAGAAGAAAAAAAGCATTACTACAGAAAATAGAGACTTGCATAACTATTGGAAGACTACAGGAGCTAAGGGCAGGAAGTCTGCTTGCAGGAAATCCGGAAGTGCAGAGATCACAGGGAAGCTACTACCAGTAGTCTCAGCTAACCTACAGCATCAAAGTAGATGATTCTTAGGAGGATGCTCAAAAGCCATGGGCAAACATCACTCCTGCCATCCGCAATCCCCACACATCTGCCCCCCAAAGGGCTAGTGTCTTCTCTTCTCTCCACCTTCCAAATCTCACGTGAGGATCTCCAACTAGAATCCTGCAAGCAAGGGAGTCTGGTCCCTGGGCTTACACCTTCCAATGCAGGAGAACTCAGAAGGGCTCAGATGAGACCTGACCAACAAACAGTATCTTTCATGCTTACTCTTACCAAATTCTTACTCTGATCCAGACACTGTATCAAGGTCTGGAGACTTGGTTAAACAGAACAGATACAATCCCTACCTTCGTGGAACACGTAGTCCAAGAGTGATTTTACTCAAAAGCAATTGCAATATGGGGAATTTCAAGGATAATTACAGTATGGTGTGATATTCACAAAGCATTAAGGAACAGAAAAGGCATGATTCTTACCCATCTCGGGGGATGGGCAAGAAAAGATCAGGAAAATTTCTTTCTCAGTCACATAAACACACACACACACACTTGAAATAACAGTGCACATCTGGAATGCAGAAATCATCACCTAGCCCTAGAGACAAGGATGAACAGGTGGCAGAGTAAATGGAGTTCTAGAGTAGGTGGGGTCTGTCATGACAAGATTACTTGTCATTAGAATTAGCTGCCCTTAACCCTTAAAGACACCTGCTTTCTAAAATGTATTAATGCAAACCTGGGTGTTCTATGCAAACCCACTGAGTACTTTAAATTAAGCTTTTGTGTTTTGGGTTTTTTTCTGTATGATTTCCCCTCATTTCTTTTCTCATGAGTTACTTTTAAGCCCTGACACATTAAAGAATTCCTGAGGTGCTATATGTTAATAAAACCATTTCCAAATACATAGCGATGGTAGGCATTGAATTAACTGGAGCTGCACAGTGCGGTGCGTTAAGAAAACCCCTGCCATTTCTACCTTTGTGACTTCCTTGACAAACAGGATTCTTATGTTCTAAGTAAAAAAGCAGATATTAGAGACCCAGAAGAGTCCAGTTTTATTTAACACCCTCTTTTCCAATATACCCCCCAGAAGCACAGAAGCTACCCTCATTAAAACGTAAGACATAAAGCTTGCACATGCCAGGGAGTTTGCATACAGATGTTAAAAACATCCATCCTTGCTTCAAACCAATTTTCTTGAGCTCTCATATGAACAAAGGAACAGCAACTTTAACATTTACCGTAACAAAAACTCAACACAGATTGGCTTCAGCAAAAGAGGAAATGTAATGTCTCGTGTTACGGAGAGGCCTGGAAGTTCTGGCTTCAGGCATGCCTGGATCTAGGACTCACACAGTGCCAGTACGAATCTGTCTTTCAGCTCTGCTTCCTCCTTTGTTGGTTTATTATTAAGCAGGCTTTTCTAAAGCTCTAAAGCAAGGCCAAGTCAGCAGCTCCAGGCTTTCATTCTACTAGGTTAGCAGTGGCAGGCGAAGAGTGCCTCCTTCCCAATAGTTCCAGTTAA
Organism: Smutsia gigantea; assembly: GCA_032199065.1. Taxonomy (NCBI): domain Eukaryota; kingdom Metazoa; phylum Chordata; class Mammalia; order Pholidota; family Manidae; genus Smutsia; species Smutsia gigantea. Next base: position 213,771 of record JAVSCE010005688.1, read on the forward strand.
AGTCCTAGAACTGGTGATCTTTAGACTAACTTGGGTCCCTGACCCAACACTGAGGTCTAAGGGAATAGAGTACTCTGATTGGTCAGGCCTACTCATCTGTGTCCCACCTGGGTCAGCCTCATCAGAACTACACACGCACATAGACCACAAAAGATATCTGCTATAATTCTTTAAAATAATAGTAGCTAGTTTTAATTTGATAATTATGTTCCAGGTACTGTGCTAAGTGCTGGGAGAGATTATCTTACTTAGTCCTCACAATCCCCCTATGAAACAGATTCTATAATTATCTCCATGTGAAAGATGAGGAAACCAAAACTTTGGCTCCTTCACCAAGGCCTCCCCTTCAGGTTGTCACTGCTCTCCTTCCACTTCTAGACCATACCCATTTTCAGCAAAGGAACATTAACACCTCAGTAAGAAGTCAGTTTAATGAACAGCTCTCTCAGGCAAATATGCACTTGAACTGCCCCTCAAGCTGGGCAAAACAACGTGTTGTCCTGTTAAGGGAGTCCCTGGCATCTGGAGACACAGCTTTTGGAAAAAATGGGAATGGTGAGAAACAGATCCAGAGATCCTACAGTGTATAATTTTGCCTCCCTGAAAGGCAAGTCATGTGTTGTATTACCTTGCAGAAACTGCTTTCTGATTTTTCCCTTTTTTATTTAATTAGACATTTGAACTAGGGAGAAGCAAGCAGAAAAATTCAAACACAGAAGAATCAATGATTTAAATGCTGCCTGAAACAGAGCACGAGCAAGTCAACCCAGCAAATATTTATTAAAGGCACTCAGATTTGCAACCAGACCTAACTGAAAAGAAATCAACCACAGAATATGCAGATAGGGGTTTTATTCAAAGGAATTAGGAGTTGGAGTACTCACTTTATAAAATATCTTCACATGACAGAAAATGAACCACCTGCATTCTTTGTACATCATTTTAAAAGTTACCCGACTGACAAGAATAATTTGAGCATACCTGCTCAGAAGGCTGCGTACTGTATACAGGGATATACAATATGCAGTAATAGTGAGAGACAGCTATATTAAATCACTTAGGGAATAAGATGTGGACATTTTGTAGAAAGTCTTCAAGTGGATTAGAGACCTAGATGTAAAAAACAAAAATATAATAATAATAAAAGTATGAGTGAATACACTATGTCCTTGAGGTTGGAGAACTTTCTTAACTAAGACAAGCTTTTTACAAAAAAGAAAAGATTGATTATCTGACTACATTGACATTTTAAACTTCTGCATGAAAAAACATAAAATAAACATAATTTAAAGGTATAAAATAAACTGGGAGAAAATATTTACAGTATATATAACAGACAAGAGGCTAATGTCTAGGCTACAAAAAGGACACCTAGAAATCAATCATACAAACTATACAATAGAAAAATGGGCAAAAATACAAACATAATATGTAGAAGAAAAATTATGAATGTTAATAAAAATATACAGATATTTAATCTTACTCGTGATCAGGAAAATACAAATTGAAACAATGATGAAATATATTTTTTGACCTACCAGACCACCAAAAAGTACTAAAGTGTGATAATGTTAGGTATTGTAAGGATGTGGGGAATGGATACCATCGCACATTGCACATGGGAGCATAAATTTGTTTAACCCTCTTAGAGAGCAATTTAGCAGTAGTGATTAGAATTGTAAATGCTCATATTCACATCAAAAGAAGAGATGTATAAAAATACTTAGAGTAATGTAGTAATACAAAATATCAGAGACTAATTTCCATAAATAGGCAAATGGCTAATTAAGCTATGCCATATCTAAAATACATATTTGTATGCAGCTTTTAAGATAAAGAATATCCATGTGGAGTGACAGAACCAGCACCAAGATACATTTTGAATGAAAAATGAAAGTTGCAGAATATATATTCTCTAACACTATTCATCACACACACACACATATACATACACAATTATAGTAAATATTTAGTAAGAATGCACAGATTATAGTTGATTACATTACAATGATACAGAGATATAGGTGGAAATGTTGTTTGACTGTAAATATAGCTACGGGTGTAGAATGATACCTGCCAAACCAAAAGCATATATGAAAAGGAATTAGGGACAGTGGACAAAGACGTCTTACCTTAGCTGTTAAGGTATTCATTTTTACAAGGAAAATTTTTATTCATGTCTTACTTACATAGTTATAATTAATATTAAATTTTTCCATATGGTTAAGTCATATATACAATATTTAATTGTACAATTATTTATCAAGCCCTAACTATTAATATGTAGATTCACAGATAAAAAACTTAAAGTCTCTGTCTCAGTCTCGCTCATTCATTCAATCATTTTTTACAATTTATCCAATAAAAAACATGACTGACATCTCTTATGAGCCCAGCACCATCTCAGCAATGCTGATACAAGGAATTGGTGGGGAGGCTGCTCTCATGAAGCTTACACTATAGTGGAGGATACGATAGTAGATAAAAAATTACATAATGTGATAGGCAGTGATAAATAATAAGAAAAATTAAAATAGAGAAATAAGAGTCCACTCCTTGTGCCAAACGATATTTCTCCATGCAGGTTTTACAGGCAGCTGCTCATGGTTCCATAATGCTCCCTTCCCAAAAGGAAACTTAGAAGGAGGTTATCGGGAGGAACTACAGCCCATCACGACAGTAGACCTTGGGGCCAAAATTAATATTCAACTTCTCCCTCCTCCACTTTCCATTAAATCCCCCTCACCCTCAGCTGTCACCTCAGTGGGTCTTAGTGACTTGGTATAACTGAATTTCTGAGTCAAAGGATAAATGATTTGTGTGATTTTACTAACTCCTGCCAAATTCCATAGTGCTTGTACCATACTAAATTCCCAGCAGCAATGAATGAAGTGCCTGTTTCCCCACAGCTTTCCTAAGGAGTTTGTGGTCAATAATGGTGTCTTACTGTATAGTTGTAATCTTCATTTCTCTTGTTGTGAGTAAGACTGAGCACCTTCCTTATGATTAAAAGCCATCTGCATTTCTTCTCCTATGATCTTTCCCTTCATATCTTTATCTCATTTTTCTATTTGGTTGTTGGCATTTTTTCATTTCTATTTTTAGCAGCTTTTCTTATATAAGCGATATTAATTATTTATGATAAAAGTTGCAAATACTCTAAAAACTGACATGTTAGTGGAGCCATGAAGAAATTGAGTGAACAAGGCATGCAACTATGTGAACAGAGTGTATACAACTGTGAGGGAGGGAATGTTTGTACATCTGTTAAGAGGTTTATGGAGCTGGAGCAGAGTCCTCACTGCAAAGAAAAGGTAATGGATCATGTAAAACATTGTGGGCACCTCAGTACTGAGTTTGAAATTCAAGAGATTGAGCTAGAGATACAAATTTGAGAACTGTCAACATAGAGATGGTGTTTAAAGCCATGGAGTTGCAATTGCCTAAAAAGTGAGCAGAAGGAGATGGAATATAATTCTGTAGTAGCAAATGTGAATGACACTTGCACTGCATCTGTAATTTAAATCATAGATTTTGTTTCTGCCAATCACCCCCTATAGAGATGAACACCTATGCTGTGTTGTAGTCACATAACATGGCTAGCAATTGAGTGAAATATTCACGGAGTTTCATCACAATTATTCCTTTTGAAAGAAAAAAAGGTATGTTACCCAAAGATGGGGATATACAGAGTAGTGTGTGAAAACATTCCAATTTCATTAACACTTCAAAAAGAAGAGACATTTAGACTCTTCCTGGAAACCAGAGAAAAGGGAGCGAAAATCTACAAAGCATTGTGTGGTCTAGGAACCCCTGCATATTTGTCTCCTTTTTATTTCTAAGTGTCTGGAGCATCTGCTCTCACTGCTGAGATGTGAGGTGTACTGTGTGCAAGTCTGGTTGGGGGGTGGGGGGGTGGAAGATACCTGCTCGCAGAGAGAGAGCCAGGTTGCTGGAGTCCTGGAACCAGTTTCTCCCGACATCTGGAGTTGGTAATTAAACACCTCTCAAGTGGACAGTTGTTTACATCAGTCTGATGATCAGAAGTCTATCTCAGAGCAAAACATTGTGTATTTCCAATAAGCATTATAAATATTATATGGCATCTTTGAATATATCATGTCATGGTAATGACACTGGCTTTTATCGTAGCATTAAAATAGGTGTGGGTGGAAAACTCAGGGCAACATAAAGTAAAAAGAAACTGCACTGAGGAGATCAAGAATCCTCGACTCTAGTCTCAGCTCTGCCATTAGTTGGCATGGGTATGGGCAAGTTACGTGAACCATCTTCATAATTGAATGGTACTGAATATTAAGAGGGATGGAAGATACTTACAAGCTCTAGTCTAATGAGGGCATGATCAGAGCAGAGAAAGATACTACTTCTTAATTACTATGTAAGGTCGCCAATCAAGAACCAAGGAAACTCCAGAGCAAGGCATTTAACCCCAACAGTGAACTGAGTAAATAAATCTTGTTTGCCTTCACAGATTTACTTAAAAAAATTTTTTTAAGTATAGAGGGTCGGGGAGATTCTCAAGATGGCGGCGTGAGCAGGGCAGCAGAAATCTCCTCCCAAAACCATATCGATTTTGAAAATACAGCAAATACAGCTATTTCTAAAAGAGAGACCAGAAGATACAGTACAACAGCCAGGCTACATCTACATCTGCGAGAACTCAGCATCTCACAAAGCAGGTGAGATACAAAGCCGCGACCCCGCGGGGCCCAAGCACTCCCCCCACCCCAGCACACCCATGGGAGGAAAAGGATCAGAGTGGGGAGGGGGTGGAAGCACAGGACTGCTAAATAACCTGCCCTGGTGATCTGCGCCAGGAGCACAGACACATCACATGGTGTACTGGATATTAGAGGAACGGAAGAGTAAAATCCGAGACGGAGACTGCGGGCAGGTCCCCACAGCTGGCTGACCTGGAACAAAAGAAAAGCGGGTTTTTTTTTAAGTCTTAAAGGGACAACGGTTCAACAGCTGGACAAAATCGTCCTGGCACACTCAGCCCAGCATATTGGGAACTTTAAGGAACATCAGGGGCCCTAACCCCCTGGGTGGCAACACAGCTCCAAAGCCCCTCACAGAGATAAGCAGACTGCCATTCATTCGCCCCTACCGGGACTGCAAGGAAACCGGCTGACCCACCATTGCTGCAGAGCAGCCAGGGAGCAGCCCCGCCAACAGCAACCACACAGAGGCTTCCACCAGCACACAGCTAACTGGGCCAGACCCAGTGGCTTCCCCCTGGATACAGTTGATAGACACACACAGTGGAGACTGGTGCAGACTCTCGAAGGCACAAAAGGGCTTTATTCTCATGGCAAACATGCACTGCTCACCTGCAACCACTGCCAGTGCCCTAGGCCATCCCAAGGGCCACCCCACAAACGGCAGCTCAGGGGATCAACCCAGAGGCTGCTCCCTGTGTGCAGTACACTGTGACACACAGCAGAGACTGGTGCAGAGTCTGGAAAGCACAAAGGAGTGCTGTTCTCATGAGAGAAAACACATCGCTCACCTGCGACCCTCACCAGTGCCCTAGGCCATCGTGAGGGCTTCCCCACCCACGGCAGCTCAGAGGATTAACCCAGAGGATGCTCCCTGTGTGTAGTTGACCAGCACAGGCAGCAGAGACAGGCAAGGCGACCAGCAGGCAGGAAGGGACTTTACTCTCCCAGCTGACAAATGCACCACTCACCGGCGATAACTTCCATGACCATTAAAAGGCAAAAGAACCTTGTTCAGTCCAAAATCCCTCAAACACCAGAGAGAGGGCCTGGTGAGACCAAAATCACCAATCTTCATGAAAAAGAATTCAAAATAAAAGGCATAAACATGCTGATGGAGCTACAGAGAACTATGCAACAGCTAAGGGATGAATTCCAGAGGGGAATAACAGAAATGAAACAAACAATGGAAGGATTTAAGAGAAGACGGGATGAGGTGCAACAGACTGTTAATGGAATAGAAGTCAGAGAACAGGAATACAGAGAAGCTGAGGCAGAGAGAGATACAAGGATATCTAGGAATGAAAGAATATTAAGAGAACTGTGTGACCAATCCAAACAGAACAATATACGCATAATTGGAGTACCAGAAAAGAAGAGAGAGAAAAAGGGATGGAAAGTGTCTTTGAAGAAATAATTGCTGAAAACTTCGCCAAGCTGGGGAAGGAAATAGTCTCGCAGTCCATGAAAGCCCACAGATCCCCTAACACAAGGGACCCAAGGAAGACAACACCAAGACACATAATAATTAAAATGGCAAAGATCAAAGATAGGACAGAGTATTAAAGGCAGCCAGAGAGAGAAAAAAGATCACCTACAAAGGAAAATCCATCAGGCTATCATCAGACTTCTCAGCAGAAACCTTACAGGCCAGAAGAGAATGGCATGATATATTCAGTGCAATGAAACAGAAGGGCCTTGAACCAAGAGTACTGTATCTAGGAAGGTTATCATTTAAATTTGAAGGAGGGATTAAACAATTCTCAGATAAGCAAAAGTTGAGGCAATTTACCTCCCACAAACCATCTCTACAGTGTATTTTAAAGGGAGTGCTCTACATGGGAGTGCACCTAAGGCTAAATAGATGTCACCAGAGAAAATAAAACCACAACAAAGAATGTAGACCAACCAAATACTTACTCATTGCAAAATAAAATCAGCTATCCACAAAATCAGTCAAGGGAAACACAAAAGAGTACAGAATAAAACCTAACATATAAAGAGTGGAGGAGAAAGAAAAAGAAGGGAGAGAAATAAAGAAGCATCAGACTGTGTTTGTAATAGTGTAATAAGTGAGTTAAGTTAGATGGTTAGATAGTAAAGAAGCTACCCTTGAACCTCTGGTAACCACGAATCCAAAGCCTGCAATGACAATAAGTACATATCTATTGATAATCACCCTAAATGTAAATGGACTGCATGCACCAATCAAGAGACAAAGAGTAATAGAATGGATAAAAAAACAAGACCCATCTATATGCTGCCTACAAGAGACTCAGCTCAAACCCAAAGACATTCACGGACTAAAAGTGAAAGGATGGAAAAAGATATTTCATGCAAACAATAGGGAGAAAAAAGCAGGTGTTGCAGTACTCGTATCAGACAAAATAGACTTCAAAACAAAGAAAGTCACAAGAGACAAAGAAGGACATTACATGATAAAGGGTCAGTTCAACAAAACGATATAACCATTATAAATATCTATGCACCCAATACAGGAGCACCTACATATGTGAAACAAATACTAACAAAATTAAAGGAGGAAATAGAATGCAATGCATTCATTTTAGGAGACTTCAACACACCACTCACTCCAATGGACAGATCAACCAGACAGAAAATAAGTAAGGACAGAGAGGCACTGAACAACACACTAGAGCAGATGGACCCAATGGACATCTACAGAACTCTACATCCAAAAGCAGCAGGATACACATTCTTCTCAAGTGCACATAGAACATTTTCCAGAATAAACCACATACTAGGCCACAAAAAGAGCCTCAGTAAATTCAAAAAGATTGAAATTCTACCAACCAACTTCTCAGATCACAATGGTATAGCACTAAAAATAAATTGTAAAAGAAAAGAAAAAGGCTCACAAACACATTGAGTCTTAACAACATGCTCCGAAATAATCAATGGATCAATGACCAAATTAAAACAGAAATCAAGCAATATATGGAGACAAATGAAAACAACAGCAGAATGCCCCAACTACTCCGGGACACAGCGAAGGCAGTTCTAAGAGGAAAGTATATAGCAATCCAAGAAGAACAATCCCAAATGAATAGTCTAAATTCACAATTATTTAAACTGGGAAAAAAAGAACAAATGAGGCCCAAATTGAGCAGAAGGAGAGACATAATAAAGATCAGACAATAAATAAATAAAATTGAGAAGAATATAACAATAGAAAAAAATCAATGAAACCAAGAGCTGGTTCTTTAAGAAAATAAACAAAATAGATAAACCCCTGGCTAGACTTATTAAGAGAACAAGAGAACCTACCTACACACATAAACAGAATCAGAAATGAGAAAGGAAAAATCACGAGAGACACCACAGAAATACAAAGAATTATTAGAGAATACTATGAAAATCTCTATGCTAACAAACTGGATAACATAGAAGAAATGGACAACTTTCCAGAAAAATACAACCTTCCAATGCTGACCCACTAAGAAACAGAAAATGTAAACAGACCAGTTACCAGCAACAAAATTGAATCGGTAATCAAAAAACTACCCAAGAACAAAACCCCCGGACCAGATGGATTCACCACTGAATGTTATCAGACATTTAGAGAAGACATAATACCCATTCACCTTAAAGTTTTCCAAAAAATAGAAGAGGAGGGCATACTTCAAAACTCATTCTATGAAGCCAGCATCACTCTAATACCAAAATCAGGCAAAGACACCACAAAAAAAGAAAACTATGACCAATATCCTTGATGAACATAGATGCAAAAATATTCAACAAAATATTAGCAAACTGAATTCAAAAATACATCAAGAGGATCATACACTATGATCAAGTGGGATTTATTTCAGGGATGAAAGGATGGTACAACATTCGAAAATCTATCAACATCATCCACAACATCAACAAAAAGAAGGACAAAAACCACATGATCATCTCCATAGATGCTGAAAAAGCATTCGACAAAATTCAACATCCATTCATGATAAAAACTCTCAAAAAATGGTATAGAGAGCAAGTACCTCAACATAATAAAGGCCATATATGTCAAACCCACAGCCAACATTATACTTAACAGCAAGAAGCTGAAAGCCTTTCCCCTAAGATTGGGAACAATACAAGGATGCCCACTCTTCCTGCTTTTATTCAACACAGTACTGGAGATCCTAGCCAAGGCAATCAGACAAAACAAAGAAATAAAATGCATCCAGATTGGTAAGGAAGAAGTCAAACGGTCACTATTTGCAGATGACATGATATTGTACATAAAAAACCCTCCAGAATCCACTCCAAAACTACTGGAACTAATATCTGAATTCAGCAAAGTCTCAGGATACAAAATTAATACACAGAAATCTGCTGCATTCCTATACACTAATGATGAACTAGCAGACAGAGAAATCAGGAAAACAATTCTATTCACAATTGCATCAAAAAGAATAAAATACTTAGGAATAAACCTAACCAAGAAAGTGAAAGACCTATATCCTGAAAACTACAAGACACTCTTAAGAGAAATTTAAGAGGACACTAATAAATGGAAATTCATCCTATGCTCTTGGGTAGGAAGAATCAATATTGTCAAAATGGCCATCCTGCCTAAAGCAATCTACAGATTCAATACAATCCCTATCAAAAAACTTATAGCATTCTTCAACGAACAAAAACAAATAGTTCTCAAATTCATATGGAACCACAAAAGACCCTGAATAGCCAAAGCAATCCTGAGAAGAAAGAATAAACCAGGGGGGATCTCGCTTCCCAACTTCAAGCTCTACTACAAGCCACAGTACTCAAGACAATTTAGTACTGGCACAAGAACTGACCCATAGACCAGTGGAACAGAATACAGATTCTAGATATTAACACAAGCATATATGGTCAATTAATATATGATAAAGGAGCCATGGATATAAAATGGGGAAATGACAGCCTCTTCAACAGCTGGTGTTGGCAAAACTGGACAGCTACATGTAAGAGAATGAAACTGGATTACTGCCTGACCCCATACACAATAGTAAACTCAAAATGGATCAAAGACCTGATTGTAAGTCATGAAACCATAAAACTCTTAGAAAAAAACATAGGCAAAAATCTCTTGGACATAAACATGAGCTACTTATTCATGAACATATCTCCCCAGGCAAGGGTAACAAAAGCAAAAATGAACAAGTGGGACTATATCAAGCTGGAAAGCTTCTGTACAGCAAAGGACACTATCAGTAGAACAAAAAGACATCCTACAGTATGGGAGAATATATTCGTAAATGACATATCTGATAATGGTTTGATATCCAAAATATATAAAGAACTCATACACCTCAACAAACAGAAAGCAAATAATCCAATTTAAAAATGGGCAGAGGATCTGAACAGACACTTCTCCAAAGAAGAAATTCAGATGGCCAACAGGCACATGAAAAGATGCTCCACATCGCTAATCATCAGAGAAATGCAAATTAAAACCACATGAGATATCATCTCACACCAGTTAGGATGGCCAACATCCAAAAGACATACAACAACAAATGTTGGCGACGATGTGGAGAAAGGGGAACCCTCCTACACTGCTGGTGAAAATGTACAGTAGTTCAACCATTGTGGTAAGCAGTATGGAGGTTCCTCAAAAAACTCAAAATAGAAATACCACTTAACCCAGGAATTCTACTCCTAGGAATTTACCCTAAGAATGCAGCACCCCAGTTTCAAAAAGACATATGCACCCCTATGTTTATCACAGCACTATTCACAATAACCAAGAAATGGAAGCAACCTAAGTGTCCATCAGTAGATGAATGGATAAAGAAGATGTGGTACATATACACAATGGAATATTATTCAGCCATAAGAAGAAAACAAATCCTCCCATTTGCAACAACCTGGATGGAGCTAGAGGGTATTATGCTTAGTGGAATAAGCCAGGCAGAGAAAGACAAGTATCAAATGATTTCACTCATCTGTGGAGTATAAGAACAAAGAAAAAGCTGGAGGCACAAAACAGCAGCAGACTCACAGAAACCAAGAACTGACTAACTGTTACCAAAGAGAAAGGTACTGGGGAAGATGGGTGGGAAGTGAGGGACAAGGGGGAAAAAGGGGCATTACGATTAGCACACATAATTTTGGGGGGGAAACGGAAAAGGCAGTATAACATAGAGAAGACAAGTAGTGACTCTATAGCATCTCACTATGCTGATGGACAGTGACTGTACTGGGGTGTGTGGTGGGAACTTGATAACGGCAGGAGTCTAGTAACCATAATGTTGCTCATGTACTTGTACATTAATGATACCAAAAATTTTTTAAAGTATAATGTCTTACAGTCAGCAGCTATTAATACACAGGCACACAGCAAATAATTTGTAACCCAGGCAAGAAGGACATACATTCTCTTGAAAGGAGGGAAATATGACTAAGAACCTATGTGACAGTGATAAAGGCAGTGTTTTCGTTGCTTGTGGCTGCTGTAAGAAATGACCTCAAACTGGCTGGCTTAAAACAACAAAAATGCACGCCTCCAAAGACAGAAAGCAAGGTGTTCACAGGGCCACATTTCCTCTGGAGGCTCTAGAGGAGAATCTTCTCTTTTTTTATTCCATCTGATGGCTCCAGGTGTTCCTTGACTTGTGGATACATCACCCCAATCTCTGCCTCTGTGGTCACACTGTTGCCTCGTCCTCTGTCTTCTCTTCTCTCATTTCATATAAGATACTTGTGATAGCATTTACAGCCTACCTCAATGCAGGATGACCTCCTAATCTCAAAATCCTTAACATAATCACAATGGCAAAGGTCCTTTTTCCAAATGAAGTAACATGCACAGGTTCCATGAGTTTAAAACACATATCTTTGGGGTGAGGGGAGCACTTTTGACCTACCACAGACAACAAATGCTCCCTGTTGCAGATGGTCCCCACCTGAAGATGCCCAAAAGATCACATTTATACAAAAAGACAAAATCATTCAGTGCTGGGATCCTATAAAGAAAAGAGTCCTTTCCTGCCACTGGGACAATCCAACTTTCCAGGACCCAAATTTCACATAACTTTCCAGCTTCATAAAAAAGATATCCTGTAACATAGGTCTGAAGGCTTGTACATTCTCAGTGAGTAACCCAGCGCTTTGCTGGCAAAGCCCAGACTATGCACTTCAGACAGATCATCTTTCTGAACAGACTGAGCCTTTGAGGCAGGAGCTGCCACTGGGTAAGCAGACTTCCAAGAATGCTTAAGGGGACTAAGCACAGTGCCAACCTGCAACTTCTCAAATGTGCTGTTGACCTCTGTTTGCCTTTGACCAGGAGCAATAGCCGCATTATGTCCATGTTCAAAAGCCAGCCCACCCCAGTCTTTCTTATAATCAAGTCTGCTGTGGACTTTATAAAAAGAGCGTGTACAGGGTAAGGCTCTGACAAAATGCAGAAAGCAAACCCCAAGGCTGGTGGCAGCCAGTTTGGGCAGATATCAGAAGCTATACTCCAGCCCAGAGGCACCCTCCAGACAGCAGCTAAGCCCTTCAACAAGCCTGACTCCAAATAGAAATTGGAGGAGGATGGCAGAAACAACTTCTTCTCTTGAGGGGAAAAGGAACTAAGTACAGTAGCAGATGGAACATGGCCTTACACTAATCCAGGCTCCATAATTAAATTTGGGAACCATGCCAGCAAAGAAAGACAGTATTCAAAAATAGCAGGTGCCTCCTAGAGACTTTTGCCAGAGAGGTTTTTGTACACCATCAGGCTCATAACCTAGGGGATGGAAACACAGAGGAAGCTAAGTATTAAGCTAGCTGTGCAGAGGAGACCAGAATGAGCTGGTGCTGCTTTTCAATCTCCTGGGGAAGTACTGGCTCCTCAGCAGATTTAATCGCCTCTGGGGTCCTTCAGCTGCACATGGACTTCGTTGAGGAGGCAGCAGTCACAGACAGCGCAAAACAACTGCCCACCTGCCTGCATCAATATACCTTCCAGCTATTGTGTATCTCGAAGCTGCACTAGAGAAATGATTTCGCAGACAATGCCCATTAATGTAGCCAGCCAATTCCTCGGCATTGTATAGACTGGGACATCATGTGCTGATTTTAGAGCTGGATGAGGGGCTCAGATGGACCTCAGTGTAGAGTTGAGCTAACAACTCATTAGCACGTGATCTTGGGGAAGTTTCTAAGCCTCTCTAAACTATGGAGATTTTTCATCTGTGAACAGAGATTGTATTTGTTACATAGGAGCAGTATTGTGAAGAATCGGTCATACTACGAAAAAGCAAGGAGCTCATAGCATGGCACATAGTAAAATTGTTCAATAAATGTTAGACACTTTTAAGATAGTACTGCCTAAATGGATAAGACAATGTCTGTGGCTATCACGAGTGAACACTGAGTCTCGTCAGGCCTAGAAACTCCTAAAAAGGCAAGTCAGTAGCCCTCATAGCTGTCTGTCTTAGGGCTTTTATTTTGTTGTCCCAAGCTTGAGAGATGCTTGCTCCTTTCTCCCAGTCTCGGCAAGCAATGGGGGGGACGTGGGCAAAGACCACATGACTATCCCACAAAGCAGGCTGGGACCATCAGGCAGGAACTCAGCGGCAGGACGGTGTGCACCGCGCCCCACTCTCTCAGCATCCCACAGACTCGGCAGCCGTAGGCACAGGAGGACATAGCCGCAGCTGTGCTCCGGGAAGGGGTTGCCCCTGCCTGCTGCTTTCTCTGCTCACACAGTGTCCTGCCAGTGGGTTTCAGCCCTGGGCAAGTTCACTACGGATTCAATGTGACCAAAGAAATGACAGTAGAATGTTCTTGGGATGAAAGGGTTATTCCCAACTTTATTCCCACGGTGGCAGGTCAATCACTGAAATCCCATCCACTCAGAGCAAGTCTGCATGGAGCAAGCCAGTCTCTGCCTCTGGGCCTCTGTGCTCGGTGCCGACACCACTCCAGCCTCTGCTCTGCTCTCCTGCAGCCTTGCAGCCGTGCCATCATGTCACCCAGAGCACTGGGCGGAGCTCTTTATATAGAGTCAATAGTAACGTATTGCCCACAGGTGTGCAGTGAGCTAGTCAACCAGGGCCAGGTGAGAATCCTGACCGCAGGAACTTTCATTTTATCCACACATGGTTTTCAAGAAACCAGCCTTCTGAGCCTGGAAAACCTTGGAAGGAGCTCGGGCACCAGCTGCTCGGGGACTGAGCAACAGTGCTAGAAAGCCCAACTGACGGCCCCAGGAGAGCTTGCACTACACAGAGGCAGAGCCACTCCCTCGGACGGAGGGCACCACCCTCCCAGCTGCCCCATTTCTAGGCAATCTTGTAGAACTAGCTGGCTCACCCAGGGAACAATCCTGCCTGCACCCCCCAGTCCTGCTTCAGGGTAGTGAACACATACTCATCAAATGCCTGCTGTGGTCCATGTAGAGATGCAGCCCATCACCATGATTAGAAGTTTGCTGAGCTTTGGAAACCAACAATCATAGACGGTGTGACCTTAGGCAGGTCAGTCTCCCTGTGCTGTATCCCTATCTGTAGAAGGAAGATAAAAACTGTACCTACAATCACAGGATTGTGCTTAGGACCGAATGAGACAATGTGTGACCAGCACTTACACAGGGCCTGGCAGTGATGGCGCAAGTGCACAGCGACCAAGCCACGCTGGCTCTGCACCAAATTTGAAAGGTGCTAGGCCAGGTCTCTTCAACTCAAGTCAATACTCAGGGTACGACAGCATGCCTCTGTGAAAAAATACCTACTCATCACATCCTCCAAACCACAAAATGTTTACAGGTGAAACTGAAAATAAAACATCACCCTTTACAACTGCTGCTATGGAGACTTCCCTTTGAGTGATTACTGTAACTTCTGTGTCCCATGCTGTATTCCATCCTATGGACTCCATCCTTTATGCCCTTACTACCATAGCTCTGGTCTTCCTGTTTTCCCAGTGTCTCTCACCTAAGCTGTTTCTGGAAGTACCTTTTATTGGGGCATTCATCCTTTTAACAAATATGGACCCATCCAACTCATAAATTTACACCATTGTAAGCTCAGAGATACAATAATGAACAAGATAAATAAAGTCTCTGCCCCTCAGAAAGTCTATAATCTATGAAGAGGGGCAGCCATTTAAACTAGTCAAACTCTTATGTGGCTTAAGAGTAACAGTAGCTCAAAGCAGATCCAAACAACCTTGAGTGAGTGGATAAGGCTGATTGAGGAAATCTTCCAAGAAAATGTGCCACTTAAACAAGACTAAAAGAATACCTAGAAAAAGAAGATACGAAAGAGTGTTTCAAGAAAAGACAATCCAACTGTCCTTCTTAACCTCCACTTCAAGCCCAACTTGGGTTACAACAGCCCAGCAAGAACTATTTATCACTAATCCTCCCTATCCACTAGAAAACTTAGAAATGTCACAGTTAGCAACTTGTTGACATTTCTGTATCCTCCAAGCAAGAAAGCCTCTCCAGCACAACCTCAATCTACTCAGAGAAAGAGAAAGAAAAATGGGTCGCATTCAGAGAAGCTCAAAGGCTCTGTCTGTGAGCCATGGAGGACACTTGTCGATCAGATTGCCAGAGAAAGCCGACAGAAACACAGTCACCCTCCTTTCTCCCTCTCAAGACAGGAGCCCAAAAGGACCTTCAAACCCAAACAGAGAATGACCCAGTTAAAAAGGTCATGCCATTTCTTTTCCTGTCAAAAAAAAATGGGCTTTCTCAGTTTCCACTGTAGATGAAAATGTAATATTTCTGTTTGCAATTTCAATTTCACAGCTGACTGGTATCTGCAGAGACAGAGAATTCTAATAAAATTGCAGAAGCATTTAATACAATGACTGGCAGATGGGAAAAGCATTTGTAGCAACTCCATTTTTCTGATTATGTTAACAAAACATGGCATGTTCTTTTTTAATGCACCGACCCTGTTTCAGTTAGAATTTAAATCTGATGACTAAAAACAATGATTAGGACTTTTGGGGGGCAATGCTGTTTACCACCTGAATGGTTTAATAATATATAGATCCTTTTTTTTCCCCCCTTTCCAATCAGACAAATTAGCATTCCTGGTTCTGCACTTAATAAAGTTACACAGGGCAATTTCAAAAAATTGTCTGAGGGCAACATGGCATCAATAAATTATTTATGCATACTTGATTTGGAAATTAAGCAACAATGGAGTATTCTTTAACCATTACAGAAAGCTCTTTAAATAAAAAGTAGGCCCAGTGGGGCATTATAAAACTAAAAGCCATTACTGATAGAACAGGCTGAGGCTTGTGAGTGCCAACTGCAGGGCAAGCCACTGCTCAGCTGGTTAAGAAGAAACATGCTGAGACCTTCTCACTTACCAGCCTCTCAACACTTCATAAGTGGTCACTGTGAAGGAAAGGCTAAAGGTAATCATAAGGCCAGTGGTGAAGGCAAAGTGCTTACAGCCCTGCTCTATAACTAGTGAGTTTCTTGGGCCTAAGTTTCAACATTCATAAATTAAAAAGTACTGCACTGGCTTCCATGTGCTGGACTTTGGACTAGAGGCCAATTGCTATGTAAATATTACAGGCAGGTTTTTTTGTTGTTGTTTCTTCTAATACAGACTCCTGGGGGTTACTGGGCTCCAAGAGTCTAATTCAGTGGGGCTGCAGTAGGACCTAGGAATCTTTTTAAACTTCCCAAGGGACTAGGTTTGGATACCACTGGCCTAGATTACCTCCAGGTCCAAAATATGATTTCCAAATATACAAGGAGAAACCCAAGGTACAGACTTGCATTCAACTAAAAATGGCAAATACATGTATATATTTTTCAATCATGGGCTTCGTAGCTCTATCTAGATAGTGTGAGACAAGATGTAGTTTCAGGCATTTGCTAAAGTCACCTCATGTACACTGAGTTTGGTAATCTCTCTGTCTTCAGACCCAGTTGTTCAACTGCATGGAGCCTGCATGAGCCACTGGCATGGTGGACTGAGCAGAGAGGAGAAACTGAATTAAAAGTCAGGAGTCATGGGAACAAGAGAGCGAGGACAGAGAGCAGTCCACTTGGAGCAAAGGCTGTTTTTCTCAAGGCCAAGACAGTAACTGGAAGCCACAGCAGGCTCTGAAGATAAACAAAATGTACTTGGAGGAAATGGTCCTTTCTTCTGCACCAAAACACAGGCTTCTCCTATGGATGCCGAGCCAACTAAAACCAGGAGGTCCCCAAATTGTGCTCTGTCACTTACATATTTTTTAGTCTTTAAGAAACTGTAAACTGGAAATGTTCTCAGAGCTAAGAAATAATATCTTAAACTAATTTATCATCTAAGCTCCTCACCTTGATAACCAGATAAGAGAAGGACTCCAAACAAAAGAGTTTCAGGAGAAGAAAGAGACAGAGAGAACGAGATGGCAAGGGCATGCAATGATGGAGAGCTCAGCAGCAAGAGTGAGACCAAGTTCCACCTCCTAATACTTCCTGAGACCAGCCCTGCCAATCCATCAGATAAGAAAAAATATCACGCTGTGCCTTCCCACTTCTCAGAAGGCTTGCAAGGTTATAGTTGATCCTGTCATGACGCGTCTCCGTACCACGAAGAAATTAGCTGCGTAGATCCGCTACGGTCACCTCCCACCTGGGGCAGTCTGAGTGCCGAGTTCAGCTAGTGATTGGCAGGAGAGCATTTAAAGAATGCCACTTCTGTCGTTTTGCTACCGGACCTGCTGCCAGTAGTCTTCCCAGCTTGTTTCCCGTCTCGTCAGCTGTCATGGATGCGTCTCCTTATCCAAATGACATTTCGGTCAACATCTGCCCTGTCACCACCCCCAGAGAGGAATGTGAGCTCTCCAAGGAGAACTCTAGGAACATCTCAGCCTGTTTATTATTACTACTATTACTATTATCTAATTATGTAGTTTTGAGCTCCTATGAAGTCGTCCTCTCTTGTTGAAGATTCACATAATGTCAATGAGTACCTTAAATTGGATGTGGTTAAAATTCCCAATGTGATACCCTCTACCTATGCACATAAATGCAGAGCACAAGTACACATGGCTTCCAGACAGCGGATAGCCTGCAATTCTCACTAGTTCATCAGAAGAACAAACATGAGCTGAGTACCTGCCCATGTCAGCACTGTTAGATCCATTAGGCCACCACATTTAAGCTTCTGGCCCTGTGGGAGGCTGGATTAGCCCAGTTACACAGGTGAGGAAATGGGTCTCAGAGTGGTTGCATAAGATGGAAAGTACCATCCGCATAAGCTCTTAATATGGGCCAGGTCTGTTCTAGGAGCTTTACATTCATTCGCTCCTTTGATCCTCACAACAACCTATGAAGTAGGTTTAAGTATCCCATCTTACAGATGAGCATACTGAGGCACAGAGAGGTCAGACACCAGAACCAGATCCAGGCAATTCAGCCCCGGAGGCTGGGCACTTAACCTTTACTCTGTTTCACTGGCAAATGGTCTAAGGTTATGAGACAGCAGTTTGTGGAGATGGATTCTAGTTCAGCCAGACTCCAGATAAGTTACTGAATTTGTATGTTTCCACACATTTCACCTGAAGGCACTTGCTGGCCATTCAGATCAAAATCTAATTTCTTTCACTGTGTAGACCTGGACCCAAGCAATCATCTAAGCTAATAAGCATTTAAATCATAGATGTTCATTAAGCAATTGACAACTGATTTAAGGCTTCATATTCAGTCCTTTCCAAGCTGTATATTTAAGATGATACATGCACTATAAAACCTCAGTTCCACACACCTGGGGGTTTCCAGGCAGGGTACTGAGGACTTAAATGATAAACCAAAGTTAGCCAGCAAGATGGTACCATAAGGTAGGAATGTCAGAGAAGGAAAGGGAAAGAGCAGGAAGGAGCTAGCACAGGAGAAGAAAATGAAAGACATTCACTGGCATTATGTTCAGGAATTCTGCTAGACAGTCTACATGTGTAACTGCACTTTACCCTCATAACAACTTGTGAGGAATGTGATAATATCCCCAGGACTATCCTGCTAGCATGCAGACAAATCAAAATTAAATGAATATATATACAAGCTCAGAGCCCACACTCTTTCCATTACCCTCATTACCTTCTTCGATTTCAGTCCCATTGGGGGAAAAAAACAATTTGCTCGGTCCATTTCCCCACCTATAAATAGGGAGAACAATAGTTTTATCCACAGTTTTTCTGAAGACTAAATAGGACAATATTTGCAAAGCCCTGAGAACTGTGCTTGGGGGCACAGTAAACGCCCAGTTACCAGCGCTGAGAACTGACAGCGTAGCAATGATGAGAAAGAGAAAGGTGCGTCAGGCACTGTGCTAGGAGCAGTGCTCAGAAATCACACCAGCCTGAGGCCAGTATAACCTACAATGCTCCACGAACATCTCAAAGACCAGCAGGACACCTTACGAGCAGTGCTTCTCAAACTGTAATGCGCACACGAACCACCTGGGGACCTTGTTAAAATACAGATTCTGAGTCAGCAGTTCTGAGTGGGGACCTGAGAGTCTACCGTCCTAAAAAGCTCCCAGGTGATGCCCCGGCCAGGAGACCACGTTTTGAATAGCTAGGACCTAAAGAACTAGGACCATTTCCTAGTCTCTAAATTTCCCCTGTCAAGAGCCTGAGATAATGAAAACAAGCCAGGGAAAATTTATCATCATCAACAACCAAATGTCAAATAAATTAAAGTTTCAAGCACCGAGGCTATAAAAGCTACTGAAAACAGCTTCCCAGAGCCCCTGGGACTGGAAATCCGCTCTGCACATTCTCTTGGCAGCCAGCTAATCACCAAGAGGAGTGAATGCCTCCACTTTTTTCTCCCTCCTCCAGAATCAAAAGGAGAAAGGATAAATCTGTGGTGTGGCCCTAAATCCAATTTGAAGGCTAAGTCCTTCTGCAATCTTTTGAACTCTCAAATTTATCCAAGGAAGAGGAAGGACTAGATTACATATGTTTATTGGAATATTTGTAGACTTTCTCCTCTGTGTTCCTTCTGACTCGCTCTAGCTGATTTTTCCCCACCAGCAACATTCCAATTGAATTTATACTATTATGAAGACAGATGCTACAAAGTTCATTTGTTTTTGAGTGGCCACAGGAAATGGCAGGAATTCTGATAAGTAATTGAAATTATATCATGTGACAGCCACCCAGACCCTCTTCACTAGTGCCCTCCAGGATCCTGGGGTAACATTAATTAAGATAAATTAAGACAAAGTAAGTTCGGTTGGAAGAAACATTATTTCTTCCAAGAATTTTATTATTGGCTCCATGAAGTGATTCAGGCCATGGGAGTTAAGAAGTGTTTCAAGTCTGACTCTGAGAACAGCTTTCACAAATATTTTATGAGCTGTAAAATTACGATAACTCACCAAGTGGTTCTTTCTACTTCTGTCTCTTCCCAAGCACAACCCAAGCCTGCCCACATCCAGCCAGGAAGGGAGTGGGAGGAAGGGACCGCATGCAAGGAGTGTGTCCTTTCATTCTTTGACCCAGGAAGTCACGGATCCCACCACGTCGTGGTGCCAGAAGGATTTTATGAGCCTCATCCACCCAGGTACATACAACAAAGAAGCCAGGCTATACCAGAAACTAAACACCGGATTTTGCCCACTTTTCACAGATCCAGCCTCTTTTTGCAGGGTGTACTCTAAATGATCTTATTCAAAGCGTAGGAGAAGGTATACTGGTTAAGAACATAGACTCTGCAATTAAATCTCCTGGGCTCTGACACTATCACTGTGATCTTGGATAAATCATAGCTTTTCTTAGCTTCACTTAACTTATTCATGAACTTTGGGTAATAAAAGCACCAACCTTTAAAATTACTATCACGATGAAATAAGATAATGCATAGAAAGTGCTTAGCACAATGCCCGGCACATGTACAAATTAGAACTATCCTGCCTTGCAGAGCTCCCTAGTTTTAAATGAAAGAGGAAGCAAAATTT
Organism: Smutsia gigantea; assembly: GCA_032199065.1. NCBI lineage: Eukaryota > Metazoa > Chordata > Mammalia > Pholidota > Manidae > Smutsia > Smutsia gigantea. The sequence goes on from JAVSCE010005688.1 coordinate 234,421, forward strand.
TCCAAGTTTTTGTCCATTTAACAATACTGCTGGTTTGACTTTAATATTAAGTCACTGGATGATTAATAATTCAACACTCAGAGATAACTGTTTCTTCAGCCTCTGGACCTCAGCATCCCCACCTGTAAAATGAGGCAGCTGTATAAAATTACTTAAAGAGGACTTCTCGGTTCCAGTGGGAACTGTCTAGATATTGTTGAGCGATCCTCCAAGCGTCCTTGGCACTGCCATCACTCCAGCCTCTGCTCTGCTCTCCTGCAGCCTTGCAGCCGTGCCACCCTGTCGCACCCAGAGCACCGGGCGGGGCTCTTTATAGAGTCAACAGCCATGTATTGCCCACAGGTGTGCAGTGAGCTAGTCAACCAGGGCCGATGAGAATCCTGGCCACAAGAACTCTCATTTTATCCACACTCCGCCCCTCCAGGATTCTCTCTTCTCAATCTATGTGCCCTCAGTCCTCTGCAATGGTCCCTGGGCAAGGAAGCTCCGACATTGTTCTCCAGCCTCTCCAGCAAAGAGTCTTGCAGATACACAGGCCTGACTCATGGCTCAGTCTCTGACCTCTGCCTCTTTAGTCTTAATGGCTAGAACTGCTGCACTGGTTTCAGCTGTTGCCGTAGCTCCAGTAAGACCCTATTTGGCTTCCCGACTAATTTCCTTCCATCTACTCCTGCCTGTATAAATCAACCCACATCTGGGTCCTTGTAACCCTCCCGGGGCCCCTCAAATTCCTCCTGTGAGTAACAGGTCTTATTTCTCTCCGGGTTCTCGTTGCTTCAATTACTGTACGTGTCACCTGGTATTTTGTAATCACTGCCTCAAGGCAGGCTGCACTGTCAGGGAAGACAGCTCTCCCATCTCTGACCCCAACAGAACAATTCCATCCACCCCTAAGCCCCACAGCCACCCGCTCAGCCTGAGTATAGGCGCTGACCATAGAGGGCTCCACGACCTGGGGAGGGGGCTGCTCCTCTCCTTAGGGAACTTTCAGCTGCTGGGTCTTTATTTTCTTTACCACCACTGGGCATGCTTTCAATACAGGAGGCGCCAGTGCCTCCGGCATCACCCCTTCGTCTTTCTCCTGCTCCTCCATTTCTGGGGCTGATGGCACCTTTCTCTCCCCTCCCCTGAGTGCCTCCTCTGTTACTGTGCCTCACAGCAATGCTCCCTCAGTCTGCAGAAGGTCTCTTAACTTCACCTCAATGCTTCGCAGCTGATGTTCTCTACTGCCTCTGCCTGTGCTTCCCTCAGGAGTTTGTCTTTTTCCTTGATGGCCTCTTTCTCCTTCAGAACACCTGGCAGCACTGCCATCTCGTGTCCAATGGCACCTTGCTGCCGGTGCTCTTGTATCAATGCCATCTCTTTCTTCAGGGAATCCACAAAAGTGTGCAGCTCACATTCTCGTGCCACCATTTCTTGTGTCTCTTCTGTAGGCCTTTTTAATACTGTGAGAAGCAGCCAACCCACAGTCCCTGCTGCCTCACGGGCACTCTGCTTCTCAGAGGATCTGCTCACTATACCAAGGGCCACCCCTACTGCCTCAGGTGTCACCTCCACTTGCCTCCAGTCCTAGGGTGGGGCCCAGTCCTTTAGGAGGCAAGCCACCTCAGACCACATGCCCACTGGGAGACAATCCACTGTCTCCCCATTCACAGGGGCAACCGGCTGAAGCACCCTTCCCATAAGGGCAGCCTGTCTTTTTCCTTGGTCAACAATGAACCCTGCCGACTGTCGCCAATTGTCTTGCCAATGGGTTTCAGCCCCAGGCAAGTTTGCTATGGATTCAATGTGACCAAAGAAATGACAGTAGAACATTCTTGGCGTGAAAGGGTTATACTCAACTTTATTTCCATGGTGGCAGGTCAATCACTAGAATTCCATTCACTCAGAGCGAGTCTGCAGACAGCAAGCCGGTGTCTGCCTCTGGGTCCCTCGGCCCGCACAGCCATCCTCTGGGCCTCTGTCCTCAGCGCTGCCACCACTCCAGCCTCTGCTCTGCTCTCCTGCAGCCTTGCAGCTGTGCCACTGTGTCCCCCAGAGCACTGGGCAGGGCTCTTTATAGAGTCAATAGCGATGTACTGCCCACACGTGTGTGGTGAGCTAGCCAACCAGGGCCAGGTGAGAATCCTGGCCACAGGAACCTCCATTTTATCCACACGGTGCCATAAAAAATGTTGGTGGTGCCCTTCAGAGTATCTCTCATGAACCCCAAGACTTAAGAATAGCAAGCACTCCAACTCTGATGACTAGAGCTGCCTCAGTTATTACCAGTGCTGAAATGTCTACCCTGCATCAAGCCCACTCCAGCTACATGAACTCTCTGTAACAATGCCAGGAATGAGGTCTCGCTGTCCTCAGTAGGCTTCTTCTAACAGCACACCTGTGAGGCTACGCTTAGTCCATATCAAACCCTCCTGCTTAGAGCTGTTTAGGCCACAGAAGAGAATTTGAGCTAAGGCAATCAATTCATGGACTGGCCAAATAATGGCCAATTCAGCCAACTGAACTGTCTAGGCTTTCTCTGGCCAGACCAGAGTTACCTGGTGCCAGACTCCACCACAGAGCAATTAAGTCAGCTGGTGAAGAGGGGGGACTGAATACAATTTGCAAAACTCTCTTGTTGATTCAAATATAAAGCCAAGGATGAACATCATGACTGCAGAGCAATGGTTCTCAAAGTGTGGTCCCCAAAGTGGTCGCCTCAGCACGTCTTAGAAATGCGTTAGGAGTACAGACTCTCAGGCCCACTCCAGACCACAGATCAGAAACTCTCGTGGTGGCGCCCAGAAAGCTGGATTCGAACAAGCCCCCCAGGTGCCCCTGACGCACGCTGAGGTCTGAGCGGCATGACTCTCTGCTACTCACATCATCCATCAGCCTGGAACCCTGCCAGGAACAGAACTAGAGCTCATGAATCAGAGCTGGCATGGTAACAACATCTCCACGTGACTGGTATGAATATCAAAGTGTGAGAAACAAGGAGGATAATTTAATGAGTTTCAATGGAAGGAGTTAAAGACAGCCAAAGTTGAAAGTAATGATTCTCAACAGGGAGGTGTGCTCTACCTAAGGGAATTCACCAGAACAAACCGAGGGGCTTCCATAACTTATTCATAGGGACACCCAGAGATTTCACTGGTGAGAATCACTGCTACCAATATGAACTGTTGTATTCATCAATGGAAGATGGAGAACAGGTTCATAAAGCAGAAACTTGGAGTGGCTGGTCAGGAAAGCATGACAGGCAGGGCACGCTGAAGATACAGAAAAGCAGAGGAAGATAATCATGTAGAAAGAACTACACAGACAAGCAGAAAGAGGCCAAAGAGGCAGCCACGGAGAGGGAGTGTGAGAGAGCGAGACAGAGAGTAAAAACTGGGTGATCTCTAGAGTTGCCTTACTGTCTCCTACCTGCCCGCTTTAGTTCTAATTCAGCAGTATCCTTACAATAAAGAGATTTTCTTTCAATGATCTGAAAGGTCTCTATCCCCGTAACTACAATCATTCGTTCTGTGTCGTGGCCCCCAGGTGCTCACTGACCGAGGATGTTTAGGGGGACAAAGAAGCTGCCCTCACTGAACAGCCGTAATCCCAGTCCAGACCAGGTCCAAGCTGATAAGGAAGAATCTGTGTGGAGTCATACTTTCCCTCCTGAGATGCAGTTGGTGTCCCCAAACCAAGTAAGTGCTTGGGAGGAAGATCAACAGCAAGCCCCCGCCAGATGGTAGGCACATCTTCCTCCCACACCAATTCCGGGATGGGGTCAGCAGCCAGGCCCCCGCGTGCCTGCACGCCTCATCTCACCTGGTGACACACCGGCTCCCCTGGCACCTTACGCTCTGCCAAAGTTAGGTGAGGAAGGTTTGGGGCATGAGGTGGAAGGGCACAAAGAGAAAAGACAGGAAAGCCATGAAAACAGAATAAAACCACCAAAAACTAGTTCCTCGACATCCAAGAACAGGGATTCACCAGGATTATGGAAAATGATATGCTTGATAAGAGAGAAGATCTTCCCCACCTTTAATGGAAAAGAACATCCCTAAGAATCAATACATGATTCATCCTCTCTAATGGAGAATACCCCTCCACAAAAATGCAAGGTACACAATATTAACGAGAGACACCTTCTGAGCAGTGTATCCACATGTTGTGGTACCATGGGCACTGCACCAATTATCAGCTGTGTACTCAAACCATGACATACAAGATCGCTGCAGGGAGAAAGCTGCCTGCATTCACCCACACTTCAGCAAAGAGCTTACCATGCCATATGGAAAGCCCTGTGATCCCTAGAATGGCCAGCTCTCAGCCTGTGGACCATTTCAACCTATTTCCCAGGTGGCTCACCCTGTAAGACTTATGCCCTTACACAATTCTTCACAGACAAGTGGATATTGTTCCTTTTTCTCTCTTACCCAAGAAATAGCCCCAAGAAGGGACTATAAGGAGAAAGGATAACATAGATAACCTTGAATATGCCCTGGATTATTTTTTAAGTAAGTCATCTACAACTGTGGAACTCTATCAAAAATAATAGATTTTTCATTCAATCATTCAACAAATAATTATTTAACACCCCTGTGTGTCAGAGACCATACCTGGGACTGAACTAGAATCAGTGACCAGGTTCTCTGTCCTCTCTGTTTGGTGGACAGTTAGTCAAGCAATTAGAAAAAAAAATGCAGATTAAAGAATAATACATGAAACATGATCTCATTTCAGAGACACAAACCAAAACATCAATGAATATATGTGCATATAAAGATCCAGTAAGATATCCTCTAGATCAGTGGTGAGCACACATTTTTTGTAAAGGGCTAGAAAGTACCTATTCTCAGCTCTGGGGGCCCTACTGTGGCTATCACAGCTCCAAAACGCTGTGGTGATGGTGTAAAGGCAACCACAGAGTTTTCATTCTTAAACAAATGAGCATAGCTATGTTCCAATAAAACTTCACTTCCAAAAGTAGGTAACAGGTCAGATTTGGTCCTCAGATTTCAGTTCACCATCTCCTGCTCTAAATTGTTAACAGTAGGTTCCTTCAGAAGAGTGAGACATGAGGGGGACATAAAGGGTTTTAAAAAATGTTCACTTTTACCCTGCATACTTCTGTTTTGTGTATTTGAATATTTTGTCCACCACTGACCCCTCAGTCCATTGCACAGTGCCTGGCACATGGTAGGCACAAATAAGGTTTATTAAGTCCGTAAGTAGAGGAGCTCAATTGTTTAAGAATAAAATTTTAACTTTTAAAACATGTAGTAAATGTCATAAATATAGTGATAGAGGAAACACAGGACATTCTGGAGGCACATAAAAGGGGCACCAAACCCTAGACTGACAGTGTCAAGACCTGGTTCCCAATAAACTGGGATCCAGGTTCATTAAGGTTCGTCACTGCATAGGGCAATAACCAGATGGGAAGAGTCATGCTTCACCCACGCAAAAGCAGCACAGAGAAAGCCAGACTACTTAACCGTATGTGAGCAGAAATCAATCAGCTCAAGTGGGAGGCTCCGAAGTTTCTGGGTTCAAGCTGTGTCCCAGCAAGGCAGCTCCTCGCTCTGCAAACCATCCTCCCTCGACCCCAAGAGGCTGCACTGGGAAATGTGCAGGAGAAAGAGCCTGGTTCCCCCACTGAGGGTACTGCCATCCAGGCTTAATCATTGGAAAACGGAGAGAACTTCAGCCTTCCTGCTGAAATCGGGTTTTGAAAATAGTGAGAAATTACAGGTGTAGGCGCTTCCCTACAAACCTATGGCTGTGGACAATTACTACTCCATAGCTAAGTGTCAGTCACTTCTCTTTGAGAGAAGAGCCTGTGAACAAGAGAAGAAAGGACTGCTACTCTTTCCTAGAAGCCAGCACCAACACACTACCCCTGAATGATTGTCATTCAAACAATCCTCTATGGAGGGAGATGAAATCTTACCTCTATAACTTCCAGCTGCCTTGACAAGAAATTACAAAAGAAACCCAGAATTGCCAGTGAAGCTTATTTTTAACAGACCAAAATAGATAGGGTAGTTTATTAAATAAAAATGGATCACAATGTTTCAAGTATAGCATATTCTTTGTATTAAATAGATACATAATTAACCAACTGTTCACATGTAATGGTCTTCTTTAGCCCTTTGTTAGTTCTCATTATCTGCCCAGGCTCAGGAAGAAAAACAAAACTCACTTCCCTTCAAGGACTTGCATGTGGATCTTTGGCTCCACTAGCTGGTAGTAATTTGAACATAAATGAAAGTGAAGTGGGGAGGACTTGGAGGGGGATATAGCTAAGGAGAGGCACGGAGAAGCATACTGCCCTCGAACTCGTACCCTCTTTTGGAAGGTTGAATCCACATGCTTAGGAGAAACTGTGTGTATTGAGAGTTTACAGGCCACCAGGGCTAATCCCTAGTGAATTCTATGAAGAGCCCAATACCCTTCAACACTGGGGAGAAAGGTTCCTCCCAGCAGCAGAATGTCCCCAGTCTCTCTATGACTCTAGCTTTTCTCAGTGCCTTTTCCCAGCTCTTCTCTGTGATATTTGAGGGCCTCCCATGTCATCAGACAGTCTCTAGGTCCTTCTGCCATTCTTTGGCTTGCCTGTCTCTTGGCCTCACTTCTAGAGAATAGCTTCTGGCAGTCAGGGTCTATTTGGAGCCCACACTTGACAGCTAAAACTGATTCACAGATAATTCCCTTAAGGATTTCTTGAGAACCTTTAGAGATGCATCTAGGAAGAAAGATGGGGAACATTTGTGTCAAACTCTGGGATGTCCTCCTTGACCCTGAGAAATGTGGGGGCCCATGGGGTAGGAGCAGGGGCAGAGCGAAAGAGGAGACAGGATAGACACAGCTCTTCTCTGACAGCACTGCTCCCAGGAACGACTAGAACCAATATTCACTCAATTCAGAATGGGACTTGGTAAAGTCTTAAGTTTTTCCTCAAGTATTGCCTCCATGAACATAGGGTAATAATGAATACAAATGGAGTCCAAGAATTTATGCATTCACACCCCTAATGACTTTTCTGCGTAGTCAAGTTATTGTCATGTAGATAGGGCACTAGAGTCTCACTATAGTGAATTTTTCCCTTGAAGGTTGTGATGGTTTGACACATAGGCCTGCCTTGGAGACAGAAACAGTGACGTTGACCTCACTGCTCTCCCAGCTATTACCACAAGACCCAGAATACACACTCTTTGAATGTTTGATGGATGAATGAATGAAAGAGTAAGTGAGTGATATTTGCAGTAATTCGAAGTTAGACTACCCTGGAGTAATTTTAACCCCAGTCCATCTCTCAGTGAAGGCCTCTTTCATACCTTAATTATTCTTCGTTCTCTCAGTATAATTATGGAGCATGTACTTCTCATACAACCTTTGTAACTATATACTGCTAAATTTCAGAGTTATTATTGACACTTCACAGAAAATGCATACGCTCTGTTGCGAGCACCCTCACAGGACTCCCACATTTGATCTCACCTTAGCCTATCGCCCTCTGTGAGACACCCAGAGCATGGCACGCACATTATATTTAGGGAATCACCCCCCGTTTTCGCCCTGACCCCCTGAGTTCCTGAGCAGGAGAGGGATTCCAGCCGGACCGGCTCTCTCCTAGACAGAAATGCCGACTGTCTTTCCCTGAGCTCAGTCTCTGCTCACCTTCAGAGCGTCCTACATTCTTCCAGCTCTCTCCCCCTTCTCTTGAACTTTAAGATATTTTAGAACTTTCTTACAACTCTGGACTTGCCCCATTGGGGGTTGAGTTGTGTTCCTCCAAAATTCGTATGTTGAAGTCTTACACCCAGTACCCCAGAATGTGACCTTATTTGGAGACTGGGCCTTTACAGAGCTAATCAAGTTAAAAGGAGGTCATTAGGGTGGCCCTTCTTCAGTGTGACTGGTGTCCTTATAAAGAAGGGGAATTCGGAGACAAACACACACACAGGAAGAGACCCGTGTGATCATAAAGAGAACCATCTACAAGCCAAGGAGAGAGGTCTGCAGCACACCCTTCCCTCACAGCCACACAAGGAACCGACTCTGTCAACAACTTGATTTTGGACTTGCAGCCTCCAGAAGTGAGACAGTAGATTTCTGTTATTTAAGCCACCCAGTGAGTGGCACTCTGTTACTGAAGCCCTAGGAAGCTAATACATGCCACAACTTCCCAGGCTACAGGACTCACGGGCACACTGACACCACTTAGCCAGGAGGCAGTGTCCTTACCGAGGACGGAGCCAAGAGTCCAACTGCTGGGGCTCAAAGCTTGCTTCCACCACTTGCTGGATGTGTGACTTGAGTTACATTACTTAACCCCCTGTACTTGTTTTTGCATCTCTAAAAAGAGGCGGTGCCAGAATAATGCCCCCAAGTCTAGTCATGAGGATTAAATGAAATCATCCAGCCCAAGTTCTGACACACGGCATGAGCTCAGTCAATGCCAGCTGTTGGTTTGGGGGGTAGTGGTAGTTTACCCTGGTAGTAATGCTACTATTGCTATTTAGTGGTAGTTTATGGTAGTAGTAATTGTTATTTAGGCATTGTAATATACATGAAAAGGAAAACAAGAGTTTGAAAACAAACAGACCTGGATTCCAACTCCAGTTCCATTTTTAAGTAGCTTTGTAACTTTGGACAATGCAGTTTACCTCTCTAAACCTGAGTAAATTGGAAATAATCTAAAACTTGGAGATAATCACATACCTGTCAGAGTTGCTGTGTAGATGAGATGAGAAAAATTACTATGCAGCAGTTAGCACTGTCTCTAGCTCAGTCAAGCCCCAATGAATGGCCACGTAAACAGACGAGCTGATTCTTCCCCTCACTCCAGTTTCACTTGGTTTTTTCACCCACATCCTTTCCCCAAGCTTCAAAAAGATACATCATTTTGCAAGACAAAAAGACTGAAAACAGCTAAGAAACAGCTGTTCTGCTTTATCGACTTCACCCACCCACACTAGGGCAATGCCCTTGCAATGCATCAGTGCCCTGTGCCAGTACTAGAAGGCAGGCTCAACCCCGAGGGCAGCTCATTGCCAAGGCCACATGTGCTCCCACCATAGCGAGCCACCCTTCCATCCCTGGCACTTTGAACAGCACTTCAAGGTCACTTCCTGGGATAGGAAATTGTCCCCCAGCAGTCACATCGCTGATGCCTCCTTTCCTCCACCTGCAAGGCCCCTGAAGTCTTCTGAGTGAAATCTTTCTGCCTTCAAAGGTTGTGCTGCAGGTGGAAGTCGCAGACTGCTACCTGCCTGGGGCTAAGGAAAGCACTCTCTCTATTCTAAGTGAGTCATAAAACATCCCTGTTCTTTAAACGTATGCATAAAGGAACAAAGAAGGTTTTGTAATGAATAAAAAATCATTTTCCCTCTTTAAAACCATTTGAAAAACTTGAAAATCTTCTCAAATATTTTATGGATGGTTTTGAGCATTTGTCACTATTCTCCACATAAATGCAAACGCTAGCACTCAAACAAATCTAGGGAAAATGTACAAAAGACAGTTAACTAGTATTTTCATGCTCTTTGAAACCTTTATGCCCTGAAATCATTTTTCTAGCAGTAACTGAGCATTCTTATAAATTATCCTTAAAGCTGCCATTATAAATCCTCTCTGCAAAACTTAGAAAGGGTGATTCTTGATTATCTCTTTACCTGATAGAGGGGGAAACCAAGGTTTAATGTCTAATTGATAGTTTACATGATGCTGTCTAGGTACTTTCCCCATTGCCATTCAATGCCTTTCCCCACTTGGTTATCATCCATGGAACTTTTCTGTTTTTGTAGATTCAATTTAAGGAATGCGTGGAGAGCCGCTCCAAGAGCAAAACATCCCCCTCTGGAATCTACACCTGAAGAGATAATATGGGGAAAAAGTCATTTCTTAATGTCAAGATGATGGTAACAATGCATGAGGATGGGCAACAAGTTCTAGCATCAATCAGACTATGAGAATGCAAACACCTCCTACAGCCAGCCAGTCAGTTCCATGAGGATGGGGGTCATCTCTGCCAAATGCAGTGTTATACCCCAGGAGCCTGGCATGGTGTTGACCCAGCAAAGTCCAAGAGTATATTTTGTAAAAACTTGGTAAATACTCTTTGATATATAGCACACTACCATATTGTTTTGTATCCCCATATACCTACTACAGTGTTATTTGCATAATAATTGTCCACCTGTCTAGTCACCAGTACTATAAAATACTTGTATTTGTCACTCTAAATTAGACACTAGGATAGGCATTATCTCATTAAATGAATTATACCCATTTTATAAAGAATTATACCCAACTTACAAAGAGAAATGAATTAAATGAATTATACCCAATAAAGAATTATACCCAATTTACAAAGAGAAATCAGAATTCAGAGAAGTTAAAGCAGTTGTTCTAGATCACACAGCAGTGGATAGCAAGAATTATATTTGAACCCAGGTCTGTCTGATTCCAATGTCCATAATAGTTCCTCTACCATATATTTTCCCAGGGATGTTAATAGCACTCACACACACACACACACACACACACACACACACACACACACACACACACATTATATAATCAAATTATTTCAAAAATCTCAAGTTATCCTTACCAGAGATCTTCTCAGAGCTTCTTCCATGCTATTGTAAAGTGTACATCTCCAAGAAGATGCTGAGATTAAGTGGATTTCCTCAAACAAATTATACAAAATCCTTTTGTTCATGGAGCATCTTATGGGACCACTGTTCCATAGAGCAGATTTTTTTTAAATAGTGTGTATATCACTCCACATCTTAATAAACACCTGTTGAATTGAAATTTTCTGCATCTTAGGTCTTGGAGAACACAAGTTACCTGGGAGAGAGCAGAGCATGTAGGACATCAATAAGCCCCCAAATCCCTTAACTCTCTATAGAAATTGAATAACAGAATTTCATTCTGTGGAAACTATCTAGTGAAATTCAAAAGGTACTGTCATAGAAAAGGTGAACCGCCAGCTTCCCTGGGCCATTAATGCTCAGTAGCAGCTAAAGCTTAAAGTTCCAGAAATACACTGGAGTACAAATTCATTAAATGGAGTATTTTCTAATTTTTTTCCCTTCTCCTACTCCAAATATATCTCTTTTGAGATCTCATGAGGTTCCATATTCTTCTTCCCTCTCCTGGTTAAAAATCTGATATTTGATCAAATCTCCAAGGTAGCTGGATAGGAGTGATGTCTTTCATAATTACAGAAGTTGGAAACTGGGGAAAGTCTAAGCTGATAGTTTTCTAAAATCAACATTCCAGATTTCCAATTCTAAAACTTACCTCAATTACTTTCTTGTAGCCCTTTCAGTCTTGTTTTTGTTCCTGTGATTTATTTTTTTTAATGTGACTTAAGACAAGCCTCAAACAAAATGTGTATGTCAGTTTGCATGTCTCTCCCCTTGTCCCCTCCTGCCCACCAAGACCAGATTTTCTTCCTCAGAGGCTGTGCCAACCATGGATCTACCATGTCTGCAGTACAAGGTTCCTTGCTTGGTAAATCATTCCTGGCACAACACAGAGTGCTGAAGGTGTACAATTAAAATGACAAGGTGCCTGTCACTGTTTACAACTTAGCTGCACACTACAGTCAAAGACACAGACTGACTGTCCTGGAAGTAAAACAATGCTACCTATTCAGCCTAAGGGGTCCCAGAAGTGTTCCCAGAATAAGAAGGAGATCTTGGGGTAGGTTGTTTGTTCATTCTACAAATATTATTGAGTGTCTACTATGTGCTGACTACACATTAAATAAGACACCATGTTTCTTTTCTCATCGGTTTCACATTCTAACAGAAGAATAGAAATACAAGGTAAATTTTTAAAAAAAGAAAATGTCTGGTAATGATAAATGCTTGGTTGAAAATGGAGAGGATGATATGATAGAAGTGGCTGGTGATATACGTTAGGTTGGTGATGGAAGTGTCATTAATCTGTGACTTAGAAAACAAGGAGAAGGAGAGCATGCCAAGATCCAGGGCAGTGGTTTTATAGCAGATGAAACAGCTCGTGCCACTCATCAAAGTGGGGATAAGCTTGGCCTGTTTTTGAAACAGAAAGAAGTCCTTGGAGCTGATGCTTAAAGAACAAGAAGCAGCAAGAGAAGGGACGGTGGCACATCACGCAAAGCTCTGTAGGTATGCCAGGGTACAGGGCTGGCATTTTTTTTTTAAGTCATGAGGGTTTATCAGAAGCTTTCAAATTTGTGAGTGTCAACAAGACCACTTGCTATTTGGAGAAAGGATTGCAGGAAGGTAAGAGACCCCACCCTTCCCTCCCACCACTCATGGTAGTATTCTACACAGCATACTTTCAATCCTTTTAGTTAACAACCAGTCCATATTGCTGATGCCAAAGCAAGCCTTTTCTCTCTGATTCCCCGTGCAACTTTCATATCTAACTCTGCCTTAAATCAGTGATGTCCTTGAATTCTACCAGAAACCTTTTCCTCAAATATGACCCAGGAGAAACTAACCATTTTCTCAGCATCTCCATTTTAGCATTTCTCTAGAAGTTCCCTCCCTTCACTGTCCCAACACCTGGAGTCCCTGACCCTCTTGGAAAGCACCAAGCTTATAACCACATGCCCAACACTGTATTCTCAGCACAAATCCCACAACATCCGAAACTAACTACATTTTAATGATCCTCAGCCACATTGGTGATTACTCTACCTTCATATATGATGGGGGAAGGGTTACATTGCTTATTTTGCCCCTTGCTTTCCCCTCACCCTCATCCAAGATTTAATAATTACACATATGGTCCCATTTGCTGCCATTCCTGGATGTCCTTTCAGCATCAGTGACATTCAAATAAAGTTATTAAAAGTTTCTTATTCGTTTACTCAAAGCAAAAGCAAAAATTAAAAAATTAATGGGCCACTGACCACCCAGTAATTGAAACAGAGACTCCTGTCCTTGAGAACTGTGAGGAACAGTGAAGACCATGAGGAAAGCATGACAGGCAGAGGGTTCCATGTGAACGGTGCTCAGTGAAAGGAAGATTCTTCATTCAAAAGAATATTTGAAAATGCTCCTTATGAGTCTCAGTGGCATACAGGCACGCTTTCAAAACACAACTTTTAATTTTAACTACAAGTACCTTTTTTCTGCAATAACTTTTTTCTTATTAGAAAGGCTATACGTGCTTATTATAAAAGGATTAGAAAATACTGTTGACTAAGAAGACAGAAGTGACAACACTCCAGTTTCCAATACACAGAAGTAATCACTGTTAACATGTTGAAATATTACTTTGGAGGAAGGTAGATACATGACTGACACACATATTTATATGAGATTAATTTGTTTGTTAACAAAAATGAAGCCATGCTCCACATGTTATCTTATAACCTTAATTTTTTGCTCTATATATAATAGGTATTTTTTCATGTCAATAAATGTTTACCTACAAAAGATTTTGAAATTTAGATTTGCTGTTTTTCCTTTTTTCCTTCTTTGTGTATTACATCTACTGTTCTGGGCTTATTCTTTCCACTTTCCACCCCAACCACAACTCTGGGACATGGGATGAATACTTTCCAAAAAAGACGATTTCCTCTTGGTACTTTATGATGCACTGGAGCATAGTGAAGAGTCCCAGGAACACAGGGACACTGGGGTCCTCTTTCAGCCCACCTCCGACTATCTGTGCCTCGTTGGGCAGCTTTCTTTCCTTCTCTGGGTCTCAAGTTCCACTCTAAACTTAAACATAATGATATTTATTTTATTTATATCAGCACTCCTTCCTAATACTGTAGAAAAACTAGAGTAAGTATCTGTCAATTATAAAGGTTTTCTGTCCCATCTGGTCCAATGAATATGAGTACTCACTAATTGACAGGCACAAATTGATTGATTAGAAAATTCCAGACTAAAACAGTATATGCTGAATTGTTCTTGAGAATAATTCAGACAACCTTCAGGCACAGGAATGGGATGTACAGGGGGAAGTGAGCAGGTAGTCTGGAGCCCATTACTTAACTACCTCTGATCAACAGCCAGCCCTACACTACCACTTAAGGATTATACGTAATATGGAGAAGGACACCCAGAAGACTAAACATAATGAACCCATTGCTTAAATCCCCAGAGACTCAGGAGTTTCACATCTGGACAGATGACCTATTAAGATTTTACTCAGAGTGGAATAAAAGATGATGTCTCTGATTGCTAAACTAAAACATTTTTAAATCGCCCTTCCCAGCTGCCTGACATCATCAGGGATAAGGAAAAGGCCTCATCTGAAACTAAAAGGCTTCAGGGAAAGAATGGGACAGAACTTCCAAACAGCAAAAAGAACATTTCAAGATTATTGTATAATAGCAAAAGGGTTAGGGGAGAACAACTAAAATGAAAAGATAATAAAGGACCAGTTAAATAAACTGCTACTTTTTACAATGGGCTACTAAGCAACCTTCAAAATGATGGTTCTATTTATAAATCTTTTAAGTTGTTCAGAATCCCTGGTTAAAGTGAAAAAGGTAAATTACAAATCAGCATATATAGTATAATTGCTTTTTTTTTAAAGTGTAAGTCTATATTTCCGTCTTTGTAACAAGATTTATGTCTGGGTAGTGGCATAATAAGCCCATATTTTTCTTAAATATATTTCTAACACTTTTATTTATGTGCTAAAAAAATATTTTAAATTTTAAAAATTAAATGCATCTACATTCTGCAGGACTTTCTTCTTCCAGCAGCCTTGGCTAACGGCTTCTTCTTTCCTTCTTCCCTATGCAATGGAAGCAGGTATAACTTTTCAAGGTGTTTTACCTATAGCTCTTCTACGTGTCTTTTATCATTCCTTCTTTTAATTTGTACCTCTCTTTTCTGGTTTTTTCTTGTGTCATTCTTCAAATCAATCTCTGAATAAACGAGGCCTTAGATTTTATGAATTCCACCCTCCAACTCTGTGTCAGGTAAACTGTAGGTCAGTTAAGTAGCAGAAAATCTCAACTCAACTGTCCAAACCAGGATTCAGCAAACTACCACCTGAGTGTCAAATAATGCCAGCTGCCTGTTTTTGTAAATAAAGTTTTATTGGAACACAGACATGCTTATTTGTTTACATATTGTCTACAGCTGCTTTCATAGTACAATGACACAGTTGGCCTACAAAACTTAGTGTTTACTGTATGGCCCTTCACTGAAAAAGTTTGCCAATTCCTGGTCTAAACAACAATAACAACAAATTTGATTACCTCGCAAAGCCAGAAGCCCAAAGATGGGCAACTCCAGGGCTGGCTGATTTGGCAGTTCAGTGATGTCCTCAGGGATCTAGTTCTCTCTGAATACCCACTACACATTCCTCATTCCATCTGCTTTATTCCCAGACAGGCTCCCCTCACAGCTGCAAGATGGTTACATTGATTCCAGCATCACATTCTGATGTAGACACTGCCCAACAAAAGAAGATACCATCCCTTCTGCTATGCTTTCTTTTAATAGTGAGGAAGTCCTCTCTGGAGGAAATCATAATCCTCCTCACATCTCATTGGTCAAATTTCACCAGCTGCCATCACATGCTCATACCTAAACCAGTCATTCAAGAAACTGGGATTTCTTATGGCTTAGACTGATCAGTGTACTGGGCTTGGCTTTGTGTAACACAATACCCAAATTACAGTGACTTGAAGTAGGAGCCATTATTCTTTCCTGTTACAAGAAGCCCAGAAGAAATCCAGGACTGGTTCAAAGGCTTAAGATAATAATGTCCAACAGACATGTCTACATTTCTCTTAGTCTTTACCTGACTGTCTGTCACAAGATGTTCACTCTAGCTCCAAACTCTCCACAGTTTATGGAGAAAAATTAAAATGTGGGGTGGGGGGGGGAAGGCCAAATATCCCTGCCTCCTTTTTAAGAGCTTTTCTAGAATCCCATGTGACAAGTTCCCCTTTCATCACATGACCACTCCTACCATATACAACAAACCCACAGTTAACATTCTATTCAATAATGTAAAAATTGAAAGCACTTCCTCTAAGATCAGGAACAAGACAGGGATGCCCACTCTCACCACTCTTCTTTAATATAGCACCAGAAGTCATAGCTGGAACAACTAGGCAAGACAAAGAAATACAAAGCATCCAAATCAGAAAAGAAGAAGTAAAAGTGTTGTTATTTGCAGATGATACAGTTTTGTATATAGAAAATCCCAAAGGCTCAACATCTTAGAATTCAGTCAAAAAAAAACTATTGGAACTAATCAACAAATTCAATTAAGTTGCCAGATGAAAATCAACATCAAGAAATCAGCTGCATTTCTATACAATAATGAAACATCTGAAAAAAGAAATAAAGAAAACTATCCTATTCACAATAACATCAAAAACAATAAAATACCTAGGAATAAATTTAACCAAGGAAGTGAAAGATCTGTACAATGAAAACTACAAGACTTTGTAGAAAGAAATCAAAGAAGGCACAAATAGAAAAATATTCCATATTCACATATTGAAGAAATTAATATTGTCAAGATGTTCATACTACTTGGAGCCATGTTAGATTCAATACCATCTCTTATCAAAATTCCAATGGCATTCTTCACAAAAATAGAAAAAACAATCCTAAAAATTGCACAGAACCACAAAGACCCTGAACAGCCAAAACAATCCTGAGAAATTGAACAAAGTCAAAGGGCATCACACTCGCTGATTTCAAACTATGCTACTATATTCAAGCTGCAGAAATTAAAACAGTGTGGTACTGGCACCAAAATAGACACACAGACCAATGCAACAAATAGAAAGTCCAGAATTAAACCCCATATATACATTCAACTAATAGTTGACAAGGGAACCAAGAACACCCAATGGGGAATGGATAGTCTTCAACACATGGTGCTGGGAAAACTGGATAAACACAAGCAGAAAAATGAAACTAGACAATCTCTTATGATTTCACTCATCTATGGAGTATAAGAACAAAGAAAAAGGTGAAGGAACAAAACCGCAGCATGGGGAAGGCAGTATAGCCCAGAGAAGACAAGTAGTGACTCTATAGCATCTTACTACGCTGATGGACAGGAACTGCAATGGGGTATGTGGTGGGGACTTGATAATGGGGGGAGTCTAGTAACCACAATGTTGCTCATGTAACTGTACATTAATGATACCAAAAAAAAGAAAAAGAAAAAAAAGAAATTAGACACTCTCTTAAAACCACTCACAAAAATGAACTAATAAGAGATCAAAGGATTAAACCTAAGACCTGATACATAAAACTCCTAGACAAAATGTAGAGAAGAAGCTCTTCAACATTGTCAATGGTTTTTTGTATATGACACTAAAAGCACATACAATAAAAGCAAAAACCAACATCAAACTTAAAACTTCTGCACAACAAAAGAAACAATGAACAAAATGAAAAGGCAACCTCCAGAACAGAAGGAAATATTTACAAACCATGTATTAGATAAGGGGTTAATATATAAAATATATAAAGAACTCATACAATTTAATAACAAAAAAATCTGACTTTAAAATGCAGAGGAGAGGACTTCCGGGAAGATGGCGGTGTGAGCAGGGCGGCAGAAATCTCCTCCCAACACTATATTTATCTACGAAAACACAGAAAATACATCTATTCCTAAAAGAGAGACGAGAATACACAGGAAAGCGCACAGCGTGCAGCTACACCCGAGAGGACTCGGCACCCCAAGAGGCGGGTAAGATACGGAGCCGCGACCCGGCGGGACCCGAGCCTCCCCCACCCCAGCGCACCGGCGGGAGGAGAGGATTCAGAGCCGGGAGGGAGTGGAAGTACACCCCGCGAAGTAGCCAGCCCCGGGGATCTGCGCGGGGAGCGCTGACCCACATTGCGCAGGGCAGCGGAGATTGGAGAGACAGAGGGGCAGGATCTGAGCGGGGAACGCGCCAGGGGGCTTGCAGCCGGCTCCGGGAAGGAAAAAAAAAGTGCGCGCTTTCTTCAGCGGTCTTAAAGAGACAGGAGCCCAGCGGAGGAGCCGGATCGCCCCAGCACACTCAGCCCAGCAGGCTGGGAGTCCTGGGGAGTTTCAGACGCCTTAGCTGGCGACTGAGGAAGCGTAGCCATACTTAACACTTCTCACTGAGATCAACAGCCTCCTATTCGTTCCCACCCCTGCCCGAGCGATAAAGGGCCCTGCGGAGCGGCGCAGTCACAGCTGTGGAATAGTGGGGCAGTAGCGCCACCTAGAGCATTCCCACAGAATCTACGTCCGGTGGGCATTTTTTTTGTTTTTTTGGTTTTGTTTTGTTTTTTGTTTTGTTTTTGTTTTTTCTTTTCTTTCTTTTTTTTCTTTTTTTCTTTCTTTCTTTTTTTTTCCTTTTTTTTCTTTTTTTCTCTTTTTTTTTCTTCTCTTTTTAAAGTCTTAAAGACCCCAGCTGACATACGTGGCAACTATCAGTGGCCAAATTATACAGCCATGAAAAGACAGAGGAATATGGTTCAGACCAAAATCAACCAGACAACCCCAGAGAGGGAGTCTGAAGGGATGGAAATGCACAGCCTCCCTGAAAAAGAATTTAGAATAAAAGTCATAACCATGCTGATGGACCTACAGAGAAATGTGCAAGAGCTGAGGGAGGAAGTGAGGGAACTGAGGAAAGACAATACAGAAATCAGACAATCGATCGACGGGCTTAACAGCAGAATGGATGAGATGCGAGAGACTGTTAATGGAATAGAAAACAGAGAACAGGAGTACAGAGGAGCTGAGGCAGAGAGAGATAAAAGGATTTCTAGGAATGAAAGAATACTAAGAGAACTGTGTAACCAATTGAAATGGAACAATATTCGCATTATAGGAGTACCAGAGGAAGAAGAGAGAGAAAAAGGGATAGAAAGTGTCTTTGAAGAAATAATTGCTGAAAACTTTCCCTCGCTGGGGAAGGAAGTAGTCTCGCAGTCCACCGAAGCTCATAGATCTCCCAACACAAGGGACCCAAGGAAGACAACACCAAGACACATAATTATTAAGATGGCAAAGATCAAAGACAAAGACAGGGTATTAAAGGCAGGTAGAAAGACAAAAAAGATCACCTACAAAGGAAAACCCATCAGACTATCATCAGACTTCTCAACAGAAACCTTACAGGCCAGAAGAGAATGGCATGATATATTTAACGTAATGAAACAGAAGGGCCTCGAACCAAGAATATTGTATCCAGCACGATTATCATTTAAATATGATGGAGGGATTAAACAATTTCCAGATAAACGAAAGTTAAGAGAATTTGCGTCTCATAAACCACCACTACAGGATATCTTAAATGGACTGCTCTAGATGGAAGCACACCTAAGGCTAAAAAGATGTCACCAGAGGAAAAAAAAATCATAGCAAAGAAAGCAGACCATCCAAATACCAAATAAAGGCAAAGAATAAAACACCTATTATAGAAAGAATGGAGGAGGAGGAATAAGAAGGGAGAGAAAGAAAGAAACATCAGACTGTGTTTACAATAACTTAACAAGAAAGTTAAGTTAGATTGTTAGATAGTAAAGAAGCAACCCTTGAACCCTTGGTAACCACGAATCTAAAGCCAGCAATGGCAATAAGTACATATCTATCAATAATCACCCTAAATGTAAATGGACTGAATGCACCAATCAAAAGACACAGAGTAACAGAATGGATAAAAAAGCAAGACCCATCTATATGCTGCCTACAAGAAACTCACCTCAAATCCAAAGATATACACAGACTAAAAGTGAAGGGATGGAAAAAGATATTTCATGCAAACAACAAAGAGAAAAAAGCAGGTGTTGCAGTACTTGTATCAGACAAAATAGACTTCAAAACGAAGAAAGTAGCAAGAGATAAAGAAGGACATTACATAATGATAAAGGGGTCAGTCCAACAAGAAGATATAACCATTATAAATATATATGCACCCAACACAGGAGGGCCAGCATATGTGAGACAAATACTAACAGAATTAAAGGAGGAAATAGACAGCAATGCATTCATTTTAGGAGACTTCAACACACCACTCACTCCAAAGGACAGATCAACCAGACAGAAAATAAGTAAAGACACAGAGGCACTGAACAACACACTAGAACAGATGGACCTAACAGACATCTACAGAACTCTACACCCAAAAGCAACTGGATACACATTCTTCTCAAGTGCACATGGAACATTGTCCAGAATAGACCACATACTAGGCCACAAAAAGAACCTCAGTAATTTCAAAAATATTGAAATCCTACCAACCAACTTCTCAGATCACCAAGGTATAAAACTAGAAATAAATTTTAGAAAGAAATCAAAAAGGCTCACAAATACATGGAGACTTAACAACACTCTCCTAATTAATCAATGGGTTAACGACCAAATCAAAACAGAAATCAAAGAATATATGGAGACTAATGACAACAACAACACAAAGCCACAACTTCTGTGGGACGCAGCAAAGGCAGTTCTAAGAGGAAAGTATATTGCAGTCCAGGACTATTTAAAGAAGGAAGAGCATTGCCAAATGAATTGTCTAAAGACACAATTACTGAAATTGGAAAAAGAAGAACAAATGAGGCCCAAAGTCACCAGAAGAAGGGACATAATAAAGATTAGAGAAGAAATAAATAAAATTGAGAAGAACAAAACAATAGAAAAAATCAATAAAACCAAGAGCTGGTTCTTTGAAAAAATAAACGAAATAGATAAACCCCTAGCCAGACTCATTAAGAGAAAAAGAGAATCTACACACATAAACACAATCAGAAATGAGAAAGGAAAAATCACGACGGACCCCACAGAAATTCAAAGAATCATAAGAGAATATTATGATAATCTATATGCTAACAAGCTGGAAAACATAGAAGAAATGGACAACTTCTTAGAAAAATACAACCTTCCAAGACTGACCAAGCAAGAAACAGAAAAACTAAACAGACCAATCACCAGTGACGAAATCGAATTGGTAATCAAAAAACTACCCAAGAACAAAACCCCTGGGCCTGATGGATTCACCTCTGAATTCTACCAGACATATAGAGAAGAAATAACACCGATTCTCCTTAAAGTTTTCCAAAAAATAGAAGAGGAGGGAATACTTCCAAACTCATTCTATGAATCCAGCATCACTCTAATACCAAAACCGGGCAAAGACCTCACCAAAAAAGAAAATTACAGACCAATATCCCTGATGAACGTAGATGCAAAAATACTCAACAAAATATTAGCAAATCGAATTCAAAAATACATCAAGAGGAACATTCACCATGATCAAGTGGGATTCATCCCAGGGATGCAAGGATGGTACAACATTCGAAAATCCATCAACATCATCCACCACATCAACAAAAAGAAGAACAAAAACCACATGATCATCTCCATAGATGCTGAAAAAGCATTTGACAAATTCAGCATCCATTCCTGATTAAAACTCTCAACAAAATGGGTATAGAGGGCAAGTACCTCAACACCATAAAGGCTATATATGACAAACCCACAGCTAACATCATACTTAACGGCGAGACGCTGAAAGCTTTTCATCTAAGATCGGGAACAAGACAAGGATGCCCACTCTCTCCACTGTTATTCAACATAGTACTGGAGGTCCTAGCCACAGCAATCAGACAAAACAAAGACATACAAGGCATCCAGATTGGTAAAGAAGAAGTCAAATTGTCACTATTTGCAGATGACATGATACTGTACATAAAAAACCCTAAAGATTCCATTCCAAAACTAGTAGAACTAATATCTGAATTCAGCAAAGTTGCAGGATACAAAATTAACACACAGAAATCTGTTGCTTTCCTATACACTAATGATCAACTAACAGAAAGAGAAATCAGAAAATCAATTCCATTCACAATTGCATCAAAAAGAATAAACTACCTAGGAATAAACCTAACGAAGGAAGTGAAAGACCTGTACTCTGAAAACTACAAGACACTCCTAAGAGAAATTAAAGAGGACACTAACAAATGGAAATGCATCCCATGCTCTTGGCTAGGAAGAATCAATATTGTCAAAATGGCTACACTACCTAAAGCAATCTACAGATTCAATGCAATCCCTATCAAACTACCAACAGCTTTCTTCAATGAACTGGAATAAATAATTCTAAAATTCATATGGAACCACAAAAGACCCCGAATAGCCAAAGCAATCCTGAGAAGGAGGAATAAAACAGGGAATTACACTCCCTGACTTCAAGCTCTACTACAAAGCCACAGTAATCAAGACAATTTGGTATTGGCACAAAAACAGACCCACAGACCAGTGAACAGAATAGAAAATCCAAACATTAACCCAAACATATACAGTCAATTAATATTTGATAAAGGAGCCTTGGATATACAATGGGGAGATGACAGCCTCTTCAGCAGCTGGTGTTGGAAAAACTGGACAGCTACATGTAAGAGAATGAAACTGACTACTGTCTAGCCCCATACACAAAGGTAAACTCAAGGTGGATCAAAGACCTGAATGTAAGTCATGAAACCATAAAACTCTTAGGAAAAAACATAGGCAAAAATCTCTTGGACATAAACATGAGCAACTTCTTCATGAACATATCTCCCCGGGCAAGGGAAACAAAAGCAAAAATGAACAAGTGGGACTATATCAAGTTGCAAAGCTTCTGTACAGCAAAGGACACCATCAGTAGAACAAAAAGACATCCTACAGTATGGGAAAATATATTCATAAAAAACGTATCTGATAAAGGGTTGACATCCAAAATATATAAAGAACTCATGCACCTTAACAAACAGAAAGCAAATAATCCAATTAAGAAATGGGCAGAGGACATGAATAGACACTTCTTCAAAGAAGAAATTCAGATGGCCATCAGGCACATGAAAAGATGCTCCACATCGCTAATCATCAGAGAAATGCAGATTAAAACCACAATGAGATATCACCTCACACCAGTGAGGATGGCCAACATCCAAAACACAAACAACAACAAATGTAGGCGAGGATGTGGAGAAAAGGGAACCCTCCTACACTGCTGGTGGGACTGCAAATTAGTTCAACCATTGTGGAAAGCAGTATGGAGGTTCCTCAAAAAACTCAAAATAGAAATACCATTTGACCCAGGAATTCCACTCCTAGGAATTTACCCTAAGAATGCAGCAGCCCAATTTGAAAAGGACAGATGCTCCCCTATGTTTATTGCAGCACTATTTACAATAGCCAAGAAATGGAAGCAACCTAAGTGTCCATCAGTAGATGAATGGATAAAGAAGATGTGGTACATATACACAATGGAATATTATTCAGCCATAAGAAGAAAACAAATCCTACCATTTGCAACAACATGGATGGAGCTAGAGGGTATTATGCTCAGTGAAATAAGCCAAGCCGAAAAAGACAAGTATCAAATGATTTCACTCATATGTGGAGTATAAGAACAAAGAAAAAAACTGAAGGAACAAAACAGCAGCAGACTCACAGAACCCAAGAACGGACTAATAGTTACCAAAGGGAAAGGGACTGGGGAAAATGGGCGGGAAGGGAGGGATAAGAGGGAAAAAGGGGCATTACGATTAGCAGATGTAATGTTGGGGGGGCACGGGGAGGGCAGTACAACTCAGAGAATACAAGTAGTGATTCTGTAACATCTCACTACGCTGATGGACAGTGACTGTAATGGGGTTGGTGGGGGGGACCTGATGAAGGGGTAGTTTAATAATCATAATATTGCACATGTAATTGTAAATTAATGATAATAAAATAAATTATATTAAAAAAATAATAATAAAAAAAAATAAAATGCAGAGGAACTAAATAAACATTTTTCAAGAAAAGACATCCAAATGTCCAAAAGGTATAGGAAAAGGGGATCAATTAATAACTGGGCATGCAATTAAAAACTTCAAAAAGCTATCACCATTCACCTGTTAGAATGGCTATCAATAAGACAAGAGATAACAAGTGTTAGTAAGGATGTGGAGAAAATGTAACCCTTGTGTATCCTTGGTGGGAATGTGAATTATTTCAGCCACTATAGAAATAATACAGAAGTTCCTCAAACAATTAAAAACAGAACTACCATATGATCCAGAAATTCCACTTCTAGGTATATAGTCAAAGGAAATGAAAACAGGATATTGAAGAGACATATGCACTCCCATATTTATTACAGTGTTATTCATAATAGCCAAGATATGAAAACAACCAAAGTGCCTGTCAATGGATAAACAGATAAAGAAGATGTGAGATATATTATACACACACACACACACACACACACACACACACACACACACACACAGAACATATTCATCTAAGAAAGAAATCCTGTCATTTGTGACAACATAGACAGACATTGAGGGTGTTATGCTAAGTGAGATAAGTCCAAGACAAATTCTGTATGATATCATTTATATGTGGAATCTAAAAGAGTCAGAGAGTAAAATGGTGGTTACCAGGGGCTGGTGGACGGGGCAATAAGAGAAATGTTGTCTAAAGGCACAATCTTGCAACTGGTGGACAAATAAGTCTTGAAGATCTAATGTACAGTATCGTGACTACAGACAACAATATTGCATTAAAATCATCAAACTTGCTAAGAAACTAGATCTTAATTATTCCCACCACAAAGAAATGATAATTATGTAAACTGATGAAGTGTTCATTACCACTACAATGGCAAACATATTATAATATACAAACATATTAAATCAACATCTTAAATTCAAACAATGTTATATATCAAATACATTTTAATATTTTTCAAAGGGAGGCTGAAAAATACAGTTTTTTAATCAGGCATTTTTATTTCTCACAATCAAATTAAATTTCTGTAAATAAAAATTGACATGGGGTACACAACTAGAAGTCTCTGCCAGAGGTGGACCCTTGAACAAAATGAGGATTTTAATCAAAAGAAAGGAGGAATGAGGACTGGGTAGGTAATCCACAATATTTACTATACATCCAGTAAAGAGAAACCTCTACAGCACCTCTGATAAATAATTTTATTATACCACCTATTCATACCACATTGTCGGTCTAGACAAGAAAAGAAACTGTAAACAAAGCTCTTGTTTCTTTTATTTTGCTTGATTATATCTCAGCTGCACCGGGCATTAATGTCCCCTCGTCCTTTGCCTGCCCTGGCTTAATGATAGTGCAAAGAAAAAAGAAAAACCCCTGCCCGTGTCCTTCTTTTCCGAATCCCTCATTTGATCCACCTCCTGGGCACATTGATCCTTAATTAACATTTGAGATGAAAGGTGATGCCAAAATCACCAGTGTCACAAAAACAAACTGCAAATATTTCCTTTTTGCACTGTCCAGATGGACAATGTGAGATGAATAGGGGGTATCCTAAAATTATTTATCGGAGGTGCTATATAGAGGTTTTTCTTTACGGGATGTATAGTAATGTTTTTCTTTTTAGAGTTATTTTGATCCCTGAATTTCTATCCATGCCACTGGAAATAATATTTAAAAATAATTTCAATTTCATTTCATCCATCTGACAAGTCACTGTTGAAATGGTTCTTTAAATATTTAATAATTGCTTGAGACATTTCCCTTTATTATAATTCTGCGGTCAGAATCCCATGGCTCTTTCATCAATCCCAGGGTCTGGAACAAACAGAGGCAGTTAATTTTCAGGCAAATGTTAAGTCACGTGATCGCAATTCCAATTTCCTGAAGGTCATGTGAAGCACTCGGTTGAAGGGGCTGTGTGCACTCTCTCCTTCCCTTCGCCAGTCATTTTTTTGCTGCCCATCTGATGCCCCCACCACTCCACCCACGCACACCCTCCCAATCAAATCAAGCCGGGCTTCTCTTAAGCATCATTAGGGAGACAAAAAGGTGTATAGCTTTGGAGCATCAAGCCACAATTTCACACTCCATTTGCACAAGAACTCAGAAGGCCACTGATGTGCTGTTTGCTTTTCAGCAAGCATCTCTGCAGTCATCACAGAAACGTATTTTGGCGTACCTCCCAGAGCATTGGAGCTATTTATGAGAGCTTGTCTTGAAGAGCCTATGTGCAACGTTAGGATGTCCACTGCCATCTGCAAACTGGACATGGCCAGAGACATTTGGGAACAGACTGGGAGAACTTTGATATGTGAGAAAAGTGAAAGTAAATGTCACTTCATTTATTTCAACCCTGCCTACCTCTCCATCAATCCAGTCACACTTGCTCAGCACTTGAAGGATCCGCCCTCACCAACCCTCTTCTAGATCACTTGACAGTACAAAATCTTATATTTTAACCCATGGCGATGATGCAACTCACATCCAGCTTTTCTTTGCACATTCGACTCATCAACTTGGAATGAAAACTGTCCCTGCCATGCAACACCTCCAGATCAGGAAACACCCTCCCCAACATTCAGCCATAATACATACAAAGTAGCAAGAGACACTGAGGCCAAATAATGGCCTTTTCCTCACTCTCTACTCGCATCATGATCATAACACTGACACTTCTTGTCACACTCTGCCTGGGTCTAAGCTCTTGCTGATTCCAAGCCACCAAGAAATAATTCATAAGCAGGTTCATTTCCATTCAATCTCTAATTATTGAATGCCAACTATGTGCCTGGCACCAAAAACAAGGAAAAATTCCTTCTCTAGGGGAGCTTGCAGTCTATCAGTGTCACTGACACAATTTAATATATATTTGTATCCATGACACATACATATATGAATCAACAAACGTGTGTGTATGTTAACTGCTACGATGGTCATGTGCACATGCGGATATGCAGGAGAACAGAGAAGGGACAGTTCACACACCATGGGAAATTAGAAGGAGAATATACATGATAAGTATATGCAAGATCTTTTTTAGTCAAGTGAAAAAGAGGAATAGAGGAAATCACAATAACAAAGGGACAAACGAAAAACCTAAGGAAAGGGGAAAAAACAGGCAGTTCTGTACTACAAGAGCGAACATGTGAGGCCAGGAGTGAAATGAGATGAAGCCAGGGGGCACAGCTGAGGCCAGGTCACTGGGGGCCGTGTACACCACGCCAAGGAACATAGATTTTACTCCACACCGGGGAGCAAATGAAAGGATTCCGCAGGGGAGCTGTAGGATGAGATTTATGCTCTGGATTAGGTTGTGCTGGTACCAGAGCAGAGGATGAATTTAAGAGGGAAAAGACAGAAGCAGGCAGCAGTTAGGATGCTGTGGCAACAGAGCAGGAAGGTGACAAGAGCAGTCATGATGGAGACAAAGGCAGGGATGGGTTCAAGAAAACATGCGGGAGGAAAAACTGGCGGGATTTGGTGCTTATCTGGATCGGATCTTTAGAGTGAAAAAGAGGTGGGAGATTAAGGTAACTCCCACATTTGTGACTTCTGTGACTATGGAGCAAATATAGAAGGAGTAGGTATGAGGAGGAGAATAGAACTGTGTTCTGTATTGTGCATATTGAGTTTTAGATGACGCCTATGGAACGATTCAGTGGGCATGTCCACACGGCAACTGGATACTGGGATGTGGAGCTAGGGATGAGGTCAGGGCAGGAGACAGAGATGTGTGAGATAGTCACCTGCAGGAGTTATTAAAACCCTGAGGCAATACTGAGGTCACTTTATCAAGATTCACAAAGCAAGAACAGGAGCAGAACTAGTGAGGGAAGGCTAGGAAAGACTGCTGATGAAGGAGAAGCAGACAAGAGCCAAGCGTGAGAAGCAGAAGGAAGGACAGACAGAGCTGGAGGAAGACAGTGAGGGGAGAGTGACAGCACAGATGCCCAGGAGACTGAATTTCAGGAAGAAAAATAGATCTGTGGAAAAATAAGCAAATTTAACACCTATATTTTACCACTCAAAAAAAATGGGACAAGAACCATAAAAATATATAATTTATATGTTTTTAATTTTTATGACATATATATCATTTATAAATGCACAAACAATATAGAATAAGAGATATCCATAAATGGGATAGGTTGACATAGTTTTGGAAATTATTAGTGAGATGGGAAAGTATCACTGACTTAGCAAACTGCAAAAACTAAAACACAGGTTTACAAGAGTCTAGGTTGGAGGTCAAAAAATACAGAAAAATATCTGTTTCTATTGCACGCTCAGGAACTGAATGTCAAGTTTCTTTACAGCTCCAAGTATCACTGGGCTGAAAATGGAAAGATAGTTTGAAAATTTGTTTAATGAAGAGTTACGCTAATGTCTCACAACTAATGACTGCCCTGCCCCACCCCAACCTGGGCTGAACTTTCACCCTCTGGAGAAGTCAAACAGGACCCTAGTCTGAGGGGAGCGTGACCAGACGAAAGCAGGAGCAAAGGCTCTCAGTGGAAAGATGATGAGCCAGCAGAGGTCTGGTGCTGGACCTCAAGACTCCCAGCTTCCTCTCCTCCCTGGGGACCAGAGCACTGACAGCCCTCCTCACCTCCACCCACCCCTAACATCTCAAGTAGGAGACAGAGGACTCTTCCTCTGTGGGAAACTGACCTGCATGGGAGAAAAGGATTATTTATGCTGGCAACTGAAGATGCACCAACGAAAATGCCATGTCATCACCTTAGCAGACATGATTGAAGCACTGACATCCTTAAGGGCCCCCAGTCACCTCCAGACACTTGTCCATAATTGGAATGTGCAGCCACTGATCACCACAATTTGGGGAAAGCACCTAATATGAAAAACAGAGTCTAAACAATGTTTCTAAAAGGGTATCTGATTATTCAGGAATTCATGATCCCCATTTCTGGCTCTGTGGCTGGAGTCCTTTGCATCCAACCAGCAGATGGGAAAGACTGAACAGCAAGGTGGAAGCTATTTATGGGCTGTAACTCCGGGGGGAAAATCCCAGGGCAAATTACCTCTGAAACTGAAATCAGCCACTGGGAGAAAAAAGTTTAAGGAACTCGTTTGTTTGTTACAAGCAGTTGTACTGTCTCTCTCTTGACCAGACTGCAGCAGCAGAGAACTCCACCCAACCTCTGTGGTCCAGATAAACCCTCAAAGGACCTTGTAATTACCTATTGATATGTAAATGGACTGCTTCTCTCCACCCCTTGGAAACACCTATTCATATGCAGATGCACTAAAGCCAGGCAAGAGATTCTGGAAATATTGCAATTTTACCCATATGGGCTAGGCCTAGAAGTGGTACTTGTCACTTCTCACATTCTTTTGCCTAGATTTCAGTCAAAGGCTATGTTTAAATGTAAAGAAGTTTAGGAAATGCAATCTAATTTTGACCCCCAGATAAAGAGGAACTGGTTCCAAGAGTAGCTATCTAGTCTCTCACACAGAAATAATCAGCATATAAATGGATATTTAAAACCAGAAGGCCTGATGAGATCTAGGGCAGTAAGTATAGATTAAGAAGATATCTGAGGACTGAACCCTGACGCACTCAGAACTGAAAGGTCAAGAAGGTATGCAGGAATCTGCAAATGAGACCTAAAAGAAACAAGGGTGAATTCGGAGGAAAACCAAGCAAGTATTCACTCTCAGAAGCACAGTGAAGAAACATTTCAAGAATAATACAGATCAACATTTATAAATGCTGCTGCTAGATCAGGTAAGATGAAGAATGAAAACTGAGCACTGAATATAACATTATGACCCTCACCACTGCACTTGACTAAAGCTTTTTCAGGGGGGAGGAAGATGAAGCCTGAGTGAGGAGGGATCGGAGACAATGAGCATGGGTAAGTCTGCTGGAGAATTTTGTGGTAAAGGAAAGGACATAAATGGGATAGTAGCTGATTTAGCATGTGTGGTCAAGTGAGGGTATGGGGGCTTTGCTTATTTTGGTTTGTTGTTTTATGAAGATAGGAACTATTACAGAATTTCTGAATATCGATGAGAATGAGGAAAAAGGAGAAATGTTATGATCCAGAAGAGAGAGGAGACACTTGCTTCAGTAATATCCTGTGAGAGACAAAAGGGGATAAGATCCGAAGCACAAGAGGAGGGTTGTCATTAGATAGGAGCAGAGACAGTTTATAGAAGCAGAAGGTAAGGCAGAGTATGTGACACAGATGCAGGGACTGCTGGTTACCAGTCCAGCAGGTAAAGGCTTGGAGGCATCACTCCTGTCCTAATGACAAGAAAACAGCTGAAAAACCTGAAAATCAACAACTCTTCTTAGAGCCATCAGAGAACTGAGGTCACAGGGTAAACCACTGTCCACAAAGTTGGGGAGACAAAGGTGGATATAGAGAATCATAGCTTACCAGAGCAGAAACCCAGGAGCAAAAACCACCACTAGAATCAGTAACGGGGTAGAAAACCTAAATTGTAAGCAACAAAATGCTAGCGACTCAGTGTGGAAAAGGACAAGAGCTAAAAGCTCCAGAGAGACTCAAATTTATGGGGTCCTTATACTTCAACATGATTTATCTATAGGAACCTACTAGGTTCAGTGCTTCTGGCAGTAGGAGGGGGAAAGTAACCATTTTGAAATAAGCTCAGAGCATTTTGCTCACAAGGCTTTCCCTCAAGGGAAACTATTTTATCAGAGCCTAAAAGAAATACCCAACTATAGGCCCCTCTATCCTTCCTATCTCACCTAAAGGAGAAGCACTTACGAAGGTCAGAGCCTTAGGGACACAGCTCACTAAAAGACCAAGACCTTATCACAGAACGTAGAAGACCTCTCTCCTCACGCATTACCATGACATCAATAGGGTTCCTGGGTAATAACAGAGGAATACAAATGAAAGAACTGCACATCTCATATCTTATTTAAGAAGTTTCTAGGGAAACTGCAAAGGAGGAGAGAGAAAAACAAGGACACTAGAGGACATTTTCCTGTGACACCTATAGCTACAGCATACAGTAAGCACAGTCACATAACTTCTAGTTACATAAACATAAAGCCTCTCATTAAAGGCCTATTTACTTCAGTTCCTTTTATGCATTATTTATGTCCAGCTTGGAATAAAAAATTACCAGACATACTAAATGACAAAAACACAATTTGAAGAGACAGAGCAAGCATCAGAACCAAACTCAGACATTACAAAGATTTTGAAATTATCAGATCAAGAATTCAAAATAACTATGATTAATATGCTACAGACTTTAATAGGAAAGAATGGAAAACATGCAATAACAGATACATAATGTAAACAGAAGGATAGAAACTAAGAAAAGAATCAAAAGAAACTGGTAGAAACCAAAAACATTAACAAAGTGAATGCCTTTAATGAGCTTATCAATAGAATGGACACAGTGAAGGAAGGAATCAGCGAGCTGGAAAAGGTTAATAGAAACTTCCAAAACTGAAATGCAAAGAGGAAAAAAGGAAAAAGATAGAACAGAATATACAAGAACTGTGGGGCAATTACAAGAGTTGTAACGTATGTGTAATGGTAATACCAGAAGGAGAAGAAAGAAAGGAGCAGATACAGTTTATTCAAAGTGATAGAGTGAAGACATTCTCTTTTCATTTCTTCCCTTTTCTCAGGAAGTAGGAAGCAAGGTCATCATCCAAGAGCGAGGAAAGGAAAGGAGCTCTGGAGGTATGAGGAGAAAGGTGAGGGAGACAGGGAGAGGGAGAGGGTAGGAGAAAGAAAGACAGACAGTGGAGGAAAGAGCGATGTGGAGAGTCACACATAGCATTAGTGTTCCCAGCAAGAACACTGGAATTCTTCAGAATTCTTTGGAGAAATTATTTACAACCTAGAATTTTATATCCAGCAATATCACAAATCCAGCAAGAATAAAGAAAATATCTCCTATACACTCCTTCTCAGAAACTGTCTGAAATATATGCTCCAATAAAAGGAGTAGTCTAAAAAAGAGAAAAATACAGGATCCAGTAAAGTGAAGATAGAAAACAGGAGAGAGGTGAGGAGAATTCCTAGGATAATACTGGAGAAAATCTGGGATAATATCTGGGCAGCAGGCTTAGAGAGACTCCGTACTAGAACTGGAAGAAAGAGGTTCTAGGAAGGATGCTTCCAAGGAAAATTAAAGAAATTGATGTTTGAGCATATAGATAAGAATTTTATAGTTCCAATTCATAGTTTGGCTTTAAAAAAAAAATACTGATAGGTGTATAGTAAGCCAGGCAAAGCAAAGGCAATTACTAGCTCTGGCAAAAATAAGAAATTGCCCAAGAAAGGAAATATAATCATAGGAAGTTAATACATACTCTGGCTACAGTATAAAGAATGAATCAGGGGCATAAAATAGTACAGACAGGAGCAGTTTTGAGATTGTTTTAGGACAAGGCATCTGAACCAGATAATGTCAGGGAAGATGGAACATACAGATTTGAGTGGTATTAAGAAATCATAATCAACTCTAAATCTCTATTAAATGAAAATAATAGCTAACACTTTTTACTAAGTGGTTTTGCTATATGCTAGGCCCTGTTTCAAGAGCTTTCTGCGTTTTAATATGTTTGTCATTTACAGTAGCCACGTGAAGAGCAGATGAGGACACTGAAGTGCACGTGAAGTGGAAAAGCTGGAACTCAGTCTGGGGCATTTCAGCCACGGTCCACATGCATAACCACTACCATATTACCAGGGTTTGAACTAAAAGCATGTCTGGAAATGCAGAGGAGGGAAGCCACAGATGCATCCCAATACTGCCACTGAGACCCTGTGTCCAGTGAAGCCCTCTTCGGTCAGCAAGTCAGCCCTTTTTCTCTTGGATCAGTTTCAGTGAAAGATGCAGTTGTGAGACGAAGGCACCAAGGAAAAAACAGAAGGCAGTGGTTAAGGGAAAGAGGGCAGCTGTGATGGGCTGCGGGAGAGGCTGACAGACTCCACTGCAACTAAGAAGGCCAAGCCTGGTACAGCAAGAAAGATGGCCACAGGCGAAGATAGTCCTGATATGTTGTTAAATAAATATATATAATCACAAACAAGGCTGATAAGTACTATGATCCCATTTTTATTAGATGTGTATATATGCTAACAGTGGTTATCTCTGAATGGCAAATGCAGCTTTTAAATTTTTCTTCCTTTTGTTTATCCTTTTTCTAAAATGATAAATGTATTATTTTAATTGAGGTAAAATAATTTGAAAATTGGCTGAAGGTATGAGAAAGGAAGACTGAGGCAGCCACTGAAATCTTAGGGAAAGCAAGAAGAATGTCCTGGGGGTGACCAGCTGACAGCAGTGAGGTTAGACAGAAGGTAGTGCATGTACTCAAATGCCATGAGACTCAAGAGCGAGGAGGGGTGAAGGCCCAGAGGCATGTTATGAATACGGACTGTATCAGGTCAGCCATAGGCAGCAAGGAATCAAGGGAAGGGGAAGGATTTCAAGGGCTATAGTATCAGCAGGGGAGAGACTGGGTTTTTTTGTTTCTGTTTTTTAAGTCCTCTTGTTTTTTTAATGGTAGAAAAACACATAACGTTAAATTTGCCATCTTAACCATTTTTAGTATACAATTCAGTAGTATTATCTTTACATTGTTGTACAACAGAGCTCTAGAACCTTCTCACTTTACAAAAGGTGAAACTGATACTCATCAAATACTAATTCTTCCTCTTCCCCCTGCCTTTGACAACCACCTTTCTATGATTTTCACTACTTTAGATATTTCATATAAGGGGAATCATAAAGTATCTGTTTTTTTGTGACTGGCTTATATCGGCATCATAATGTCCTCAAGGTTCACCCATGTTGTAGCATATGACACGATTTCCTTCTTTTTTAAGACTGCATAATGTTTCACTGTACATATATGCTGCATTTGCTTTATCCATTCATCTGTCAATGGCCATTTGGACTGCTTCCACCTCTTGGCTACTGCAAATAATGTTCCCATAAACATGGGTATGCAAATAGAGATCGGTGTTCTGATAATGCGGAAGAGGAGGGAATAAACTTAAGGACAAAGTTTGTGAAGTAAAGAAACTTGTTCTCAAAGGAGTAGTGGTTCCAGAAGACATACTGGAAAAGGTAAGAGATTCCAGGATCGATGGAGTGAAAACCTGAATTTAGATGAAAACAGAACAAGACACCAAATTGATATGACCTACCTGTCTCTACTTGGAAAACTGAAATTTATACTGGAGACAGGCATGATAAATTCCCAAAATCCTCTCCATCAAAGAATGTATTTCTTTAGCCCCTTCTGAAGGTCCCAACATGTTTCTCCAAGTACTAATTAGTCCACTAAATAACTCTGCCCCAAAGCCGGGGGGTCTTCTTGTCCTCTCTCAATTTCCAATGTACACCACAGATTTCAGCATCCCAATCTCTGAGCACTCTCTGCGGGTCCTCTGCTATTCCCAAATACAGCAGTCCCCCTTATTCATGGGTTCACTTTCTGTGGTTTCAGTTACCTGTGGTCACTTGCGGTCTGAAAATATTAAATGGAAAATTCCAGAAATAAACAATGCATGAGTTTCAAATTGCACACCATTCTAATTACCACGATGAAATCTCACCATCCCCTCCAACCTGAAATGTGAATCATTCCTCTGTCCAGCAGATCTGAACTCTATATACACACAAACATATATATATATGTGTGTGTGCATCCAGCTACTGCCTATAAGTAACTTAGCAGCATTCTCAATTATCAGATAGACTGTTATTGTATCACATTGCTTGTGTTCATGTAACCCTTATTTTACTTAATAATGGTCCCAAAGCACAAGAGTAGTGATACTGTAAATTCAGATTCGCCAAAGAGAAGCCAAGAAGTGCTTCCTTTAAGTGAAAAGAGAAAAGTTCTTGACTTATAATGAAAGAAAAAAACTGCACACTGAGGTTGCTGAGATCTACAGTAATTTTATTATAGTATATTGTTATAACTATTCTATTTTAATGTTATTGTTGTAAATCTCTTACTGTGCCTAATTTATAAAGTAAGCTGTATCATAAGTATGTATGTATAGCAAAAAATCATAGTATACACTATAGGACTGGGTACTCTCTGCACTTTCAGACATCCCTGGTGGGTCCTGGAACATATCTCCTGTGGGTAAAGGGAGACTACTGCAAACTCATTTTGCTGGTAAAATAACTGGCTCTTTGTTTTTTAAGGTCAACACCTTCTTGCATCAACCCAGGTTTCTCTAGATTCTTCCCCTGGCTAATTTTCCAAGCATGAAAAGTTAATTTTTTTCCAGGAGTCTTTCTCCATCATCAGCCTCTGTAACTCATCATTTGAACATGTTTGTTGTATGATGCCTTAGTGAGGCCATTTTGTTATGATATAATGTATGAGGTCTATATTGATTTTCAGTAACCCAGGAAAGTAGCTGAGGAACAGAATTTCTATCAGAGACACATAGAATCCAGTTGTGCTGTTACATAATTATCTTCTCTGCCTCACAGCTAGTGTTTTAAATAATTCCTAAGTCGTAGGAGAATTTAGCTCTGTCCAACACTTGAGTAAGTGATGCTCATATTCAAAAGCTGTTAAGGAGTGGAAATTTAAATCCCCTATGGGGATTATTCTTTTGGGGAGTATCTTGATGGAACAGGATAAGTATCAGGCTGTCAAATGGAAGAAATCCTGTTTTGCCAAAAGCACCACCTGCCCCCTTACTTCAGCAAAGTTTTCTTGAAGTTTCTCATGGCATTTCCAATGACCAAATTGCTGCTTAGGGTTACTGGGGAGATGTGCTAGATGGACAGAAAAGAAAGAGACACAGGAAAGCAACTTCTATGGAGGAAACATCCTAATAGCAGCATATGACAACTTTCTGAGCCCTAAATTAACAGCAGACCAACTCCAGAAAAGAAGCAATGGCCTCACATTGAGCACAGGAGATGAACAGGTCAAATGATACACTAGCACGAAGCCCTGAATGTCACAGTATCCCAACAAGCTAAGAACAGAAAGAACAAATTTACACCTTCAAGCATGTAATTTTCTCTACTCAAAATAAAACATGACCCTATTAATATAAATCAAAGCAACAACTTGTGACATTTTCTCATCTGAAAGATTAAAATTCAAGCAAGCAACTTAATTTCTAACCCTGAGTTCAAAAACTAAGAACTCACCCCTGCAGGGTTCAAGAACCCCGGGTCCTTTGAGGCAGGAAACAACACAGGAGAGTTTGTGATTCATATGTCACCTCACTACATCATGAATTCTCTACAGTGACTGGACAAACCTAATTTCTTCTGCC
Source organism: Smutsia gigantea (assembly GCA_032199065.1). Taxonomy (NCBI): domain Eukaryota; kingdom Metazoa; phylum Chordata; class Mammalia; order Pholidota; family Manidae; genus Smutsia; species Smutsia gigantea. The sequence goes on from JAVSCE010005688.1 coordinate 270,450, forward strand.
ATATTCACACCCAGAAACAAAGAAATGTGGAATCAGGAGCTGTCCCACATGCTAGTGCTGATTCAGTTCTCCATCCTTCATTTCCCTTTTTCTATATAATTTGAACCTCTCATTCATATAAACACTTAATTGCTAAATGCTTCATGATTTCTGTAGATAAAATAAATGTCACATTTGCTCAGTCACATTCTTGCTAGGTCGTCCCAGCATGCAATCGAAATTATGGAGACAAAGTTCATAAACCCATTTAAGTCCCAATCCTTTAATGCTGAACTCATTAACTGAGTGCCCTAACTAAAGAAAATAACTAGTCATAGACCATACCAATCACACCATCACTGGTATAGCAGTATCCATAACTATTAAGAAAATGAACACAGTTAACTTTTAATTATCTACACTAATGAAGGGGAACAATGGCATGGTTAATCCAAAATAGTTTCCAATCCAATAATAATTTTTTAGGATTTGGAATTTATTATGTGACTTTCTTCCCAGAAGATTTACCTTCTGATTATGTTTTCCATGATGAATATACAAGTAAGAAACTTAATTTCTATCTTAGAGTTTTAAATTTTACTTCAGCCTCCATCCCAAGCTTGAACTAAAATGTAATGTCTTTCACTGAAGTTTACGATTTTACTATAACTTCATATTACCCCATCTTGAACGTCGCATGGATGATGAGTAATCATCAGGTCCTAATGTCATGCTTTCCCAAAAAACAAAAGGATCCATGTCACAGAGCTCTTCCTCTCTCATCCTCTTTAGCTCATCTGTCTTAGTCTGTTCAGGCTGCCGCAACAAAATACCACTGACTAGATAGCAAGAAACATTTCATTCTCAACAAAATCAAGGCACCAGCATGGTCACATTTTGATAAGAATGCTTTCCTAGTTCACAGCTGGCACCTTCACGTCATGCCCACACATGTGGGAGGGGCCAGCTCTCTGTGGGTTCCCTTGGATAAAGCATTAATTCCATTCATGAGGGCTCCGCCATTATGACTTAAATACCTTCCAAAGGCCCCACCTCCTAATACCATTATTTTGGGGGTTAGGATTTCAACATATGAATTTTTGAAGGACACAAACATTCAGACACAGCACTGTTCTATTTTGTTGTTGTTGTTTGATTACATTTTTACATTGCTGTCATTGTTTAATAATATTTTGGCCCTGATAAACCAGTTTCATTTGCACTATTAATTTTCTTATTTTTTTATTTTTATTTTAATTCTGTGTTACTCATCTGTGTTTTGGTTCAAACATCTGAGCACCTACATTAACAAGCTAATCCTACGATAATACTGAGTAACAAACTAACTTGAAGCCCAGTGACTTAAAGCAACATGCATTTGTTTCTTGCTCACAGAAACAAATTGAGTTCAAGTTGTCTGAACTCAGGTCAAATCATTGATTTGGGTTCAATCCTGCTCTGTGTGTGTCCCCAGCTGCCTTGGACCAGGCTCTCTAGTGGATCAGAGAAACACGAGAAGACAAGACAAGCCATGCAGGCACATTGAAAACCTCTGTTCACATCATGTCTGCTTACATTCCACCAGCTAGGGAGGCTCAAGGTCAAAGTCAGTAGGATAAAAAGGTTTACACTATCCAAGAAAGAAAGAATGAAGGCAAATTTTTACTGAAAACACTCTGATCTATCATTTCACATGCATTAGACTTTCCAGTAGGCTCAGGAAATACCAGGATGAATAAGTCATGATCCCTGTCCCCAAGGAATTCACATTTCAGGGGAGGAAAAGTACTAAAAAGATAATATCAAAACTGCTTAGTAAAGGTACATCCAAAATACTATGGGAGCACAAATGAGGCAGTCTAATGCTTCTTGAGTTGAGGAAATAAGCAAAGGCTTTACATTTGAGTGTCTGTGGAGAAACTTGAAGATAAATAGGGGTTTCCAAGGAAAGAGGTAAAGCAAGGATGCAGAGGTGTGGGAGTAAATGGTGTCTTCATAAATGACAGGTCATTTATGTGACTAGAGCCCAGTACATGTGAGGTCACTCAGGACAAAATTAGTCCTATAAGCTAAGGTGGGGTTATGAAAAGCCTTATGGGCCATATTAACAAGATCAGAATTCATCCTAGTGGCCATGAGGAGATGTGGATTTCAAACATGGGAGTAAGAGATATCAGGGATGTTACCATAGCCTGATTTTGAAAAGACACCCAGTGGCAGGGAGGAGTTGAAATTGGAGGGGCGGGGGAAGCACTGGTGGTGTGAAGGTCAGCCAAGGGGCTACGGCAGCAGTCCGGGCAGAACGACCAGGACAGCCCCAGAAACAAGGACGGAAAGAGAGCTGATCTGAACAAGATTTTGGATGTGGAATCAGAAAATGATTAGATAAGAGAGGGAGAAGAAGGGGCCTGGAATTACTGTTTTCCAATCTCATACAACTAGTTAAAAAAGTGAAACCACTCTTCTTTCTGCTTTCCAGAGCACTCCGCACTTCTGCTCTTCCCTCCCGCATCTCCTCAGGAGACAGTGAACTCTGCCTTAGCCTAATTGAAAGTCCTAAGGCATCAGAACTGAGAAGGGCTGAGGCAAAGGAAGAGCTGTCTGATGAGAAAGGATTGATGTATCCCTTTCTGTAATCAGCGGAACACAGTGAATAGATTAAGCAGGTTCTTTATCAAGTACCTTTAATCACCTAATTCAAATCAATACTCCTTTAGAAGAACATAAATTAATTCTCCAAACAAACAGCTAATGCTTGTGCAGAGATGCCTGCAGGGTCTCCACACTCCAGCTCCCCTGTGATGGGGGCTGATGAAAGAACGGGAACTATGGACCCAGAGGCAGACCTGCGCTCGCAAGCGCACAGTCAGGCAGCAAAAGCTCCCTAACCGCACTGACACTTCACCTGCTACTTCAGCCTCACCTGAAGTGTCACTGGTAGGCCAACTCACAGATGACACCCACCACTGGTCACAAGCACACAGGCAATGCTTAGAATGGGCTGCTTTTTCCCCACTCTTGAGTCCTACTCATCTAGCTTCCCACATCCATTAGGTGGGAAGAAGTAGGGAGGGAGGAATTTGTAGCAGCTCTTTGAACTCCAACCTTTCAAAAGAGCCTAGTGGAAAACACCAGATAGGGGCCTGTGTTTAAAGCCTGCTTTACCAGTTATGTGACCCTCTTTTATGTGACAAGTTTCTACACCTTTCTGAGTCAGTTCTGCATCTGTGAATAAAAATTAATGCCGGGGGACTTCCGGGAAGATGGCGGCATGAGCAGGGCGGCAGAAATCTCCTCCCAACTCTATATTTATCTATGATAATACAGCAAATACAACTATTCCTAAAAGAGAGACCAGAATACAGAGGAAAGCGCACAGCATGCAGCTACACCGAGAGGACACGGCACCCCAAGAGGCGGGTAAGATACGGAGCCGCGACCCGGCAGGACCCGAGCCCTCCCCCACCCCAGCGCACCGGAGGGAGGGGAGGATTCAGAGCCGGAGGGAGTGGAAGAACACTCCGCAAAGTAGCCAGCCCCGGTGATCCGCGTGGGGAGCGGTGACCCACATCGTGCAGTGCAGCGGAGATTGCAGAGACAGAGGGCCAGGATCTGAGTGGGGAACACCCCAGGGTGCTTGCCAGCCGGCTCCTGGGAAGGAAAAAAAAAAAAAGAAAAGCGCACGCTTTCTTCAGCGGTCTTAAAGAGACAGGAGCCCAGCAGAGGAGCCAAATCGCCCCAGCACACTCAGCCCAGCAGGCTGGGAGTACTGGGAGTTGCAGACCCCTTAGCTGGCGACTGAGAAAGGGTGGCTGCACTTAGACTTCCCAAAGAGATGAACAGCCTCCTATTCATTCCCAACCAGGCCATACCTGTTAAGGGCCCTGCGGAGCGGCGCGGCCATGGCTGTGGAATAGTGGGGCAACAGCACCACCTACAGCATCCACACAGAATCTACTCCCGGTGGGTGTTTTTTTTTTTTTTTGCTTTGTTTTTGTTTTTTATTTGTTACTTCTTTCTTTCTTTTTCTTTTTCTTTTCTTTCTTTTTTCTTTTTTCTTTCTTTCCTTCTTTATTTCTTTCTTTTTTTTTTCTTTCTCTTTTTAAAGTCTTAAAGAACCCGGCTGACATACGTGGCAACTACCAGCAAATATTTTGATAGCCATGAAAAGACAGAGGAATATGGTCCAGACTAAAATCAACCAGACAACCCCAGAGAGGGAGCCTGAAGGGATGGAAATGCACAGTCTCCCTGAAAAAGAATTTAGAATAAAAGTCATAACTATGCTGATGGACGTACAGAAAAATGTGCAAGAGCTGACGGAGGAAGCGAGGGAAGTGAGGAAAGACAATGCAGAAATCAGACAATCAATCAACGGGCTTAACAGCTGACTGGATGAGATGCAAGAGACTATTAATGGAATAGAATTCAGAGAACAGGAATACAGAGAAGCTGAGGCAGAAAGAGATAAAAGGATTTCTAGGAATGAAAGAATATTAAGAGAACTGTGTGACCAATCCAAACAGAAAAATATTCGCATTATAGGAGTACCAGAGGAAAGGAGAAAGAAAAAGGGATAGAAAGTGTCTTTGAAGAAATAATTGCTGAAAACTTTCCCTCGCTGGGGAAGGAAATAGTCTCACACTCCACGGAAGCCTACATATCTCCCAACACAAGGGACCCAAGGAAGACAACACCAAGACACATAATAATTAAAATGGCAAAGATCAAAGATAAGGACAGAGTATTAAAGGCAGCTAGAGAGAGAAAAAAGATCACCTACAAAGGAAAACCCATCAGACTATCATCAGACTTCTCAGCAGAAACCTTACAGGCTACAAGAGAATGCCATGATATATTTAACGTTATGAAACAGAAGGGCCTTGAACCAAGAATATTATATCCAGCACGATTATCATTTAAATATGACAGAGAGATTAAACAATTTCCAGACAAGCAAAAGCTGGGGGGTTTCCTCCCATAAGCCACCTCTACGGGATATCTTAAATGGACTGCTCTAGAGGGAAGCACACCTAAGGTTAAAAGATGTCACCAAAGAAAATAAAATCATAGCAAAGAAAGCAGACCATCCAAATACTAACTAAAGGCAAAGAATAAAACACCTAGTAGAGACAGAATGGAGGAGGAAGAATAAGAAGGGAGAGAAATAAAGAAACATCAGACAGTGTTTACAATTACTTAACAAGAAAGTTAAGTTAGACTGCTAGATAGTAAAGAAGCAACCCTTGAACCCTTGGTAACCACGAATCCAAAGCCTGCAATGGTAATAAGTACATATCTATCAATAATCACCCTAAATGTAAATGGACTGAATGCACCAATCAAAAGACACAGAGTAACAGAATGGAAAAAAAAGCAAGACCCATCTATAAGCTGCTTACAAGAGACTCACCTGAAACCCAAAGATATACACAGACTAAAAGTGAAGGGATGGAAAAAGATATAACACGCAAACAACAGAGAAAAAAGCAGGTGTTGCAGCAATTGTATCAGACAAAATAGACTTCAAAAGGAAGAAAGTAGCAAGAGATAAAGAAGGACATTACATAATGATAAAGGGGTCAGTCCAACAAGAAGACATAACCATTATAAATATATATGCACCCAACACAGGAGCGCCAGCATATGTGAAACAAATACTAACAGAATTAAAGGAGGAAATAGACAGCAATGCATTCATTTTAGGAGACTTCAACACACCACTCACTCCAAAGGACAGATCAACCAGACAGAAAATAAGTAAAGACACAGAGGCACTGAACAACACACTAGAATAGATGGACCTAACAGACATCTACAGAACTCTACACCCAAAAGCAACAGGATACACATTCTTCTCAAGTGCACATGGAACATTTTCCAGAATATACCACATACTAGGCCACAAAAAGAACGTCAGTAAATTCAAAAAGATTGAAATTCTACCAACCACCTTCTCAGATCACAAAGGTATAAAACTAGAAATAAATTTCAGAAAGAAATCAAAAAGGCTCACAAATACATGGAGACTTAACAACACTCTCCTAATTAATCAATGGGTTAACAACCAAATCAAAACAGAAATCAAAGAATATATGGAGACTAATGACAACAACAACACAAAGCCACAACTTCTGTGGGACGCAGCAAAGGCAGTTCTAAGAGGAAAGTGTATTGCAATCCAGGCCTATTTAAAGAAGGAAGAACATTCCCAAATGAATAGTCTAAAGACACAATTACTGAAATTGGAAAAGAAGAACAAATGAGGCCCAAAGTCACCAGAAGGAGGGACATAATAAAGATTAGAGAAGAAATAAATAAAATTGAGAAGAATAAAACAATAGAAAAAATCAACGAAACCAAGAGCTGGTTCTTTGAAAAAATAAACAAAATAGATAAACCCCTAGCCAGACTCATTAAGAGAAAAAGAGAATCTACACACATAAACACAATCAGAAATGAGAAAGGAAAAATCACGACGGACCCCACAGAAATACAAAGAATCATAAGAGAATATTATGAGAATCTATATGCTAACAAGCTGGAAAACATAGAAGAAATGGACAACTTCTTAGAAAAATACAACCTTCCAAGACTGACCAAGCAAGAAACAGAAAAACTAAACAGACCAATCACCAGCAACGAAATTGAATCGGTAATAAAAAAACTACCCAAGAACAAAACCCCTGGATCTGATAGATTCACCTCTGAATTCTATCAGACATATAGAGAAAAAATAATACCCATTCTCCTTAAAGTTTTCCAAAAAAATAGAAGAGGAGTGAATACTTCCAAACTCATTCTATGAATCCAGCATCACTCTAATACCAAAACTGGGCAAAGACTTCACCAAAAAAGAAAATTACAGACCAATATCCTGATGAACGTAGATGCAAAAATACTCAAAAAAATATTAGCAAACCGAATTCAAAAATACATAAAGAGGATCATACACCATGATCAAGTGGGATTCATCCCACGGATGCAAGGATGGTACAACATTCGAAAATCCATCAACATCATCCACCACATCAACAAAAAGAAGAACAAAAAACCACATGATCATCTCCATAGATGCTGAAAAAGCATTTGACAAATTCAGCATCCATTCATGATTAAAACTCTCAACAAAATGGGTATAGACGGCAAGTACCTCAACATCATAAAGGCTATATATGACAAACCCACAGCTAACATCATACTTAACAGCGAGACGCTGAAAGCTTTTCATCTAAGATCGGGAACAAGACAGGGATGCCCACTCTCTCCACTGTTATTCAACATAGTACTGGAGGTCCTAGCCACGGCAATCAGACAAAACAAAGACATACAAGGCATCCAGATTGGTAAAGAAGAAGTCAAATTGTCACTATTTGCAGATGACATGATACTGTACATAAAAAACCCTAAAGACTCCATTCCAAAACTACTAGAACTAATATCTGAATTCAGCAAAGTTGCAGGATACAAAATTAACACACAGAAATCTGTTGCTTTCCTATACACTAATGAGGAACTAACAGAAAGAGAAATCAGAAAAACAATTCCATTCACAATTGTATCAAAAAGAATAAAATACCTAGGAATAAACCTAACGAAGGAAGTGAAAGACCTATACTCTGAAAACTACAAGACACTCCTAAGAGAAATTAAAGAGGACACTAACAAATGGAAATTCATCCCATGCTCTTGGCTAGGAAGAATAAATATTGTCAAAATGGCTATGACCTAAAGCAATCTACAGATTCAATGCAATCCCTATCAATCTACCAACAGCTTTCTTCAATGAACTGGAATAAATAATTCTAAAACTCATATGGAACCACAAAAGACCCCGAATAGCCAAAGCAATCCTGAGAAGGAGGAATAAAACAGGGGGAATTACACTCCCTGACTTCAAGCTCTACTACAAAGCCACAGTAATCAAGACAATTTGGTATTGGCACAAAAACAGACCCACAGACCAGTGGAACAGAATAGAAAATCCAAACATTAACCCAAATATATACAGTGAACTAATATTTGATAAAGGAGCCTTGGATATACAATGGGTAGATGACAGCCCCTTCAGCAGCTGGTGTTGGAAAAACTGGACAGCTACATGTAAGAGAATGAAACTGGACTACTGTCTAGCCCCATACACAAAGATAAACTCAAAGTGGATCAAAGACCTGAATGTAAGTCATGAAACCATAAAACTCTTAGAAAAAAACATAGGCAAAAATCTCTTGGACATAAAATGAGTGACTTCTTCATGAACATATCTCCCCAGGCAAGGAAAACAAAAGCAGAAATGAACAAGTGAGACTACATCGAGCTGAAAAGCTTCTGTACAGCAAAGGACACCATCAGTAGAACAAAAAGACATCCTATAGTGTGGGAGAATATATTCATAAATGACGTATCTGATAAAGGGTTGACATCCAAAATATATAAAGAATTTACGCACCTTAACAAGCAAAAAGCAAATAATCCAATTAAGAAATGGGCAGAGGGCATGAATAGACACTTCTCTAAAGAAGAAATTCAGATGGCCAACAGGCACATGAAAAGGTGCTCCACATCGCTAATCATCAGAGAAATGCAGATTAAAACCAGAGTGAGATATCATCTCACACCAGTGAGGATGGCCAACATCCAAAACACAAACAACAACAAATGTTGGCGAGGATGTGGAGAAAAGGGAACCCTCCTACACTGTTGGTGGTACTGCAAATTAGTTCAACCATTGTGGAAAGCAGTATGGAGGTTCCTCAAAAAACTCAAAATAGAAATACCATTTGACCCAGGAATTCAACTCCTAGGAATTTACCCTAAGAATGCAGCAGCCCAGTTTGAGAAAGACAGATGCACCCCTATGTTTATCGCAGCACTATTTACAATAGCCAAGAAATGGAAGCAACCTAAGTGTCCATCAGTAGATGAATGGATGAAGAAGAGGTGGTACATATACACAATGGAATATTATTCAGCCATAAGAAGAAAAGAAATCCTACCCTTTGCAACAACATGGATGGAGCTAGAGGGTATTATGCTCAGTGAAATAAGCCAAGCCGAAAAAGACAAGTATCAAATGATTTCACTCATGTGTGGAATATAAGTACAAAGAAAAAAAACTGAAGGAACAAAACAGCAGCAGACTCACAGAACCCAAGAACGGACTAATCGTTACCAAAGGGAAAGGGACTGGGGAAGATGGGTGGGAAGGGAAGGATAAGAGGGAAAAAGGCACATTACGATTAGCAGACGTAATGTTGGGGGGGCACAGGGAGGGCTGTACAACTCAGAGAAGACAAGTAGTGACTCTATAGCATCTCACTATGCTGATGAACAGTGACGGTAATGGGGTTGGTGGGGGGGATCTGATGAAGGGGTAGTTTAATCACCATAATATTGCACATGTAATTGTAGATTAATGATACCAAAGTAAATTATATTAAAAAAATTAATGCTACTTCTCTGTTTAGACTAAGATAACCCCAAAGATCTACAACATCAAATACAACCAAAAATATTAGAATATTTCCTCCTTCGTCCAATTTATTACTCTGCTAAAATGGGGTGATTTGCTTAAAGGACTGTCAAAAAATTGCTTACAAAACTTCCCCAAGCTGAAAGTCTGCTGAAATAGTATGTGGCCTGTGCAGTAAGAACCAGCATAATGCTTATTTCCCAGCTTCAGTCTTCCTCCTGCTGCGGGCTCTGGAAGGAAGAGACAGACTGAAATTCTAAAGATCAGCCATCCATGCTGAGAGCAAGGCCAAGGGTTAACGCCAGCCCTTTTAAATGATCCCAGTTGTTGTTCGAAATAATGATAGCCATTATCGGTATTATTAATAAAAAAGGCTATTTCACCAAACTGCTGTGTGTGTCCTGCTTCAATGTGAGGCAAAGAGGTCAAGACATGAAGGATGTGACTGGATTTCTTTTTTCGGAATGACCTCAGGGCAATTTCTAAAAGTTTCGACCAACAAAGGAAACAGCCATAATGGTTTGTCCCTCTTCCAACCCCTACATCCCGATCAGTCGTCCTTTCTGCAGCCTGTAATACCCCACTAGTCTGGGGATTAATATGAAAATTCCCTAATGACATGGCCAAATATTTACAGGTCTCACCTGGAGTGGTAAATGATTTCCTAGGTTTCTGTCTTCCTCAGTAGGGGGTCTAGGAACCTCAACTTCAAGATCGTCATAGTCACCATAATGTCACTGAATCAGCCAGCCCTCAGAATGAGCCACGGCAAAGTTTACATTGATCTGACTTAGCCATGTGACACCACAAGCACTTTCTTTATGATTAACCTTTTCAGAGCCCTCTTAGGCTACTCAAACTTCTCAGCTGATGGAAACATTACGAAGAATAGTTAAAGTATCCCTAGAACCACAGAATCTTTGTGCCATTTTTTCCCCTGAAATAACCAAATTACTAAAACCTTCAAGTGTAAGCCTCTTGTATTAGAGTCATGCAGGGCAAAGATATACAGATTTAGAAATGTAAATTAATGGTCCCCATCCCTTGGAAAACTCACTATCTAATAGAATTATTGTTATCATTTCCATGTCATGCTAAGATTAACAAAATGCTTTTCATATACATTATTGCACTAAAATGTTCACAGCTATAAGAAATAAATAGCACCTTTATCCTCAATTTACATAAGGATGCTAAGACAAAGATAAGTATAAAAATTTGTCAAAAGTCTCACACATAGTAAAAATCCAGCTGAAGATGCAGTTGGGTCTGCAAAGATGGAGGAGGAGTATGAGAGATCAGGAGGACCCATACAGAAAGATGTTCTGGGCTTTGAAGGACAAGCAAAAATCTGATGGATCAACAAGTAATTTACAAAGCATCTACTATGAGATGAGCGCTCTGCTTGGGCCGGGACACACAGTTGCAAGGCACATGCTACTCCTGGCTTCAGGCAACTTATATTCTAATAGTAGAAAGACATACAAGGTCATCTCCAATTCTATTTGTGATATGTGGGTAAAGTAATCCCAGTAGGCATTGTATGTCTCCATCTTTGCTGCCTCCATCAAAAGTTTGCACTCCATCCAGCTACGCCCCATGAAACACATTAGTCAGAGCAAAGGAACAGACAGTCAGCCAATCAGAATGTACTACCATCAGCCTAGATCTCCAATCTGGCCCCCTGCAAGTTAGCGAAAAAGAAGAAAGAAGGCAGAAAGACGGGCCAGCCGCAGGTGTCAAGCACCCTCTGCAGCCAGTATTTGCCGAGGTGGTCCTGGGCTTCCTGGGTCATGGAGCCTCTTTCTTATCGGTTAAAATAGCAGGAGAGTCATCTGAGAGATAGGCACCTGTAACATTCTAGATCTGCTCAAGATTATGACCTTATTCTGGGGAGGATAAAAGGGCCCCTTAAATGGGCTGATTTTTTGGAGGGAATGACAAACGGGACAGTACAGAGCATGGATCTGAGGGTCAAACTGCATCAGTTTGAATCCCACTTCTGCCACTTAATTGTGTAAGCTTAGATAAGTTATTTAATTCTCTTGACTCAGTTTTCTCACATGCAAAATGAGGATGATTAATAATAGTGCCTACCTCATAGGGTGTTGCAAGGATTAAAAGAGTTCAATAACATATGCCAAGTGCTTAGAATAATGCCTGCACATAATAAGCTCCATTTAAGGGTTAGATACTTCTGCATGTCACAGCCAAGGGTCATGAGGGACTCAGTCACTCTGACCTGCTTCAGGAGCCTGTCATCTAACGATTTAAATTAATTACATTTGACTCTTCAAATGACTACTTCCCATACACAATTCAAACACCCACACAGCATCACTCACCTGAAAAGGGCCTCATGGAAGTGACGCCATCTTCCTTTCCAGTGAGGCCACGGCTTCCCTTTAAGGAGGGTCTCAGAAGGTAGATGACCCTCCGTTGTTTCCCGGCAGACTCCTGGCATTTAGGGGTCCCAAGCAAATCTGACTTACCACATCCATGTGTCCCAAAGATCCTCAGACATTGCTTCATAATGGCAGAAAATGATCACATCGATAAAAATTAACCATTGTTCAGACGCTGAATTCCTCCATGGAACATTACCTAGAAGTTCGGGGCGTTTGGGAACGGGGGAGGCAGGGCTGATGAGGGTCTGCCACCTTTATCCAGAAGATTCCATAGGGCAAACCAAGCAGGTGTAGTCAGAAAATAAATGAGATGGTACAAGGAACAACTGACTTTCTGCCTCCAGCCATCAATCCCCCACCCAGGTTCTGAACAGATGCCTTAAAAGCCATGTTATGTCACTTTCCCCTTAAGATACTTGAGTGGGTCCCCATTTCACATGACATCAAATCCACCTTCCCCCGCCCTCACCCCATCTCTTCAGCCTCCTCCTTGCCGTGCTCCCCTTACACCCACAGCCCGGCCTCCAACCCTGCCAAATCAGTTGACTCATCGCATCCTTAGAGGCCAGATATTCTTCACATCACCTTTTCGGGTCAGCCATTTTATTGTCAGCCACTTTGACTGCAATTCAACAGACCTTGTGATGATTATGTTTTTTGCTCAACATTCAACCATGCCAAATCGATAATCAAGCCAAGAAAGATTTTGATAGTGATCAATTTTTCCATGCCTTCTTTTAGGTCATAACCCATTTCCCATCAGTGTTTACATATTAGGGGCTTATTATTTAACTTCACTAGAACATCAAGTTCTGTATTTGAGAATGTCTGTGGAGCTCAGTTATTCAAGTTGCCCTTACCCTTTAGCCCACTTTGAAAATGGTGCACCGACCAAGAGCAGCTAAGCACAGGCGGAGGATCCCGACCGAGTTGAAGAGAATGATCTCCTTGGTGAGCTGTGGTGACAGGAGAGAGCCCGCGGGCTGCAGCACGTTTGTGTTGTAGCCACTTCTTGGCACATCAGGGAGGCACCAAAGACAGTGTTAACAGTGTCTTCTTAGAAGACAACCTGCCTGGGTGTGTCCTGACTCTGCCACTCATGAGATGTGTGAACTGAGCACATAATTTCACTTCTTTGTGCCTCAGTTTCCTCCTTTGTAAAACAGAAATAATAATATGATCCAACTCAAAACATTATTGAGAGGATTAATAGAGTCAATGATTGTCAATATACACACAGAGGATAGAGCCTGGCACATAATAAACACTATTTGTTTGCTAAGTAAAATAAATACAACATTGTGTAGTTACATTGCTGATGGCAGCAGATGCCCCACAACACCTGTCAAAAGCTGACATTTCAGAGGTTTCTTTTTTAGGGTAGTAGGGTAGGTATTATCTACTGTTGCCAAAAAAAAAACCCAATTTGCTCTTTGTACTAGAAATGGAAATGAGTACTAGAAATGGAAATTAGCCTTCATCAAACATTACTGACAAAGGTCAGAAATCTTCATTTTCTCAGAGAGAAAAATTGCACAAAAGCTAATGGTTATTGTATCAAAACACTGAAATCAAAATATCCTGCTTTACCAAGTTATATTCTATTCCTCTGAAAGAAAATTTCAACCAGGAAACATTACCACCACCACGGAGCACCTTTGATAACTGGGGTTTAAATTCCCCTTTCATTCTAAATGATCTCTTATTTATATGGGGCTTACCAACCACCAACAACAGTGAAAAGCACACAGCAAAACTACAAGGCAATATCCTAGAAAAAGAGTTTTTAAACAGCTACATATTAGAATAAGAGAAAGAAGGCTAACCAAATCTTCTGCCACCGCTAAGTCGGCCACAGCTTGGAAGGGCACCCCAGGAGAAGCAAGAGGCCACAGGGCTCCCAGGCCTGGCCTGGACTGAGACACGGGGAGGCTCACACACAGGCTTCCTGGTTTGAAACCCATTGTTCTGCCATTTATTGTCTGTGAGAACTTGGGTAATATATTTGCTTTCTTTGAGTCTGTTTTCCCAATATTAAAATGGAAATAATACCTTATGAGCCGGGTTGGTTCACATAAGACTACAGAGCCTTTATAAGGTGCCTGATACACAGAAGGCACTCAGTTCTGTAGCTCATCTTTTCTATTCAACATAGGTAATAAATTTTCTCTGGAATATGTAGAAGGAATTTAGATCAGTTATGTGATCTTTATCATCAAGGGGAAATTATACATTCAATATCCTTCCTAAACTCCAAGCAGCCACAAGTGTTTCCCAGCACATAATAGTAAGGGTTCTTGTTGCAAGTGGCAGAAACTGACTTTTAAACACAAGAAAAAGAATTTATGGGAAGGGTCAGCTGGAGGCTCTGAGGTCCGGGCCTGGAAGCAGGCAGGAACCGGGAATACTTCAGAGCTTGGCAGGGTGATTCCTGGGTAAGGGTAACAAAACAGGCACAACCTGGGGCACAGGACATGCCTGCGACTTCACTGAGCCTGACCTTCAAATCCCCCTCCGTCTGCAGGTCCCTCATTCCGGGCTCAGGGTCCCTGCACATCAACCCTTGGGGCACATGCCTACTCCTGGCTTTCCCAGGACATGCACAAAGGGAGGATGTGACCTTGGCTTCCAAGAAAAAGGGGAGAAACATCAGGAATAACCTTCCCTCCTGCACGGTGGTGAGCTCCCCCAGAAGGGTGATGGAGGTACTGATAGAAAGGGCTAGAAGCTTGATAAGCAAAAAGGGACAAATCACACACATTGAGAAAAAGGGAGGCAAATGACCTGCATCATTCTCCCCGGTTTTAAAACAGACTCCAATGCACCTCCACCCACTCATTCAACAGATAGGCTCTGACTGTCTACAGTCACAGGCACTAGGGCACAGTGCTCAAAGGCTCACAGATGACCTCTGCCCTTGAAGAGAGGAATAAAGACAACTGCCATGGTAAGTATGATCCAGTCCTGGAAGAGAGAGAGGCAAGATGATCTTAAAGCTGAACACAAAATAAAAAATAAATCAACCCCTTTGCCCACCGTCTATACTTCTGTGCCGGTCTCTTGATTCCTACACAAAGCTAGTCTCAGGCCCGTCCTCTGACTGTGGTCTGATGGAACCCCAGACTTTCCCACCTCTCTCCTACCCAGGTCAACGAGAGTTTAACTGACTTTGCCCTTGTAATAAGAGGGGGGACAGGTCAGTTCTGTGGCTCTTTCCACTTGCTTTTCAGTCTTTGCTGTACCTCCCACATCCCCAGCCACCCTCCTAAGGGATTCCCGAAAATCCCCACCCCTTACTGCACCTACCTTCATGCCTGAGATGATCCAAAAGTTCAGGTTGACACTTAGAAATAAGAACTTAGAAGCAAGAAAATAAAATTGGTTTGTGATAGTAAGCCTTCATGGGGGTAGTTAACATCCTAAACAGAAATTTGTAAATAAGTAACAGAAGCACTTTCTAAATTCAAGGCAACCAAATGGAGCTCTCTGCTAGATTTCTTGTACTCACTCATTCCGATCCACTGCCTACCTTTCTCTATCCTCCTGTACTCCCTGCAAGGTCAACCTGAATAAACTATATCAACAAGTTCCCTTGGTGAATCAATTAACAAGAGATCAGAGGGCAGCAGGAGAGTGAGGTCAAGGTATTTATGACCCTGTTTTTTTCTCTTTGTCATATTGGCCACCCATTTATTGGGGGTCACAGCTCCTGCCAAGCAGCCCCCTCCAGGGTCTGACGCCCCCTCCCCCACTGGCCCCTTCAGTCCTAACAGTGACAAGGGATCCCCAGTTGGTAGCTTCAGTGTGCTGCAGTATCCCTTTTCTATTTCTCTAAATCAAGGGTTGTCAACTTTAGCACTGTTCACATTTGGAGCAGGACACTGTTGTGGGTGGCTGCCCTGTACATTAGAAGATGGTTAGTGGTACCCCCAGCCTCTGCCCACTATCCCCCCAAGTGCAACAGCTCAAAATATATTCAGGCATTTCCAAATGTCCTCTAGAGGATAACATCACCCCCAGATGAGGATAATTGATCTAAACCTTTCTATACTTTGTTAACAATCCCTTCACCAAACTTTTCTTAAATAATCCAACATAAGTGTGTTAATTCTTTCTTACCTAGACTCTGACTGATACAAGAAGTCTGTGAGCAAAACCAGGCAAAATTACAATCAAGCTTAGTTACCCCACTATAATATAAATTCCATAAGGAAAAGATACTGTCTGTCTTGTTTACTGCTACATCTCCCTATACGAAGAACAGTGTTGGACTTTAGTGAATATTCAATGAGCATTTCTTGAATGAATTCAAGCTATGACTGACAATAATTGCATATGGAAAGGAAGAGACGAATTTCCACAGAAGATAAGTACACACAAAAAGGTAACATGATAAAGAGGTTCAACATGTACAATGCAAAGGAGATGAAGCCTTGGCCAGTGGCTTCAAACACTGTAACCCTCTGTTAAGGAAAGTCTCATTGTAAAACAATCCCTTAACTTAGTTTATCTATGGGACTATAACCAAGACTCTATCAATTCCTTGTACTTGGGTTCCAAACTTATCAAAGCAACCTACAGTATAAGCTCCATGAGAACGGAGATACAGCCTGCTCGGTTCACCATTATATACCCACGGCCTGGCTCAGTGTTTATTAAGTATTTGTCAAGTGGGTGAATCAATGAATGGGTCATCTGATTATGATGTGGCTTCCAAGTGGCTTAGCCATGGGGCAAGAGAAAGATCTGGTCTTATGACCATCAAGGACATCAGTAATATTATTTCTTAATCTGTATTAATAAACTGAAATTACAGGATTTCTCCATCTTGCATGCCTTTTAGTTAGACTGACCCTCTCACAGAGGCTGATCGCTCTTGACTCAGAGAAAAGTCAGTGGGTCAGAAAAGCAGAGAGTCATATTCTAGAATACGAAAACTTAATTGAGGTTCAGCACGAAATTATTTGGGTTCTTCCAAAGCATGTGCTAGCAAACAAACAAACAAAAACAACTTTCCTACATGACCAGGCAATCCTTAAATATTTAATGATTTAACACTAGAAATTAATTCCTTTAATACATGGTCTTTGTCCTCTATTTTAAAATTACATGTTTTTGTTATCTATTGCTGCATAAGATGTTACCCCCAAAACTTAGTGTCTGAGACAACACACATTTGTTATCTCCCAATTTATGTGGGTCAGGGATCTAGACACAGTATAGCTGGTCTTCCACCTCAGAATGTCTTACAGGCTACAATCAAAGTGCCCACTGAGCTCTTGTAATCTCAAGGTTCAAATGAGGAAAAAAATCAGCTTCCAAAATCACTCACACAGAAGCTGAAGGGTCCAGTTCTCCAGGGCTATTGGCCAGAGGCTACCCACATCCCATGCCACATGCACTTCATCAACACAGAAGCTTGCTTTACTGCAGCAGGCAAGATGAAAAGGCAATAGTCTGTTAAAGAAATGAAAGCCACAACCTTTTGTAACCTAATGACAGAAATGACGTCTCATCACCTTAGTCAAATACTGTTGGTTAAAACAAATCAAGGCATCCAATCCACCCTCAAGGGGAAGGGATCATGGAGGCGAGTAATACCAGGAAGTGAGGATCACAGAAAGTCTGCCTACCACAACACAGATCACTAACAGAAAAAAGACCCTTCAGTGGAATCTGTGCAGTTTGGAAAAAAGTGAAATTTGAGTGGAATCTGTGGAGTTTGGAAAAAAGTGAAATTTGAGGCCACTGGGTGCCTCAGTTGTAAAATGAGGATAAAGTGGAACCTCAGAAAAGTGCTAGGGGCATGGAAGCTACATTTTTTCAAATCTAATGTCATCAAGAATATTGGAGAAAAGGCATTCAGAACCTCAAAACAGCAGAGGAGGAAAGGAACTAGAATATTATTATTAGCTCTTAGTTGGCAGATACTTTAAATTGTCATTTAATCTTCACTTTACTAGTACAAGATGGATATTATTATCTCTAGTTTATATATAAGGAAATTGATGAACAACAAGGTTAAATTTCTGTTCTGAAGTCACACACCTAGTAAATAACAGTTCTAATTAACATACACATTAAGATCAGAAGAAAAAAAAAGGGCTTAATGTACACCCCACCATTTATTTGCCATGTGACTGTTTGGAAGTAACCTGTCTGTTACTTCCAAATTGTTTACTGCTGTACCCTGACTGCCCAGCAAGGGCCGTAAAGAACTAATTCATCAACTTCAGTTCCATCTGTAAAATGGGCTTAATAATGGCACCCACCTCAAGGATTGCAAGGATCATGACATTATTCAAACACTTAGCACTGTTCTTAGCTCTCTGTAGGAGCTCAAAATTTGATAGTTGGTATTATTATGCTGCTTATCCTGATTCCAATCTTAACCTCAAACACTGCGTCCAGTCTAAATACGTTACCTCTATGATACCATAACTTCAGCTTCCCAGCACCCACTCATCCAGTCTCTTCCTGGTGAAATCCTCATGCCAAGCCTTAATTCCCAGTTCATCAACATAGAAAGCATCTGTTCCAGGAAAATGTTCCCCACCCATTCCCACATAGACACTGTGGTTTCACATCTGCACCAGAGAAATAGGACTCCACCCCTTCCCACATAAACAATGGTTCTCACATCTTCTACACCAGGAAAACTGGTCTCTACCCTTCCCTGCATGGGCGTCACCTGGTTCCACATTCTCTGCTCCAGGACACTGGACCCCCAACTCTTCCCACATGGACACTATATGGTCCCACATCATCTACATCAAGAACACTGGGTCCCATTATTGATTCCCATATTTTCTGCTCTAGGAAAACAAGACACCATCTTTTCCTACACAGGAAATATATGGTTCCCACATTTGCATCGTTGCTGACATTTGTGCCTTGTTTGGTTTTACAGAGACAAACCAACCTGAATGTAGACGGTATATCCCTTATCCTTGCTGAGCTTTGGATGCAGTCGCTGCACAGTGTAATTCTTAGCAGATGACCCGATGAAGTGCACTGAACGATTAGAGTGTCCCTGGAGGAAATCAGCACAATGTTTGCCCTGCTTCACTGGTACCCTGCCAGAGCTTCCCAGGAGCTTAACCTCCAGAATAATACTGCCATCTTTTTGCATTATTTGCCCTTGCTGCTTCTCCATTTGGGAGCCAAATTATAGCCTAGTAAAACAGCAGGAATGCCAGAGAAATTGCTTAAATACAGTAACTATTAAAACCTCAAACTGCTGTGCTAATTAAATTGCCTTATTGCAACAAATTTTGTAATACAAGGCATGCACAAGTGCCAGTATGCCTGTTTGGCAAGAAGAAACAACCCCTTTCAGTTATGCTCAGAGCTGACCCCAAGCCAGACCTCAGCCCAGGAGCGAGTGTGCACGCTGATCGGTGGCTGCGTTTCCCTTTTCTCCAAGGAGGCTCCTTCACTCAGTCAGTGAAGGTCACTTGGGACTGATGGATAACAAGAGAAAAACAAACAAGGGCCACCGAATAATTGCAGAATGGATCCAGGAATTCAACAGAGAAGCTCAGAGGATTTTGTGCAAACAATTGTTAGTAATGCTTGATCATCTGGTGCCTCCCATGTAATGTGCTAAGTCCCCTGTGCATAAAGAAAGGACACTAGAGTTCAGTCCTTGCCTAAGAGAGAGAGAGAGACAGGCCAAATGAAAAGGATATGTAAATTTACAGAGCAGGAAGGTTAGTGACACAGACTCTGTAATCAGATTGCCTTATTTAAACCCTAGTCTACCGCTTACTAGCTGGGTAACCTTGAATAAGTGACTTAACCTCTCTATGCCTAATATGCAAGGTATGGCTTACACCAGTAGGTATCTTAAAAGGTTGGTGAGGATTAAATGTGTTAATATCTGAGAGTCACTTAACACAGGTTCTAGCACAATTCCACCTATACTAAATTTTTGGAGTATTACTATAATTACTATCATTGAATAGTGTAAAAATTACTGATCAGGAGACTGGAATTCCAGTCCTGAGTCTACCTCCAATCGGAGACCATTTTCCTTCTGTGTCTTTAAATATAATTACTTGTAAACTAGGGAAATAGAGAGAGTTGAATTATCTCCAAAATTCCTTCCAGCTGTAAAACAACCAATTAGAGTCATACTGGGTTATGTGTGATCTATTTCAGCACAGTGTGGGACACAGCAGGGCATCAAGGGGAAGATGTCAGTTCAAGTCTCTACTAAGCACCTAAGGGGTGCTAGGCATTGTGCTAGGCACTAACTGTTTGCTAGGGTCAATATAAGGGCAGTGGGGTGAGTTCAAATAAATCAAAATATAAACCCCTTGTTGTGTGGGCCTGGCTCTGTTCCCTCAACCTTTCTCTGACTCTCAAGAGTCCAGAAAACATGACAGTGCACCAGTCACAGTCACAGAAGCAGAAAGACAGCACATCAAATAAGATCACTGGAGGAGGATTTACAAAGGGGAGGGCAGTGTGGAAGGAAACTAAAGAGGCCACCCTGTTTTAACTTTAAAAAAAAAATCAGCATTTTGTTTTTATTTAAGTGTGGTGAGACCAACCAACCAGGAGGCCACTGAAAATCACTCACAGTTCTCAGGAGTAAGGAGCACGCCACCCCATGGGGTGGCGGGAGTCACGCAGGGAAGTGCCAGTCGGTCGGAAGGCAGAAGGAGCGGGAAGGGAACACGGACATGAGCCTTTACTGTGGCTTCCTCAAGAAGGAAGAGATGAGGCCGGGTCAGCAGGCTTGGCAGGTTTCGGGTTGGTTAGTTTGGATAATGGCAGTGGGCGCTGGACTGTAGGGGTGGGTCCCAGTTGTCTGATACTTGGTCCTGGGGCACTTAGGGCAGGCAGACCATGTCTCTGAGTACAGGATCTTCGGAAAGGTGGTGCGGGTAAGGGTTCAGTATTGGTCAATTCACTTATCAAAGGCATGTCCAGGCAAGTCTTTTACTATCTTCAAGAATTAGCTAATTCTGAGAGAAGCAGTCCCTTCCCCTCCTCAGTCCACAAGGCCCTAAGATGTCAAAGCATCATAAATACAGTAAGTAAAAAGTATGGTTAATATACACCTAAGGCCTGAAGGGACAAGAAAGGAAGTTGTTATCAGGAACCCCAGAACAAAAAATCACATGGGTTGGGAGAGTGGAACTTCCACAGAAAGGAACTGCGATCCAGCCAGAGGACTCCGTCAGCCCATAGTGACCCAACATAGAAGGTCTGCAGCAAGGGAAACAAACACCCAACCTCTTTCCTCCCTTCCTCTCATTTGTTGTTAGGTTCCCCATTGGAGAAACCTATCTAAAAGCCAAGAGGCAAGGAGAACCACTGATATGGTCCAGACTGGTCTGCCTGCCCAGACAGAGAGCAGGATGGAGAAGGGGGCAGTGAAACCAGAGGGGAAAGGAAAGACATCACACACAGGGAGAACACAGGCAGGTCGGGACTGGAGCCACTCTGGGAAAATCTAGAGCTGCTTCTGCTTCAAGGAGAACTTGCAAATGGCCTGCAAAAAAAAAAAAACCCTGGGTTGAAGGTTGCCTAGAGATGGAGCAACGAAAAATGAAAGAAGGAATTTCTCTCTTCATTCCAACCTTTACCCACTTCCTTCACCTCAGCACCAATGTGGAGCACCATTGGCAAAGGCAGGTGTCATTTCATTCACCTCTCCCTACAGGGCCCCCCACAAGCGCACCATGCAGGCCCTCCGGGATACTTAAAAGCCTGTTTGTGTTCCATGAAAGGCAGACCTCACCTCCGTCGCCAGGAAACCTGCAGCCGACTCCAGTGCTGAGCGCCAGACCACTGCTGTCCCAGGTGCCCCAGGAGGAAGCGAGGGATGAGCTGATGTCTATGGCTGCCCAGAGTGAGTGGCCCCCACCTGAGCCCCGTGAGAGAGCCAGCTGGGCTCCCGCAGCTTAGGGTCCTCGCGTGAGGACACCCCCACCGGAGGCTGCTGAAGAAGATGATATAAACTGTCCAAAAATCAGTGGGCGAGCCTACTCTGTGCTTGTGCTTGGTTGTAGGAATGAAACACACCTGGCCTCAGCCCTTCAAGGAATTCACAATATATTTAAAGGAGACAGAAATAAACCGTAATAACCAAGTGGCACATAAAATGAATCACAGAACTTCATACCAGGTCCTCTTCTACAGGTGAGGGAAGGCAGCCAGGTGGGCAGATCAGCCTAGCCCACAGGGGTAAAATAGGGGAAACAAAACAAACTTACTCTTTTTATTTAAAAAGCACAGATACACATATAGCACATAAGCAGATACATAGTTTGGTGGCACTAAAATCTCACAGGGAGTGAGATAGGAAGGAAAGAAAATGTCCTAAAATGCTTCTAAAGGAGGTAATAATGAAAGAAAGTTTGAGAAACACTGAGCCTAGTGGATAGGAGAATAGCACCTCCTCTCAGATCTGAATTCCAGCTTACTTTTTACACATATGACATTTAGCTTACTTAAACTTCCTGTGCCTCAGTTTTATCATTTGTAAATTAGAGATAATAATAGTACCATCTCCTACATACTCAGATTAAATGAGATAATAAAGTGCCAAGAAAAGGATCTGACATACAATGAATATATGCTATTGTCATCAATCCACTCAACAAATAAATAATATGCACCTACCAATAACAAGAAAATATAAAACCAGCTCTGGTCCTTAAGGAGTGTTAAAGAAGTGGCCTAGAGCAGAAGATAAAAGCTTCAGCTTTGCAGACAGACCAGAGTTTGAACCCCGGATTCACCACCTGTCAGTAAATCATTTAACTTCACCCAACCAATCTATAAGGTAGGCAGGAATAGGACCTACAGTATTTATTGAGTGCCCACTATGGACCCGGTAGGGGGAGCTGGGAATAGAACAGTGAATGAAACAGTTTCTACAAGTCCTTTTGGAGTTATATTCTAATAGACTATTAGAGTAGTTAGAGTAAGCACGTGAACTAGTAAATATGTCATAGAATGTCAGGGAACGGTAAGCATCGAAAAGAAAGATGTTTTACAGTAGGTTTTAGAATGAAAAGTATTAGAGTTTCCTGGAAAGGATTCTTTGAGGAGGTGACATTTGAGCACAGACATGAATGAAGTGAAGGAATGAGCCCTGCAAATACCTGGGGAAATAGTGTTCCAGGAAAAGAAAACACCAAATGCAAGCACCCTGAGACAGGAGCATGCTTGGTGCTTTTGAAGCTGGTGCTGCTGAAGGACAGTGAGCAAGGGAGAGCGTGGCGGGAGATGGGGTCAGAAAGTGAGGCAAGGGACAGAATTTTATTTTAAGTGTGACCAGAGATACGAACAGGGAAACATGATCTGACCTATGTTTTAGGAGGATGTCTCAAGCTGCTGTGCAGAGAATGGATGTAGGGGCAAGAAGCAGAGCAGAAGGAGGCTACTGATGTAAGTAAAGCACTTACACTGTGGCTGAAACAAAAAATATTCAATAAACAGGACCTTAAAAAATCTACCTCAAGGCACATAACATGAGGAGTTTTCAACAAGCCTCTCCTGTCACTTCTTGGCACTCACGTCAGGGCTGAATCCAGGGCCAAATAAAACCACTAGTTTCATCCAGTGTGATGTCTCATAAGGAACATTTTATCCAAAGATGAAAAATTCTAAAACTCTACCTATCACTGGTTTCCCAAACTCCCTTTTTAAGACAAGACTTTTCTAAGCCTGTAGCAAAGGATGCTTAACATCCTGGTGGCCCATGACATCTAAAAATTTTTTAAAAGCTCTATATGTTAACATGGTATCAACTTAAAATGACTCTAGTAGATCAAGAAAATATTTGAGAGTTTCAAGAGTTGTGCTTCTCACCAAATTTTAAGCATAAACCAGCTTCATATCCCAGGGCTAGAATACAAGGTAGGTAATTAGAAAATACCTGTTGAAGAATCAATGAATAAATAAATAATCCCAGAACAAACGGTACTGTGGAGACAAGAGACTCTAAAGGAAGATTATTAATTTGCCCTTTTGGGGCTGTTTATCTTACCATTAGTAGAAGTACAGCACCTCTTCTTGATGGTTTATTTCTACAGTTCAGGAAATCAAAGTGACACCAGAGGGTGTAAGACCAGCACCTGATCAATCATAGCATTTTAGGTGGAGATAATTGTCCAGCAGGAATAATACCTACAATAGGTACAGTAATACCTACAAAGGTCACTGCCTAGACTATAGTAGATGCCCAATGAATATTTGCCAATTTAGTTGAAAAGCATATGAATAGTACTCAGTTTAAAAGGATGCGCATGTCATTTCCCTCGAGTTTCAATAAATTAAACTCCTATTCAATTCCCTACAAAGTCAGTAACTTGTGGTCCACTTAAAACCATCTCAGGATTGAGACAAATAAAATAAGTTTCTTTTTCCACCCTGACCACAACTTGTTCATCAGGAGAGGAGTCAGTTCCAAAAGATTAATCTTGAGTACATCAGCAAACCAAGAGATGTAACAGTGGTCAATGGAAAAGCCTTCTGGAGTTGTGCCTGTTACTCTTAAGAATGGCAGTCCATTTCGGCCATCTATTCCCATCACAGAGAGCAAGGACTGATAAGCCAGCCTCAGGGGAGCTCTTACTCATAAAGTGACGGGTTAGAATGGAAGAGACCATTTCTGGTACATCTGTCTTTGAGAGGCACAGCATTTCCCACCTTTTTCACCTGGAACTGGATGAATCACCTAGGATCAGGTAATTGAGGAGTCCTGGGACAGCAAGACAGTTCCAATGTACATACCCTTCCTTGACCCCGGGTTCTGTCCTCCACTGTCACCCATCTGAAACAAAGAACAGAATGCCTTCCCCAGTCTCCAACCAGTGGAAAATAAAAAATCTGACTTTCACCCTATATCATTTTCATCTTTCATCTTAATTATCACCACCAAAAGTACAGAAATCATTATCTTTACAATGATGAACGTCCAATTAGCATTTCCCATATAAATTTCATATTATAAAGGAGGTTGTAATGGATAATGCAAATTGCTAATAGCCTTTTTTTCCAGAGCTGAAAAATTGAAGTGCTTAACAAAATGAAATTAAATCTGAGCCATTTTCAAACAAGTCAAGAACTTTAATTACTTGATGGGAAAAGAGAAGGAGAGATAAACTAAATTTTTTAAATGGTCATATTTTTAAATAGTTTCCCTTTCCACTGCACTGCTCAAGCTATCCCTTTAGATAGCTAAATGCTTGTCTTGTTGTGCTCAATGGGTTTTAAATTATTGTGAAAATTGTTAAATGTGATTTTCTTCATTAGCAGTACTATTTAGTAAGTTGGAAACTTATTCCAAATAAACATTCTGTTTGCTCAATAGCAATTTAATTGGCTTCCATCCACCAGAGCTCCTCAGAAAGACAGATGTGTGTAACACCGTCTCCTCTCCAATTAATGAACATGTTGATTTAAGCAACAGTGTAAGATATTGTGATTCACTGAAGTAGAATCCCAGAAGCCTCCTGTCAGATCAAGCCGGCCTCCGTGTTAGGCAACATGACAGCGGCTGAACACCCAGGCTTGGAAGTCACACAGAATGAGGTTCGAAGCCCGGCTTCACCACTTACTGTCTGTCAGTCTCCATGAAATGAAGGCAACCTCTGATGGCTACTGAGGATTAAATAATATCATATATATAAAGCACCCAGAACAATGGCTGAAAAACAGTAAGCCTTCAATAAACAGTAGAGAGAAAAGTAACTTTAATTCTGACTTCCGTTTGAATTATTTATGCATTCAATAAATTGAATGATCGACATATAACATTTTCTAGTCACCTGAGATATACCAAAGAAAACAGATCCCCCCCCAAAAAATTCCTGAGGAGATAAACAATAAATAAAGAGGTATATAGTAAGTGACCCCAGAAGGTAATCAAAATAGAGCCAGGTAAGGGAGACTGGGAAAGGGGTGGTTAAAGATGGTTTGTTGGCTGCAACTTTAAATAGGGTAACAAGATTGGATTCTAGATTTTGAAGGGAGAACCAAAAAGATTTACTGAATGATTGGATGTGAAAGGTGAGCGAAAGAGGAACTGAGGTTGACTCCCAAGTTTTTGGCCCAAGCAACCGCCAGGATGGAGTTGCCACCAACCTAGACGGGAAAGACTAAAAGTAATGCCAGGTGGATGGTGAGAGTCTGGGTGCTGTACCACCCCCTAGCGTCTGGAGATGGCAACTGCCTTAATAAAATGCTAGGGAAACATCCAGGTCGTTCTTTATTTGGCTTGACAATGTTCCACTGTATTATGTCGGTAGTTTCTGGTTTGACAAACTTCCTTTTCTCTATTTTATAATGGAGGAAGGTAAAATGGCAGGGTGTTCGTATGCATTAAAAATGGTCAAATATACCCAGGTATTTATATGTGTGCATGTATTACTAACTGGTTATTGAATGTAATTAGAACTCAATACAGTTTTGTATATATGTAAATGACCACATGACACTAAGAGATAAGCAGACTGTAACAGAGGGCTGTGTATAGTGCTCTGAAGAGACAATCTGCTGTGCCACATTTATACCTAAGAATTAAAGACGTTATACTCAAGGGAATTTAGGGTGACCACCATCCTCTTATACCCACTATACTTCTGAGTTTTCTTCTCCAACCCCCAATTAAAGGGGTTAATTATTTAATTATTATAGCCACATCACATAGAATTAGAAAAGAGACTCTTCTACTGCTCCCACCATTCTAAGACCAATGATAAATGACAATTTTCAGTTCCTACAAAACATATCACTGCTGAAACGTACATCTCCAATCATCCATTCACTCACCCAAATATTTACTAAGCATCTGCTATTTGCCTGGTCCTCCCTAAGCATTGACAAGGTATAAATATGAATTAAAGGAGGACCCTACTTTTTTGGGAGCTTATAATCCAGTCTAGAAAATCAGACATAGTCATCAAAAACTAATTATGTACCATAGAAAAAAGTAGAAAAGCACAGTGGTTAACACTTCCAACTTTGGATTCAGACCGCCTAGAGCTGACTTCTGGCTCCAGCACTTCACAGCTCTGCTACAGGGAGGGAGAGTGGTGACAGCTGTCATTGGGCTGGGAGTTCTAGATCCGGATGGTTGGTTGTGGGCCATGGAGGTCAGGGCTGTGTGAGCACAGCTGTGCTTGTGCTGGTTGATAAGAGGAGCACATGCAAAGTGCTGCCAAGTTCCAAGCAGGGAGAGATTCATCCCAGTTGAGGTTATCAAGAAAAGCCTTGTGGAGGATGGGGCATGCCAGCTTGGCCTCAAAGGATGAGTCATTATGGATGGACATATGGAGAAAGACCAGAAAGGGGCACTGCAGGCAAGAGAAACATCATGAAAAAAAGCAAAGTAATGGGAATACAAAATGTACGTTCTGGGAACACAAGCAATTCAATCCAAGTAAAAGACAAAGACAGAGATAAGGTTGGAAAGGAAGGTGCAGGTCAGACTTGGCAGAATTTTAAACTTCAAACAAGCTAAAACATTTAGACTTTAATTAGCATGGACATTCACAAGAAATCTAGGAGTGCTTCTTAAGGGAAAGTAATCTTTGTGAGTAAGGCATAGGTCCCAGTGCAGGGTGATAGTTTAATAAATTTCTGTTACTATTATCACAGAAAAATCAATAACTTAACAGTGTATTCCACGCTGGAGTCATGCCTGCTACCTGTCAGCAGATCAAAGAGAAATGACTTCTGGCAACTAGAAATGTATGTTGAGGGAAAATGTGTTTAGTTTAATTTATTGCTGCTTCAAGAGCTTGACAAAATGTGAAAGCAAGCTTAGAGGAAAATTTCAAGAGTGGTAACATGCCTTACATCATTTTAAGGAAATATGGAAATGTTTTGTTCTTTCAAACTACCAAGACACATAATAGAGTTACTATTGAAGCAGGCCCTTCAAGGATTTAGAAATTGAAAGGAGTTCATGAAATGGTCACCAAATCAAGGTTCCCCAATAAGCACTTCTTCACACTGCAACTAATTAAATAAAAATTCTTACAGAGTAAAAATCAAAGAATTCTAAGACTTCATAAAGCACTGCACTACATATGACTCTCCCTTCCGCTTCTGGTTATATTAGCCAGGCCTCTTTCAGCTGCAAGTGACAGAAACTCAACTCAAATTAGCTTAAACAGGAAAAAAATGAATTAACTCACATTGCTGCAAAACCTAGGAATTTAGACATAGACAATTCCAGGTACTCAAATGGGGTCATGACCCACTTTTGCTGCCACTCAGCTCTTCTTTCCTCAAGTCGGTTTCCTTTTCATAAGGAGATAAGAATTAGCACAGCAATTCCAACTGAGATTATCTTTACAATTTAAGATCCCCCCAAATTAAGATTTAATATCTCTCATTGTACCTGAGAGTCCCTACCCTATTTTTAAAATGAAGGCAGCATTTCAAGTTTCACGGACTGCTCTAATTGACATGCTTAAAACATGTAACCACTCCTTGAATCAATCACTATGGTCAGTGAGAAAGTATTCAGCCTGCTCAGTTTTATTACAAAAGGTAAAGCCCTGAGAGCAGGGCATCATACCAACCCTGAAATCTCAAAAATCTTGCACAAAAAAGTTTACTTCCTAATTAAGCATGAGTTTAGAAGGAATGTTCCTAATTTGCAGATAGGAGCTCAATTCCATGCAGTTATTCGGGGTCTGGGTATGTACTTAAACACACTGGAAAAGCAAAAGGTTTTTGAGCAGGGAAATGAAATGACACAGTCTGATGTCTTTGTTTTACAAATAAGGAAAGGGGCATAAAGGGACAACATAAGTCCACTCCTATCTTGTTCGAAAGATCAGAGTTCCAGACCCAGAACAGCAACTCTTGCCTACTGCATGACCTCACCTGCTGGCAATAAATAGCCTGAGAATCCCCACCCTCCTGTGTACCATAAAGGCATCAGGCCATGTCGCTCCCCTGCTCCCTGTCTTTCTTTTTTAAATATCTGTACAGTGCATACAGATATGGTATTCAATAACCCTTCTAAAAATTAATTTATCTCTCCAAAATAAAGATAATTGAGACTCACTCTGACACAGTGGGATCGAGGAAGTGAAAAAGCTGTGGAAGTCTGACCTAGCCTATTTGGATATCAAAAACGGAGATGATTCTGTTCTCACAAGACAGAAATAATGTTCCTTCCACCCACATCTTGACATATGGATGTGGAGGGTATGTGTTGTGATAAGAGAATGAGAAACCATTATAATTTTAAAGCTTATATAATTTTGTGAAAGCCTTGTTCTCCAAGTCCAGCTTGGATCAGAAAATTGTTCCAATATGGTCTCCTAGGACTCTACCTGCCAAAAAGTCTCTTAGTTATCTCATGACTCCACCGGATTATAATTACTGATAAGAACAGGAAGGGCTCCTGGTGTTTGAAACACCTAGAATCTAAGTCAGTAGAATCTACTGACTAGCATAGATTAAGCATCAAAAAGTTCAACGAAGGAGGGTGAGAGGCAGGGAGGAAGGGAAGAAAGGAAAGAGTGAAATAGAAGGGGAGAGAGATGAGGGAAGCAGGGCAAAGAGCAAGAGAGGAGGGGGAGGAAGGCAACTTGAAGGTTTTATAATGGTTGGAGAGGTTTGTGCAAGCACACACACACACACACACACACACAGACACACACACACACACACACACACACACACACACAGATACCTACTTGTTCTTTTCAAAATCATAAAATAATTCCTTTGTGCCTAAGGAAACTTTTAGCTACCTTCCCCATCGGCGATGAAAGGGGGTGGTTGTAGGAAAAAAAGTCCCCTTAAATATAACCTCGTCTGACAGGCACCTACTCTGCACAGATGACATTCCCATGTGTGTTTATTATGGAGACCAGTCAGTGGGGAAATATTTTGTTTATGATAACCACCCTGTAACACTGAAATACCAGTCAGAAGAGGCTAAATGCTTTACAAACAACTCCAAAATGTAAGTGATTTAACCCAGAAATAGGCAATTGCTCATATCACAGGCTACTATGGGTTAGCCCATGGGGAAAGGGTCAGTGTCTCAACTCCTTCCATCTTGGGGCTCCAAAGTCCTCTAAAGTCCTCAGAATCCTCCCAATTCAGCTGAGAACAGAGAATAGAGAACCACTTATAGGTGGTAGGCCTAGCCTAGAACTGCTTACAGTCTGCCCACATTCCATCAGCCAGAATTCAGTCACAGGGCCCCACCCCCTGCGAGGAAGGCTGGGAATACAGTCTATCTGTGTTCCAGAGGAAAGGGAAAATGGTTTCATGAACAACTAGTCATTCAGTATCTCATCTAAAGTACACATTATTTTTCCCTACTTTTTTCACCACTAATGGTCTCATTTCTGGGACTTTCAATGCTGACGATTTTTTTTTGTAAACTTGATTCTGTCTGAAGTCGCCCAAAGAAGCTTCACCAGCTGAATAAACAGGCAAAGGCAGCACCCCCAGCTTCCACTCCGAGTGCGGCAGGACCAGAAGAGCAAAGAGAAGAAAAGCTGCCGGGGTGAGCGGCCGTGAACAACCAATAGAGTCTGCCTCTGATCCCTGCTCCGCCAGCGTCTGGGAGGGCACTCCAGAAAGGCTGACAAAGGAAACCCAGCCCCGCAGAAAATCCCCTTGAATTCTGCTGCACAAAACATATTATATCCTCTCTGGTCAACTTGTTAAATCTCCTCCCCCTTTAAGACACTAAGGACATGCTTATTAATTTTGTTTCTGGTAACTATAAGCGGTTGCTGGCAGCCCACGCCTTCAAGAGTGGTGAGAAGCTCGGGCTCTTTAGAAAACAGTCTTAGCCTGAGGCAAAAGCTTGTATGTGTTCCCACTGTATTTGGGAAATTCACACATGTGCAACAGTGTAAAGGACAAGGGAAGTGAAACAAGGAAGGAGGGGGAAAAGCTAACTGAGGATCCATTATCAAGCTGGCCACCACGAAGTACAACTAACTGCTCTGTCTTTGTAGGATCATCGTCCAAAAAAGCTATATTACAAAGACTCTCTGTCCATGGGGAGCAAGAAAGCAGAGTTTATTCACTGGCTTCCTTCTCCCACTGGAAAAGATTTACCTTATTGGATATTAACCTCTAGCACCCTTTCCGGGTGCCTATACAGGTGAACTGGTGAGGGCCCAGGGTGTCATACATCGTCTTATACCCCAACTTCAACAGAGAAGCCCCGGACTGGAAGGCGAGACATGTGATAAGGGAGAGAGGGGGTGCTGCCAGGTACACCTGCCAAAAGTCAGGTGGGGCCACAGAGCTGTTGCTGCAGCACTGAGGCCAGGAGGATCAGAAAGTGTGCCTAAGAGGTGTATGACACAAGATTCTGCAAGAGACCAATAGGCCAGAGCGGGTCCTTCTAGGGAACAACATTTGGTAAATCTAGTAATTGCCACTAATAATCAAAATTCAGCTTATTATGGGTTAAATATTCATGGAGCTCTTACCTACATGGAGAAAGCAATGAAAGAAAATGCTGGTCGGGCAAGAATCAGAGCCAGGAGGATATCGTGGCTATCTTTCGGTGCATCTATAAGCCTCTCTGGAGATACTAGAGGACTATTTATTTCATATTCCACAAAGCTTAGATGGCTCCCTCCTGACATTCTGCTTGGGGGTGAATCCAATTGTCCTACCTGTGCTACAGCATCAAATGCATTTTACTTGTATGTGTTCTTCAAAGAAAACTTCAAGTTAAAAGAAAGAAATATCCTCTTGGACTAGCTCAAGTAGAAGGGTGGAGTTTGAGGTAAATACTCCGTGACATCTCACAGGCACCCAGGAAAAGCTGAGCAAACACACCTCAACATGAGCAGAAACAGCAGCATGAAGGGGCTGCTACTCTGTCTCCAGCCCTCCCTCAAGTTCCTACTTCCCTCTTTCTCTCCTCAATTCTTCCCACTCTTCCTTTCTTTCCCAACCACATTTCCCTGGTACCATTCTTTCAATGTCTGGTATGTATGTGCCCCCATAATGACTACCCCAACCCAAATATTATGGGACCTTTAAGTACAAATGATAATGGTAAGGCTACCCTAGTCTGATTTCAAATTTCCAGACAGGAAATCCTTCTGTAAAAGCCGTTCTACAAATATCATCAGTCACTGGTGCAAGACCGCTGCCCACCCCAAGGGGCTCCCACCACTGGCTGTTTTCACTGTGGCTGAGGCCCTGACACTTTCTGCTCATTACTTGAGACTCCTGAGAACCAAATCACTCCCCTTTCCAAGTTCTAACCAACTGAGGCCAGTACAAGGAGCAAAAACAGTATCAAATTAGAGTGCTTGCTTTATTAATAATACCTAGGCTCGAAATCATGGCTGGGCTACCTGACTTCCACCTCTGCTCTGAGCCTATCCACCCAATTATAGACAGAGAGCCTAGAACAGAGAAGTAGAGGCCTAAATGGAAGCAGGCTCCTTCCAGTCAGTTACCAAAAGGAGAACAGAAAACAAAACTAGCCCACTCCCCTGAGCACCAGCTGTCTGAGAAAGAGCAAAAGGACAGGATATGGTTCTGGCAGACTCCTGGAGGACCCACTGGTAAGGGACAGTCTTATTAACCATTTGTCCTCCCAAGGAGATGGCCAAGTAAGGAAGTCCAGGAAATGAATATAGATTCCTCTCCAGTCCTCCAGAGGGAGTAGACATGCCGGCATATGTTACCTCTTCTATAAGAATTAGAAAAAAAGGGTGAGAAAAGAGAAGGGCTCCCCTCTACTGGTTGACCAGGGACAAGTGGGAGCTCTCTGGCTTTGGTTTCCATGAGCTTACAGCATCTATAGAGAAATAAGTCTTGCTTCCTAAAGAAGCCAGAGTAGGGTCAGGCACACAGCAGAAGGGACACTGATTGGTGATATTTAAAGCTCTATATAATAAGAATCCTATTGTATTTTCCTTTTGCTCCTAAACTCAAATCTGTAAGACGAGGCAGCTGGAATCCAAATGAATTTCAACACCAAGAGAATAGCGATCAGAAGGCAAGCAATGAGCATGGCCGACTAGGTACTCTGCATGGAAAGGCACTGGGGCGGCGTCCAGGATTGCCACCTCTCCTGCTGGACTGGTAGGCGGAAAGCAGTTTCTTCAGAGGGTCAGGAGTGAATCTGATTTTTGCCTCTGTGGATCTCTCAGAACAAGAGCTCAGTTCCCTAAACGTGCCCCTGCAAAAAATATTCCTCCTCTACTTACGGTTTGAATGATATCTCAGCATTTGCCCCAAGTGCCGATATTACTAGTTCTAAGTGGGCTTCTGATGCACGCAGGCCCAAACACACCCTCCACGTTCACAGAGGAGTGGATAAGGATGTGCACACATGTAGAGGCAGTATTTGCGTCATGTAGTTTGGGGTGCGCTCCAGTACACAAAGGGGCAATAAATGCCCCAAAATAGTGATAAAAATATCAACTGTGGGCCTCAGGGTGGGAAAGATGATAAACTGATTCATTCATTCTTTTATTTTCTCTTTGTTCAACTAATATTTATTTTCTACTATGCACCTGTAGTAATTATAAAGGTTCTATTAATCCCTATATGTGTCAAGAATCATTTAAAGACTGAATAATACATTCATCTTGTGTATATATGAATGACTGATTTTTAAGCAGGTATACAGTGGGGGCAAAAGGCCACTCCTTTGCTGTCTTCCCATCTCCCTTATAGCGCTCCAAGCCTCACATCTGTTGCCTGAATATGCCCAATCTCTAGGTGATGTCACCTAATTTCGCCGTTTTAGAAGTCATCAGTTCCAGATGCTCTCAAAGTTTATATCTCTAGCTCAGACCTCCCTGCTGAACTTGAGCCTAGAACATTCCATTCCCTGATGGACATCTACATGTTTATATCCATAGACAATATATGCCCAAACCTAAGCTTCTGATCTTCCTCCACTAAGCATGCTCCTATTTACCAGATGGTAACCCCAGTCTTCAATGTGTTCATCCCTAAAATGTGAAACATTTTTATCATTTCTCTCTGAGGTAACCACAGGTACCCAGCTGGCAAATTCTGCCAGTATTACATCCAAAATACATGGAGAGGATCCAACCATTCCTTACCACTATCACCACCACAACATCCCTGGACCAAACTGCCTACAACTCTCATCTAGGTTATCGTAATTATCGGCCAATTGATCTCCCTGGTTCTACCCTTGGCTCTTTAGCATCTATTCTTAAGACAGCAACCAGAGAGATCCTTTAGAAACACAAATCAGATCGGCTCAGTCCTCTGTTCCAAATCTTCAATAGCCTCCTACTTCATTCAGACTAAGACCAGAATTCCTCCTAATGACCCACAAGGGTCTTCGTGATATGATTCACACCCAGTTACACCCCACCTCATTCATCCTACTCACTCACTTTTGCTACAGCCACATTGGTCTCTTTGTTCTTCCCTGAAATAGCTAAGCATTATTTCTACCTACCTCAGGACCTTTGCACTTGATGTTTCCTTTTCCTGGAACACTCTTCTCTAAATTACCAATAAGGCTCACTTCCTCACTTCCTTCTGGTGTGTCAGTTTATATAACACTTTGTGTATAATAACTACTCTCCCAAAAGACTCCTTAATCCCTTACCACACTTTATTTTTTCCTTTGTGGTATTATCACCATCTTACATACAAAAGTGTTATTTTTTATTTCTCTCCATAAAAGTATAAATTCTGTTTAATTCACTGATAAATCCCCAGCACCTAGAACAGTCCCTGGCAAACAGTAATTGATCAACAAGAAAACACTTGATGCATGAATGGTCTTAAAAGCTGGTAACAGAGTACCTCTTGGCAAAATAGCTTGCTAAATCTTTGGGAGAGAAGGTGAAGCCTTGGGTACATGGGTGTAAGAGTGAGTCAGGGGAACACAAAAGGCAACCATGAGATAAGAAGAAGAATTTGTTTTTTGTTCATGAGAAAAATGGAGAGGTAAAAGAAAGGGCAGATAAAGTAGGGGAAGCTGCAGAAATGGCATGAATATAAGGACCTTGTGAGGTAAAGTGACCAGTGAGGAAAAATCCTACAAAGTGAAAAACAAAACCTATTATAAACAA
The DNA here is from genome assembly GCA_032199065.1 of Smutsia gigantea. Lineage (NCBI taxonomy): Eukaryota > Metazoa > Chordata > Mammalia > Pholidota > Manidae > Smutsia > Smutsia gigantea. Next base: position 305,360 of record JAVSCE010005688.1, read on the forward strand.
AGGCATCCAATAGTCTCTTTGAAATTGTTTTGTTAAACTTCCCACATTTCCTCAATGCACAGATCTTGTTAAAGTCACACACTGCCTTATGTATGTCTTAGGTATGTAAGGCAACAACTCCAAGGGCTGGACTCTTCTACCTGGGTATTTTGAGGGACCCAGGCAGGAGCTCCAAGGAGCAATATCAAAAGACCAGAAAATGAGTTCTGGTGCCACCACTTCTCAACTCAAAAGCCCTGAGCATGTCTCCAAGCTTTGGGTTCCCCATCCGTACATAACAGATACAAATAGCTACACATATGAGAGATACAAATACAGTCACATCACTTCTTTTAGCTTTATTAGCAATAAAACCAGTATCTCCCTCTTGATGCTCCTCATTTCCCAGAATTATCCAAGAAACTCAAGGGATTTAGAGACCCATAAAAAGAGATTTTCTTACCCAGATTATTGAAAATACTGATGAGTCAAAAGACGTACTATAGTTTCTGTGCTGGAGCTGGTTCTTTACCAAAGTTGCTGCTGATCCACTGCCGTGATATTTCACTGCTCCAGATCCCAGCAATTCTTCAAGAGAGGTGAGTCTCAGTCCCTTTAGAGCTACACTTGGCCAACAAAGCCTCAAAGTCAGACTTCTGCCATTTAGAAACCTAAAGACCACACTTGTAGATCCCATATACAGCCCCTTTCAGGGCCCCAGGAGCATGGTGTCACTCTTGGTTCTTTACCCACTGCCCCACAGATCCAGAACCATCTATCCATGTTCCTTCCAGACCATGGAAATAAGACTGCTTTTCTTTTAATGACCTCAAAAGTAAGAAGGTCTGATTACAACCTCTGCCTTCAGAATATGAGTCTCCTTGTCTATCCTTCCAAGAGTTGGCTACCCAACCACTTGAGAAAGACAAACACCCACCATTCTAAGAAAAGGTAGCCTCAGTGGCTCTAAATGTATCTACCCTTCTAGAAGGATGCTCCCTAAGTGGTGTTAAAGTGACCACACTTATCCTACTGAATGAGTAGGAGCCTGCAGCAATTCCAAGGTGAATTCCTGGCACCCAGAGAAGAGAAAAGTAACCTCTTGGGGGCCACATTGCTGTATGTTATTGGCAGGGTCTTATGCCATAGTGTGAAAGTGCTTCATTAATGATGGTGCACTATACTCACATTAGTTGTAGTCATAAAGATGAAGAAATCTAATCTAATGGAAAGAATGTAAGTCCCAAGGTTCCAGCTCTGCCACTTCCTATCTGTGCAACTTTGTGCAAGTTACTCAACTTCTCTGAGCATTCATTTGTAAAACAGGAATATATTATAGATTAATAACATTAACGTATATAATTTTAATGATTATCTCTCGGAGTTGTAAGGAATATCAATCAAAATATCAATCAAAGAGGCAAAATTTCTGCATTAGTTCCAGGCACTGAGGTAGTGAGTGTTAATGAATTGGAGCTATCATTATTATACTTAGAGCTCTAAGCTATAACTAATGTTTATTGAGTACAAAGTATAATGAAACACACTTATATGTATTAGCTCATTTAATGCTCACCCGTGTGGTAATTATACTGCCCATTTTGCAGAAAAGGCCATTAAGGCCTAGAAAGAGTATATGTCGTCAGAATTATACCACTAGAAGGCAGCAGAGGAAATACCTGTACCCAAGTGTCTATGCCAGCTACAGAACAAATCGCTCCCATACTTAGTGACTTACAACAACAGCATTTATTTTCAAGCTCAGGAATCTGGTAAACTGTAATTCTGCTGATAAACTACCCTCAGCTGGTGGCTGTGCTTCAGGCTGCAGATTATAGGTCTGCTCCATTATCTTACTCTGAATCCCAGGCTGAAAGGACACTGGCTATCAGGGCTGTGTCCTTCCTGTGACGGATAACCAAAGCACAAGGGAGCAGGCCCAACCACACAAGCATATTTCAGGCCTCTGCGCCCATCGCCTCTGGTAACATCCCAAAGCAGGTCACATGGCTAAGTCCACCATCCATGTGGAAGGACAGTGTACTCTCTACCATGCAATGGGGGAAGAATGTTTTCAGAGCAATAATTCAAACCATCACACCAGAATTCAGCAAGTCCAGGATCTGAGCTCTTATTTATTGTCCTCAATGCCTCTCTACTGTTCTAGGACAGTATTCTTTAACCAAAAAATCATTATTACACATCTTTTTCACTATTCATTAACCTGCATGGGATCCTTGGTTGTTCTTCAAACTTACTGTCTATAGTCACCTGACTTTGCTCTTCCAAACAGCCGAGAGAGCCTAGCTGGAGGCTAAATGTGAAGTTGATAGCCCATCATTCCATGCTCCTCACAGAAGCCAGACCGTGCAGCCCCAGTAAGCAACCTGCTGGGGCTACAGATTTGCCAGGCTTTGCTCTGTTAGAGCTTTATCAGGCACAGGATGGTAACTCGATTAATAGTGAGAATGACACTGGCAAGTGTCACTGGAATTGCAACCAATTGCTTTTTCCTTACTATTTTTTAAATCACAAGCTGACCAAGCTCAACAAGAGCCATGTCCTTGCACAGGGCATATTCAGACTTCCCCATTAGCCTCCACTGCTAAGGTCGCACAGCTCTGTTACCACGTATAAGCCTCTCTCTTCTCCCAAGAGCAGTGCAGCCTCCCCCCAAAGGAGGTAGCTGAAAACACAAATCAGGTTGTTGGCAGAATTTTGTTTTCTTTTCTGTAAGTCAAATATGTGCTGACTTCAGTCCTTCCTACTCACAGTGGTCCTGACTTAGAAAGCACAGACACAGAAACAAACCCCAAAGCCAACCCGAAGAAATGCATGAGGATGGATTCACAACCACCACACCTGCCCTGAAAAACCCAGAGGTACCTGGCCTTCCAAGCTGTCCTGGCCTCCAGCTGTCCCACTGAACTTGCCTTCTTCAGTCCAGAGCTGGAACTTACCTGACTCACAGTAGCCAGTGGGGCTGCACATGCCCATGGCTAAAAGTCAAAGAATGACTAATTCCATGCATAAGCAACTGGATTGCCATCGATGATCCTCAAAGAGAAAAACTCTACTATACACAATGTTCTTTCCAGAAAAGTCTCATGATTGGGGGTTATTCCAAAACTTTTAAGCTAAAGTTCAGATGGGCAGGGGATGACCCTCTATATTAAATACATATTTGTAAAGATTGAAGAAGTCCATGGTAGCAGAAAAGACATACATACTTAGAGTTTCTCCCAGAAATAAACTTCCATCTTGTGTCTTGGGATTGGATTCTGAACATTATTGAGAATAGCCATCTGAATGGATGTATACTTATTGAAGCATGGCAGGGTCTCCCATCCCTGATTCTGGTATTTCTTGTTCCCACTGAACCAGTACAGATAGAACAGACTCTCCACTGTCTCTGGCAATAGAAGACTGACATTGTCTTCAGGCCAAATCTCTATATCCTTACGGCTAGCTTTGGAGTTAATGTTGGAAGTATACTATTTCTGGGTGCATTCCAAATGCGATTTCATGTGGGTTAAGGTTTTTGTGATAAAAATAGTAAGAAAACCACTTCTCTAGGTGAAATCAACATTTAGGATAGTGCGGACTAAAGGCAAAGAAAGAGAAATTTATCTCAAGAAAATCAGAAGCAAGGAAGCAAAAGTTTGTTTTACATTGATTCACGAATGCTCAGAGTTACTTATTAAATGCTGAAAGGTGCTCATTGCTGGAGTGAAAAGATAAATACCCCCCCCCACTAATCAGGGGGACTCACATCTAGTATAAGGAGATAAACGTGCAAAAAAAATGAGCACAACTAATGTTAAATAGTTTCTATGACTTAATGAAAAAACAAAATAGTTCACATGTCGCTCACATACTATCCTCCGACCTCCATTCCAGAAAAGACTTTAGCAATCCATCATGGTACTCCTCTCAGCAAGTCTTAGATTTAAACTCAGAGTCCTATTATTCTAACACTGAGCAATTAATTGAAGTTAGCATTCAAATTGCATTGGTGGGCTGTCAAGTTGTGGTGGGAATGTTCTCACAGTGCTGTTTATTTAGGTGCTACGGACCGAAGGTGTGTGTCCCCCTCCCCAGCTCACCCCCAAATTCACAGGTTGAAACCTAATCCCCAGTGTGATGGTATCTGGATGAGGCCTTTTGGAGGTGATTAGGTCATAAAGGGGAGCCTTTATGAGTGGGATCGGCGTCCTTATGAACAGAGAGCTCCCTCACCCTTTCAGCCATGTGAGGACACAACGGAAGAGGAAGCTGGTTCTCACCAGACACTGAATCTTCCGGTGCCTTGATTTTGGAATTCCCAGGCTCCAGGACTCTGAGAAACAAGTGTTTGTTGTCTATAAGCAACCCAATATATGGTATTTTATTACAGCAGCACAGATGAACTAAGACAATAAGTTCAGGAACTAGTTCATAGAGGTCTTGGTGCTTGACAGGATCTTAAGAGATGACATACAATATATGGCAGTTGAGACCACGGAGAGGGGACGGGGTGGTCAAGGGGTATTCCAGAAGATGCAAAGGAATGAAACTCATTAAGAGGATCAAGAGTGAATGGTAAGTGGAGCCAGCAACTGCAGACCATGCCTTCATGATCTTGTATTGGAAAGAAAAGAAGAAAAGATTATTAGCGGTGCCTAGAAGTGCACGCAGGATCAAGGGAAAATTTTTCAAAACTTAACTGGATCATGTTTATGGGCTATGGAGAAAGAGAGAGGTTGAGAAAAATAGTCAAAAAAAGGAATAACATATTGAGCAAGTCCTCCAAGGAAACCTGCAGCCAGTACTCGTCCAGCATTGCCTTGAGGTGGTCTGATCCCCACTCTTACTAGGGAAGCTGGGTTGGAAGCAGGAATACACAGCCAGATGTCTCAGTGCATAGCCACAAACACCTAACCTCATGTCTGAGAGGGACCAAGGTTGCACCACAGAAGCATGCGAAGAATAGCATGGGATGGTGTCTTGCCAATGGGTTTCACCCCAGGCAAGTTCACTATGGATTCAGTGAGACCAAGGAATGACAAGGGAACATTCTTGAGGTGAAAGGGTTTATACCCAACTTTATTCCCACGGTGGAAGATCAATCACTAGAAGCCCATCCACTCACAGCGAGTCTGCATGCAGTAAGCCAGTCTCTGCCTCTGGGCTTCTCTACCTGCAGCCGTCTCAGTTTCTGTCCTCGGCGCTGTCACCACTCATCTCTGCTCTCCTGCAGCCTTGCAGCCGTGCCACCATGTCACCCAGAACACTGGGCGGAGCTCTTTATATAGACTCAGTAGCAATATATTACCCACACGTGTGTAGTGAGCTAGCCGACCAGGGCCAGGTGAGAATCCTGCCCATAGGAACCTTCACTTTACCCACAGATGGGAAGGTCAAGGGACTAGTGAAGTCAAGAATAAGAAATATCTTTTCTGAGCTAGCAAAAAGGTAGTGGTCTGGAGATATTCTAGAATAAAGAGATAACATGCCTGTTGGGACTTTCACTTCCTCCAGCAAAGGTCTACTACATGGGAAGACTATGACATTTTTAAAGAACTGGATTGAAATAGACCCCCAAGCTCTGTTTTAATATTGTGACCAATCCTTAAAGAAATCATATGCCCAACCATGGATTTACGAAAAAAAAGGCTGTAATTTTTTCTATAGGGAGCATAATCATAACATAATAGTGTCTTGCCAATGGGTTTCAGCCCTGGGCAAGTTCACTATGGATTCAGTGTGACCAAAGAAATGACAGTAAAATGATCTTGGGGTGAAAGGGTTATACCCAACTTTATTTCCAGGTGGCAGATCCATCACTAGGATCCCGTTCACTCGGAGTGAGTCTGCATGCACCAAGCCACTCTCTGCCTCTGGGCCCAGCCGGCCTCTGCATCTCTGTCCTCGGCGCTGCCACCACTCCAGCCTCTGCTCTGCTCTCCTGCAGCCTTGCAGCCATGCCACCCAGAGCACTGGGAAGGGCTCTTTAGAGTCAGTAAGGATGTATTGCCCACAACTGTGTAGTGAGCCAACCAACCAGGGCCAGGTGAGAATCCTGGCCATAGGAACCTTTACTTTATCCACAACCAGGCATTTTACTAAATGCTTTACATACCTCATTTCCTTTAACTTGATCCTTTTAATGCCTATGATGTAGCAACTATTGTTATTTTCATTTTACATGTGAAGAAACTTAAGTTTATAGAAGTTAAAGCACTTGACAAGATTGTGTATGACAAATCTGGGATTTGAACCCTGATGTTTAGCTCCTGGGCCTGGGCTTCTATCCTGTCTTCTCTACTCTATACACTTTTTTTCAAAAGCACCTTTCGCCCCACAAAAACACTTGCCCACTTTTCACAGAACAGACCGTTTCAATTTGTTTCTAATCATCCTTCAAGGCCCATCAGCCTTCCCTCTTTGCAAGCATCCCTGAGCCCAGTTAGTGGCACCCTGCTCTGCCTTCCCCCTGAGTCCCATAACACTTTATCCTTCCCTCTCCCAGAGCACTCACTGCATTTGATGATGGCCACCTGTGAGTTTCTCTCTGCTACTGGGTTGAAGCAAGGCACAGAAGAGAGGACATGGACTTTGAAGTTAATGAGAACTGGTTCAAATAGCAGTTCCTCCTCTTCTAAGCCATAAAAACCTGAGCAAATTACTCTCAAATTAATTAATCTTTGATTTACCTCATTTATAATATCAGAATTCCATGAGGAAGTTGTTGTAAAAGTTCAAATGAAATAAGATTATGTGAGCTAGCTAACCAGGGCCCGGTGAGAATCCTGGCCATAGGACTTGTATGACAGATGCTCAGGAGGTGGTAGAAATTATTATAACCATTTGTATAACTGTTAGGTAAATGAAAGGCAATTTTATCTTGACCCACCTTTGGCTCTGTACTCTGACAACGTGAGATGGCAACATTTTGTTATAACAAATCCCAGGGAAAATATTTATCCTCCTTATTTAAGAATAACAAGCTTTTTACAAGCACATGTTTATAAACAACAAGGCATTCCTTCAAATTTCTTTCTCATAGTCATCAAAATAGATCCCAGAAGACATTGGCTTTCCAAAAGTTAATTTGAGTTATTATAAGACTTTAAAATAATAAAACTGTAATTGTCTTTAAATGGCTGTCAAGTTCGTAGTAAATTAGATTCCAACCTTTTTCCTCCAATTTATCTCAGTCCATGGTTTTATTGTATTTATATTTCAAGTGCAAGAGTAAATAAGACAAAAATCTCAAATCCAAATGTTGTTGGAGAGCCATAGCAAAAGATTCTACCAGATTAATTGTAGGATAAAAGGGTTTCTAAAGGAGGCTGAAAACAACTCTCTGTCTATAGTAAATACATCAGTATGTGAAGGTATCTGTACAGCAAGACTAGCCATGTGAGTGCTGAGTACGTGAGGCTTCATCATACTCTCTATATATAGTAAAGAGATGTTTGAAATTTTTCCATCATAAATTGTTTAAAACTTAACTGGATGACAAAGAATCCAACTGCAGGGGTTAAAGATGGCGGCGTGAGAGGTGAGACAGAGACCTCCTCCTAAAACCACATATAATACGAAAACATAATTTAATACAACTAATCCTGAAAGAGCAATAGGAAACAAGGCTGCACCAGACTGCAAACACCGGGAGAAAAGAGCAGACCTCACGGAACAGGGTCACATACCAAAGCTGTGGCCCGGTGGGGCCCAAGCCCTTCTCCCACCAAAGCTCACTGGCAGGAGGAAGAGAAACAAAGCAGAGAGTGAGTGGAGGCCTGGGACTGCTGAACACCTAGCCCTGGAGATCTGCTCTGGAAGCATGAACCTACATTGCATGGTGCTTTGCTGATTTAATGCGGTTAGAAAGCTAAGACAGGCAGAATACCTGGAGAGAAGTAGATTCCAGCTGCTTGTGGAAAACAGGAATTCATATCTGGCTGATTTGGGTGGGCAGTCTGAGAGACTTCCTAAAAGCGAGAGAGCTGCTAAAGGAGCAAGGATTGCACAGAGCTTACTATTCAGGAGAAAGGACAGATAGACAAAATTGTCCAGTGCACTCTGCCCAGCAGATTGGGAGCTTAAACCATCTTCAGGTGCTCCATCCCCCTGGCTGGCTATGCAGCTCCAAGGCCCCCCACCATGATACGCAGCTGTGTCTTCCTCCCAGCTAGCCTGCACCTGGCTCAGGCTCACAAATGGGCAACCCCTGCCCTGGCATCAGGCCAGCCAGAGAGAAGCCCCGCCTACAGCAGCTATAAATACAACACATAGAGCCTTACACCTGTGTGTTCGGCCCACTGGTTCTGGCAGTGGAGCCAGGCATAGCAGCCAGGAAGCAGGAAACAGCTCTTTCCTCCCCCAAAGCACCAACACCACTCCCTGCAACCCCCGACATTGCTCTGGGGGCTGAGCAGCTCCAGAGAGTAGAGCTTCTGGGCACTAGAAGGCACTACAGACAAATTATGAAACGTCAAAGGAACCTGGTTCAAAGAAAACTTATGAATACACCTGAGAAAAATTCAAATGAAACCGACCTCATAAATCTTCCGGTAAGAGATTTCAAAATAAAAATTGTTAACATGCTCATGGAGGTACAGAAAAATATTCAAGAACTCAGGAATGAATTTAGGATGGAGATCCAAACATTAAAGAACACAACGGAGGGTATTAAAAGCAGATTACATATGGTGGAGTAGATGATCAATGAAATGGAAATTAGGAAAGAGGAATACAAAAAAGCTGAGGCACAGAGAGAAAACAGGATCTACAAGAATGAAATAATACTGAGAGAACTGTGTGACCAATCCAAACAGAACAATATTTGCATTATAGGGGTACCAGAAGAAGAAGAGAGAGAAGAAGGGATAGAAAGTGTCTTTGAGGAGGTGATTGCTGAAAACTTCCCCAATCTGGGGAAGAAGATAGTCCCTCAGGCCATGGAGGTGCACAGATCTCCCAACAGAAGGGACTCAAAAAGAGGACAACACCAACACATATAATAATTAAAATGGCAAAGATCAAGGATAGGGGCAGACTATTAAAAGCAGGCAGAGAGAGAAATAAAATCACATACAGAGGAAAACCCATAAGGCTATCATCAGACTTCTCAGCAGAAACTTTACAGGTTGGAAGGGAGTAGCATGCTGTATTTAATGTTATGAAGCAGAAGGGCCTTGAACCAAGAATATTTTATCCAGCAAGATTATCATTTAAATTTGAAGGAGGGATTAAACACTTTCCATATAAGCAAAAGCTGAGAGACTTTAGCTCCCACAAACCATCTCTACAGCATATTTTGGAGGGACTGCTATAGATGGAAGTACTCCTAAGGTTAAAGAGCTGTCACTCTCTAAAAAAAAGGATAGACAAAAAGTACAGAATATGATACCTAATATATAAAAAATGGAGGAGGAAGAAAAGGAGGGGGGAAAAAGAACCTTTACATTGTGTTTGTAATAGCATACTAAGTGATTAAGTTAGACTCTTAGATAGACTCTTGAACCTTTGGTAACCATGAATCTAAAGCCTGCAATGGCAATAATAAAGATCAGAGAAGAAATAAATAAAATTGAGAAGAACAAAACAAGAGAAAAAAATCAATGAAACCAAGAGCTGGTTTTTGAGAAAATAAACAAAATAGATAAACCCCTAGCCAGACTTATTAAGAAAAAAAGAGAATCTACAAACATAAACAGAATCAGAAATGAGAAAGGAAAAAGCATGACAGACACCACAGAAATACAAAGAATTATTAGAGAATATGATTAAAATCTATATACTAATAAACTGGATAACCTAGAAGAAATGGACAACTTTCTGGAAACATACAACCTTCCAAGACTGACCCAGAAAGAAACAGGAATTCTAAACAGACCGATTACCAGCAAAGAAATTGAATAGGTAATCAAAAAACTACGCAAGAACAAAACTCCCAGACCAGATGGATTCACCGCTGAATTTAATCAGACATTTAGAGAAGACATAATACTCATCCTCCTTAAAGTTTTCCAAAAAAATAGAAGAGAAGGGAATACTTCCAAACTCATTCTATGAAGCCAGCATCACTCTAATACCAAAACTAGCCAAAGACACCACAAAAAAAGAAAACTACAGACCAATATCCCTGATGAACATAGATGCAAAGATACTCAACAAAATATTGGCAAACTGAATTCAAAAATACATCAAGAGGATCATACAACATGATCAAGTAGGATTCACTCCAGGGATGCAAGGATGGTACAACATTCGAAAATCCATTGACATCATCCACTACATCAACAAAAAGAAAGACAAAACCACATGATCATCTCCACAGATGCAAAAAAGCATTTGACAAACTTCAATATCCATTCATGACAAAAACTCTCAACAAAATGGGTATAGAGGGCAAGTACCTCAACATAATAAAGGCCATATATGACAAACCCACAGCCAACATCATACTTAACAGTGAGAAGCTGAAAGCTTTTCCTCTAAGATCGGAATCAGGACAAGGATGCCCACTCTCCCCACTTTTATTCAGCATAGAACTGGAGGTCCTGGCCACAGCAATCAAACCACACAAAGAAATAAAAGGCATTCAGATTGGTAAGGAAGAAGTCAAACTGTCACTGTTTGCAGATGACATGATATTGTACATTAAAAAATCCACTCCTAAACTACTAGAACTAATATCTGAATTCATCAAAGTTGCAGGATACAAAATTAATACACAGAAATCTGTTGCATTCCTATACACTAACAGTAAACTAGCAGAAAGAGAAATCTGGAAAACAATTCCATTCACAATTGCATCAAAAAGAATAAAATACCTAGGAATAAACCTAACGAAGGAAGTGAAAGACCTATACCCTGAAAACTACAAGACACTCCTAAGAGAAATTAAAGAGGATACTAATAAATGGAAATTCATCCCATGCTCTTGGGTAGGAAGAATTAATATCGTCAAAATGGCCATCCTGCCTAAAGTAATCTACAGATTCAGTGCAAACCCCATCAAAATACCAACAGCATTTTCAACAAACTGGAACAAATTGTTCTTAAATTCATATGGAACCACAAAAGACCCCGAATAGCCAAAGCAATCCTGAGAAGGAAGAATAAAGCCAGGGGGATCTCACTTCCCAACTTCAAGCTCTACTACAAAGCCACAGTAATCAAGACAATTTGGTACTGGCACAAGAACAGACCCATACACCAGTGGAACAGAATAGAGAGTCCAGATATTAACCCAAGCATATATGGTCAATTAATATATGATAAAGGAGCCAAGGATATACAATGTGGAAATGACAGCCTCTTCAACAGCTGGTGCTAGCAAAACTGGGCAGCTACATGTAAGAGAATGAAACTGGATTACTGTCTAACCCCATACACAAAAGTAAACAAAATGGATCAAAGACCCAAATGTAAGTCATGAAACCATAAAACTCTTAGAAGAAAATATAGGCAAAACTCTCTTGAATATAAACACGAGCAATTTCTTCATGAACATATCTCCACGGGCAAGGGAAACAAAAGCAAAAATGAACAAATGGGACTATATCAAACTAAAAACCTTCTGTACAGCAAAGGACATCAGTAGAACAAAAAGACACCCTACAGTATGGGAGAATATATTCATAAATGACACATGCAATAAGGGGTTGACATCCAAAATATACAAAGAGCTCATGCACCTCAACAACCAAAAAGCAAATAACCCAATTAAAAAATGGGCAGAGAATCTCAACAGACACTTCTCCAAAGAAGAAATTCAGATGGCCAACAGGCACATGAAAAGATGCTCCACATCGCTAATCATCAGAGAAATGCAAATTAAAACCACAATGAGATATCACCTCACACCAGTTAGGATGGCCAACATCCAAAGGACAAGCAGCAACAAATATTGGCGAGGATGTGGAGAAAGGGAACCTTCCTACACTGCTGGTGGGAATGTAAATTAGTTCAACCACTGTGGAAAGCAGTATGGAGGTTCCTCAAAAAACTCAAAAATAGAAATACCATTTGACCCAGAAATTCCACTCCTAGGAATTTACCCTAAGAATGCAGCAGCCCAGTTTGAAAAAGACAGATGCATCCCTATGTTTATCACAGCACTATTTACAATAGCCAAGAAATGGAAGCATCCTAAGTGTCCATCAGTAGATGAATGGATAAAGAAGAGGTGGTACATATACACAATGGAATATTATTCAGCCATAAGAAGAAAACAAATCCTACCATTTGCAAAAACATGGATGGAGCTAGAGGATATTATGCTCAGTGAAATAAGCCAGGTGGAGAAAGACAAGTATCAAATGGTTTCATTCATCTGTGGAATATAAGAACAAAGGAAAAACTGAAGGAACAAAACAGCATCAGACTCACAGAACCCAAGAATGGACTAACAGTTACCAAAGGGAAAGGGACTGCAGAGGTTGGGTGTGAAGGGGAGTAGAAGGGAGACAAGGGGCATTACGATTAGCAGACATAATGTGGGTGTGGGCACGGGGTGGGCTGTACAACTCAGAGAAGACAAGTAGTGATTCTATAGCATCTCACTACGCTGATGGACAGTGACTTGATAATGGGGGGAATCTAGTAACCACAATGTTGTTCATATAACTGTATATTAATAATGCCAAAAAATTAAAATAATAAAAAAACAAAAACAAAAAATAAAATAAAATAACTGGATCATGTTTATAATAAAAAAATAATTGTTTTAAAGAAGACAGAAATACCATCATCATCATTATCACCATCATCCCGATCATTTGTTAAATGTATTAAGAGTTTGCTAGGTGCAATATCTCTCTTAATTCATAAAATTGCTACTTCCTTTTGAAGAGAAAGAAACTTAAGGTTATAGAGATTACATACATTTCTCAAATTCACATTCCTCATAAGTGACAGATTTCAGGACTCAAAATCTTAACCAGCTGGATATCCAGAAGGAGAAAGAGGGAAAATGGTATTCTCCAAGGAAAAGATATGTTTCCTTTATATACATGAAAAGTGTAAGCAGCCACCAAATAAAGAACCCCAAGCTGAAGGCAAGTGCATCAGCTGGAGACATCTCAATGTCCTGTGGATTCCTAGCGAGTGGAACCAGTAGAGCAGACCACAGCACTTCCCAGGGTGGAGCTGGTTGAAGTGGGGAAACAGCCCTTCCATGGGGATCTATGAGAAAGGTAGAGGAATCAAAAACTTCATTGCATCAGAAAATTCAGAATGTGCTATGTGCAGAGTGGGGGAGGAATGAATAACCGCCCTAGCAGAGGTTCACCCAGATGTTTCTTCTCTAAGAGTATGAAGGGAGTACTTTGAAGCTTCAGGAAACAGGTAATATAACCAAGTGAAGTACACATATTCCAAAGCTTCAGAAACAGAAACTTGTCTCCATGTGGGCAGAGGAAAGAAGTGGCTCGTTCAAAGCCCAGTGTCAACCAGGAATTCTCCGTGACAACATGAGATATGCACATTTAGCGTTTTTGTTGACATGCAACAAATATGAGCAAGTATTACATTTGGCACCATGTGTATGCTGAAATAGAACAATGAAGAAAACAGATTCAATCCTCCCAAGTTGGTAAGGAAAACAAATTAAACAACAAATAAACTAAATAAAAACTTGTAGGTACCACTGTATTCATTATCCAGGGCTGCCATAACAAAATATCACAGATTGGGTAGATGATGCAACAGAAATTTATCTTCTCACAATTCTAGAGGATAAAAATCCAAGATAAGGTGTCAGCAGGCTTGCTTTCCTCTGAAGCCTCTGTCCTTGGCTCACAGGCAGCATTCTCCCTGCATCCTCACATGGTCGGCTATGTGTCATCTGTGTCCTGATTTCCTCTTCCTGTTAGAACGTAAGTCATACGGGACTAAGGCCCATCCATAGGACCTCATTTTACCTGAATTACCTCTTTAAAAGCCCCATCTCCCAATAGTCACATTCTGAGGGACTGGTGGTTCGACTTCAACATATACATTGTGGAGGGACACAATTCAGTCCATAACACCCAAAAAGTTGAAAATCAGATTCTCTTCCAGGAAGTCCCACCTCTTCCAGGAAGCCCCACCTCTTCCAGGAAGTCCCGCCTCTTCCAGAAAGGCCCCCCTCTTCCAAGAAGTCCCGCCTCTTCCAGGAAGTCCCGCCTCTTCCAGGAAGTCCTGCCCATCCAACCTAAGTGAAGCTCTAATCCGTTCTCAGAGTGTGAGACAGCTCCTCCTCATGGTACCTTCACAGTTGCAATTTCATATGCCCTTGTCATCATTTGCTTAAGATCATCTTCCCTGTCCTTATGATCTGTTTCAAAAGGACAAAAATCTCATCTACTTTTGCCTATGCTTAGCAGTTAGCAGGACCTGGCATATAGCAGCTGAGAGGTCCATAAATGTGTTAAATGAAAGTATGAATAAATGAAGGAGTATCGAGATTGAGAACAATGCTGCAGTGGGGCAAGAGATAGAGTCTAAACTGTGACCTAAAGGTTGAGGTGAGGAGCTAGCCTTGGGCATAATAAATAGGAGAAAGACACCCCCAGCCAGAGGAGAGTATATGTAAAAGGCTCGAAAAAAGAAAAAACCTTGTGCTATGAAATATACATATTACACACACACTTCCATATGTTAATTAAACTTAGTATGCCAGTAAGGTAAGATTGCCTTGTGTATCAGATATTCTTAGACATGAAGTTTGGAAGAAAGAGCTAACAATATCGTATGAAGCTAAACACTTTGAAAAATTCAAATAAAAGTGAACCAACAAGAAAATGGCAGGGACCAATAATCTCTAATTTTCCCGAAATCTCAAATGAGGAAAGTATCTCCTTCAATCAGAAGTAAGTCTTCCCAGATTGCAAGAGTAGCAATCGTCCATCTGTAGAAATTCAGCTGCCATGGATACCCTGTGAATATGATAAGGCTTCATTATAATATTGCAGCTAAATTGTGTATGACCTTGAGCTCAATTTATTGTTACTGTACATGGGCTTTTTAGAGCACTGAATCTGTTCCAGGAATTCAAAAGTTGCTCCATTGGTTCTGAAACTGCTGCAGAGTAATAATTCTTTCTGTCTGTGCACATAACTTTGAAAGACTGCTAATACAGGGTTTTATGAGTCTTCACGGAGAACTGCAGTTGGTAAGATAAGCAATAAACATGTTTAAGCTTTTCTCCTAAGTTACACATTACTGGAAATGCATAATATATACATCTTTCATGAAACACACACATGATGCACTGTTCACCAGGGAAAGAGCAGCATCTAATGGTCAAAATAACCCATTTTGGGAAGGTCCTAACCTCCCCACAGAAGCCAGCTGTGTGACCTTGACTATATCATCATGATATATTCTTGTGTATATTTATCTCTGTCACTAGATTATAATTCCATAAGGGCAGAGGTCATGTTTCATTTTCTTTCAATCTTTTCCAGTTCCTATTGTGACAGGCACTCTCCAATAAATGTTGGGTGGCTGGAAGGAATAAATAAACAGTGCCTGTGATAGATGAAAAGTGTTATCCTGTTTATCAATGAGTTAACTGAAATAAAACATATAGAACAATTACAAGGTGAAAGGTAGAACTAATTAAAGTGAAATGATAAGATATTAATAATAAACTCAATAGGGGGAAAGAATAAGACAAACCAAGCTGTCTGCAAACTTAGCCAAGATTGAACTGACTCCCTTAAGAACACCTGCAGCTGTGCGTAAGTTGCCTGGCAGGGAGACAACAAGGGTTAGTGGTCGAGCAAGGGAAACAAAAGCAGAAATGAACTCATGTTGCTACATCAAACTAAAAAAGTTTCTGTACAGCAAAGGACACCATCAACAGAACAAAAAGGCATCCCACAGTATGGGAGAATATATTTGTAAATGACATATCTGACAAGGGGTTAGCATCCAAAATATATAAAGAACTTACATGCCTCTACACCCAAAAAGCAAATAACCTGATTAAAAAATGGGCAGAGGACATGAAGAGACAGTTCTCCAAAGAAGAAATTCAGATGGCCAACAGACACGTGAAAAGATGCTCCACATCATTAATCATCAGGGAAATGCAAATTAAAACCACAATGAGATATCACCTCACACCAGTAAAGATTGCCAGCATCCAAAAGACTAAGAACAACAAATGCTGGTGAGGATGAGGAGAAAGGGGAACCCTCCTACACTGCTGGTGGGAATGTAGGCTAGTTCAACCATTGTGGAAAGCAATATGGAGGTTCCTCAAAAAAACTAAAAATACAAATACCATTTGACCTGGGAATCCCACTCCTTGAATACAACTTCTCAGATTCAAAAAGACATATGCACCCTATGTTTATTGCAGCACTTTTTACAATAGCCAAGATATGGAAGCAACCTAAGTGTCCATCAGTAGATGAATGGATAAAGAAGAGGTGGTACATAAAGACAATGGAATACTATTCAGCCATAAGAAAGAAACAAATCCTGCCATTTGCAACAGCATGGATGGAGCTGGAGGATATTATGCTCAGTGAAATAAGCCAGGCAGAGAAAGACAAGTGCCAAATGATTTCCCTCATTTGTGGACTATAACAACGAACCAAAACTTAAGGAACAAAATAGTAGCAGACTCAGAGACTCCAAGAAGGAACTAGTGGTTACCAAAGGGAGGGGTGTGGGAGGGTGGGTGGGAAGCTGGGAGGAGGGGATTGTGGGGTATTATGTTTAGCACACATGGTGTGGGGGATCACAGGGAAAACAGGGTAGCACACAGAAGGCAAACAGTGAATCTGTGTCATCTTACTACACTGATGGACAGTGACGACACTGGGGTATGAGTGGAGACTTGATAATATGGGTAAATGTAATAACCACATTGTTTTTTCATGTGAAATCTTCATTAGAGTGTATATCAATAATACCTTAATAAAAAATAAAAAATAAAAGGGTTAGTGGTTCTGCAGTGATTGGGTTGTCTACCCTGATTCCCATCCTCTCCCTACTCCTGAATCTCTTTAGAATACGTCCATACTCGTGCTCTGCTGTAAAAGCAAGTTCTGAAAAATGCTTCCCTTTCTTCAGCTATTATATTTTTTCAAATCTAATATTTTCACTTGGTTCTGTTTCAGAAAATTGCTAATATGTTTCTTTATTTCCTTGAGTATATTTATCATTCTTATAATAAATTTCTCTTTCAATCTGTTTCAATATTTCTGCTTTAGGTGGCAAATGATAACCACTTTGCGGTTGATAGGCTTCAGGGCAGGGCACCCTAAAATGTACCACTTTGAGATGGGGATTATTCAGAGCTGAAGACAACCAAGGTCTAAGGGACTCAAGAAGAGCTTTTTACCTCCCACTTGGCTCCCTAGTACTTACTTAGACAGGGTCTGTATACCAGAACGAGATCTATTACAAGAGATAACTTTTTACAGAAAGACTTAATCTGCATGGCATGGTGAACCTTTCTTTACCAAACATTTGTTCTTCCCAATCTTCCTGTGAATTGTCTCCCTTCCCTTTGAAGCTCCAGACCCCTAGCCCCTTCCTCCTGGCTTAAGCTGGCTGGCACAAGAGGCTCACCCTCAGCTGCCTGGACGTCTTTGAGCCTTTCGCATCCATGTGGAACTCCTGTAGGTACAAAATTAAATTTGTTTCCTGTTCATCTGTCTTATGTCAATTTCATTATTAGGCCAGCTAAAGATCCTAGAAGGGAGGAAGGGAAAATTTTTCCTCTGTACAACATTCTCTCTCTTTTGGGGGAATTCTGCTCCTCTGGTGTCCAGTTATTTCAGCTTGTGAGCTCATGTTCCCCCAGTGGGATCAGCCAGCTTGTGTGGCCCTGCGCATTGAGAAAGAGCAACAAGCCACCTTCTATCTTTGTCATTACCACAAAGATTAGAGGAGGGGAGATAATGAGTACTACCAGGACAGAGACCCCTGGCACTGGACCACTCCTATTAGCTGTCACCTCACCAGACAACTGTCCAAGGTTTTACCTTTAAACCCTTATGTAGGGAGAAGCAGCATGGGGAGGAGGCATACCCCAAGTTTATGATATAGTAGCCCCTAGGGTCTGGAGGGAGTGAATGCATTTATTCCCTGGAACAGTCAGTCCACACCTATGTCCATCAACCCTTCATCCCAGCAGGCACTCACTGACACTAGTAACCTAGCACCGGAGGAATTAGGCATTGATTTGTCCTAAGGCAGGAGAAAAGAGGCGAAAGCTGAACCCTTTAAGATTTCCTCTAGCCTCTGGCTTCCCTGTGCCCCTTGCCAGAGCCACCCGCCTCTATTCACCATCCAAGAGAGCTTTCAGTCTGCTGGGGCTTCTTAGACTTTGTTGTGTTTGTTCCTAGATTCCACCACTATCCTCAATCCTTAACATCTATAGGTTGATAGTGGAGTAGGTTGCCAGGAGCAAATGCTAGTTTGCTTGTTTTTAGGACCTGAAAGCCCATCCCCTCAATGGGTTCTTTTAACAGACTTTTTGGCCTGCTTTCAAGTATCATTAGTCAACATGTAAATATCATTGTGATACCATTTGAGAAGCAGTTTATCCATATGAATCAAAGCCTTCTGATTTGCCTAGCAAGTTCACTTTTAGAAATGTATCCTAAGGTGATATGTATAAGCTGATATGTATGCAAAAGTGTTAAACGTCACCCACTGCAGTGTTACTGCTAATAGGAATAATTTGGAAACACCTGAATGCTCATGAACAGGGGATTGGATAAATAAAATCTGGTACACAAGTGCAATCCAATGCCAATTAGTCACAAAATGATGAAATACATCTATATTTATGGGCATGAGGTGTACTCGGTGATTGTTAAATTGCATTTATATAATGATTCCATTTATGTAAATGAAGAGAAAGAGATCTGGACTACATACAGAAAAATGTCACCAGTGATTATCTCTTCATTCGGGATTTAGGATTATTGCTGCTTTCTTCATTATGATAGTCTGTATTGTTTGAGATGCAAAAATTCATTTTTTAATCTTTAAAATCAGAAATATAAATTTCATTTTCATCTTTGAAGATTAAAAAATAATAAACATCCCCCCCAACTTCATGAAACCACAGACTAATTCCCTGATGACTTCAACCTCATTCATATAGTGGCAGGGGCTTCAGAATAACCAGCTGCAGGCTTCAGCAATAATTTGCTTGTTTTATAACTTAACAGGCCCTGTAACCCAAGGTGCCATAAAATAGGAATGCTAACTCAGCAGAACTGAAGGAAGACTAATTATCCTGGGGAGAGGGCTTCCCCTGAGCTTAGTCACTTGTAACCCTTGGTGGGACCAGCAGGGCAAAGGGGCCACCGCAAGCTGATGAGTTATTCACAGCCTCAACTGCTTGGAGGAGTTCATTGGAGCATTGTTTATGCTGCTATTTCCTGCAGGTCTGTGGTGACCAATCAGCTGATGTTAGGTCAGGGGGGAAAGGGTAGCAGTGAACATAAACATTGTCAAGGTCAGGCGTTGAAAGAAGGAATCAAGAATGAGTCAGATATCTAGCTGAGCCTCCACGGCCTTATGACCTTGAGATTCTTGGCTTAGAGTCTGGAAACTTAATTCAAATGAGCTAATGGGCTCTCCTAGAGCAAAACAGCTTTTGGTCATGGTAAGAAATGAAGAAACAGCTATAGTTTCTTGAGGCATCAGGAAAGGATCATTACTTGGGCCAAACACAATAGTTGAAGCTTCCCAGGGTGAGAGGAAAATTACTATGTCAGTGAGATTCGAGGGCTGCTAGGTGTTTTATTATTGATATTCAAATACATTTATATTTATTAGAAATTTCAAGAAATCAGGTTTTTCTCACCATTCAAAGAAGAGATACTGAGATTAAGAAACCAGGTTATTTCACAAGACACCTCCACCTACTATACAGAGAGGTACACACGGAGTGGCCGCAGCCCGGCAGGTGGACTAAATGACCCAAGGAAAAGTCATTATGCTGATGATTTCGGAGCCAACTGAGTGACTATAAACTAAAAGGAAACTTCTCTACTCTGTGCCGCACATTATACTGGGCACTTTATATGCATAATCTCATTTATTTCTCACGAAACTGAATAAGGTAGGGAAATTATCCCTAAGTTGCAGATAAGGAAAAATGGGGATCAAAAAGTCATTATCTTGGCCAAGATTCAAAGCCAGTGAAGAGTTCACAACCAGGTTCGAGAAAGCTCTATTTAGCTTCGGAACCAGAATAAATGCTCTTTACGCTCACTCACTCAATTTGGTTCTCAAACTCCTCTCTTGGCCCAAATAGCTGCAATTCAAAAGGTCTTTAGTGTAAGCTCCACAGTGAATCTCAAGTCTGAGGCTCTAATAACTTGTCTGGCTTTGTTTGCTAAGCACACCAAGGCTTCTACTGTGGGCTGCATATTTGCTGGAGCTTGATCCAATATCTATCCTCCTTCCCTTCCTAATTATACCTTCAAGTAGCCCCTCCACTTTAGGAAAAGCTGACTCCTTCCCAGTTCCTGAGCTAAACCCTTACTTGCTCATGCCAATCAGCACATTCACTATCCCAGCCAGAAGTATTGGATTAGGGAGGGCATATGACCTAAACAAACCTACTAAGGTGGATTTCAGGATTCTTAGCCTGAACGCTGGTAAATCCTGGTGCAGATGCAAAGGCTGGAACTTGTGCAGCCTTTTTGCCATCTGGGGGGAGACCCAGTTTAAAATGAAACTGACACAGTAAAAGGCACAATGGAAAAAAAGAAATAAGGAAGGGAGGGAGGAATAAAGAAAAGGATAGAGGAAGGGAGGAAGGGGAAGGAGGAATGAAGAAAAGAGAGGAAAAGAGAAAGAAACAGAGTCCTCAATACCAGCATTAAATTGCTAGATCAGCCAAACTTGTGTCTGGAGTTTCCTATTGTATGTGTCAGTAAATCTCCATTATTATTTAAGGCAGTGTGAGTTTTGACATTGCTTTGTAACTAATACAGAATTTGGTACCAAAAGTGGAGTAATGGAAGTAATAAACCTTTTATAAATGCAGAACTGCCTGGATAGAGAGGGTAAAGAGAAGAATGCTGAGAAACCATTGATCTTGAAGTGGGAATTCAGTGATCTTTGATCCCTGATTATGAAACAGTTGGTTATACTATAGCCTATTAATAAAATGCTCATATCATTTATTGTCCAAACTAGAACACATTTGAGAATGAAACAGAGGTGCCATTGATAATTATGTCAGGATAACCATTCACTGTTCAGGTTCCAACCACTGTTTCTGCTTAACCCTTGGAGCCCAGCAATGCATTTACAATATATATTTGTTGTAATTTATCCAGAATCTGTCATATTTTCAGTTCCCCTCAAAGTATGCAGCATTTATATAGTGGAAATGGAAATCCATACCAGTTCATTTTGTTTGCACTAAAGTGCATGTGCGGAAGAGACAAGCCAGGAGCACATAAAATAGGCAACAGCCAAAGCACAAGAAGCTTTTCTGCTGACTTTATTGTGAAGGTGGTGGGAAATCACTACAAGAACATAAGGAAAGTAGAAACTCACCAATCTTGCACTTTTTAAAAAATCAATCTTCGTAATGAAGAAGATAAGTAAGGGGAAAGGAAGCCACATGTTTGTGCCTATTGCTCTAAGAATAATGAGCATTTTTAACACAGATAGTGGCAATATGAACAAATTTGATAGAAGCAACAGAGAAGACCAAGTCACATCAAGCCAATTTGTATATGATACACTCAAGTACTTGATAACTAGCATTTCAAAACTGACATAACAGTTTCAGCCTATTTTGAGAAAGTTCATATTCTTTTAGGTTTCTCTTTCTTCTTCTGCATTGTTCAAGGAACTTTTATCAATTTATCTGAGGGCATTTTCACATTTAGATCACATGGCTCCTAAGTGTTCTTCTGAGTGTTTAACAGATGCAATGCACTTTGTATATAAAGCATTGGGTATAGTCCCTCTTGTGTATTCTCTTCATTCTTTCAGCTGTCTTTTCCAGTTACCCCTACCACTGAGCTTTTCAAGGATTTTTGTCCAATTAGTCTAAGGGCACATCTGTCTAAGTTTCATTTTTTTATACGTGTTTATCACATTTGTAGAATACCACGTGACTTTCCTAATTTAGCCCTTTTGAGAATTCTTGCCTTTTTCTTGCTAGACTGTGGGTATATTTTGTATTGTTAACTCCAGGGGGAAAAGTATGAGCCCAGCCCGGGGCAAATAACCTTTGAAGCTGAAATCAGTCAAAGGGAGAAATAAAGTAGGAGAAACCTGTTTATTGCCTACAAGCAGTCATTCACTTCTGCACACCAGCCTCTCTCACAACCTGGCTACAAAAAGGGACCCCACCAAACCTCTCCAGTCCAGATATGCCCTTGCTCCCCCACCCTTGTAATCACCTATTAATATGGAGATGGACTACTTCTCTCCACCCCTTGGAAATATCTATTGATATGGAGATTCACAAGGCCAGGTGAGAGATTCTGGAAATATTGCAGTTTTATCCACATGTATCTCTGAGCACTAAATGGATTTATTAAGCAAAATAGGTCATATCTAATATTTCTCCATATTCAGCTAAGTATGACCTATTATGCAGTAGCAATCAACAGATGCAAAGGATATATAAAAAGTCTCTTTAGTGCTACTGAATTTCACTATATATGAAATAATACTGAATCACAAAACCCTAAAAAAAAAGTCCACTACCCATATTCATTATTAGGAACCACATACTGGTACTCAGAAGCATCTTCATGGTATAAGTTCAGTGTAGCATGGCTAGTTTCATGAGTCCAGGACTTGCAGTCAAACAGACTTGAAATTGGCCATGACGCCTCTAAGCCATGTGACCATGGCCAAGTCCTTTGACTTTTCTGGGCCCCAATTTCCTCACCTCTATGGTAAGATTTATTTCACAGGACTGTTGTAAGGATTAAAGAAAATAATGTATAAAGCATTTAATACATGGCATAGGAAGCATTTTAAAAATGGTAGCTATTATCATAGATTTTATACCAGATTCCTCTGCCCTCAGGGAATTGGACAGAAACCCAGTAGTATAATAACTGGAAACCTCATGACAGTTCTCTTATCTGGAAAATGGGATAATAGCATTGCCTCCCTTGTTGGACTATAGTAAGAATTAAATTACATAATGTATGTAAGTATCTTGCATTGTGACTGGCACATACTGGGCACTTGTTATTATTTAAGTCATTCCCATTATCATCATTTTTTTTACTCTGATAAAAGGTAAATCCAGTAATAATTTTATTCAAATACTTAGGCAATTTTCTGTATCTTGTATCTCAAGAATTAAAACTAGCCCTAATAAGCCCTAAAGTGGGCTTTAACTAAAAATGTAACTAGCGGACTATATGTAATATTGAAAGGACTTCTTTCAATTTCAAATGTATATTTTGTGACATCTCAGAATCTGTTCCACATAGGAACAGGACAGTGTAAGTGGAAGGCTGATAACCAGCCCCTGAGCCAAGACTAGCTTACATGCTATTACCAGAACTTTTCCTTTTCACCTCTGAGCCAGACATATGAGGAGGTTTTTAGGGATATGAGGGTCCAGCAGCCTGATTAGTAGGCTCAACTATGGAATTGCGACTTCTTACTATGTTGATATTTTATTGAGTATCTGAAATGGTCCGTGAAAACTATTGCACATACAAACGGACCTAGCATTCAGGAGATCCTGGAGGTGAGATCTTCCTAGAACCCATCAGGTCAGCTCACCAATGATAAAAGGACCCTTTCTCTGACTTTGCTTAAGATCCAGAATAGGCACAGGTCACTCATAATTGCAGCCTTTTAAAACAGTGAGCTGATAGAGGGTTGTGTTAGTCAGGATGTGGGTTCAGTTGCTGTTGATACCCAAAATTTATTTCTCTCTCATTTAATAATCTGAATTTACATAAGCTGCCCACGGTAGCTCTCCGTGTCAGAGGCCCAAGTTCTCTCTGTGTTTATGCTCCACATTCCCTAGACTACTACTGTTATCTTTAAGTTCCAAGAGGGCCTCCTTCTGGCAGAAGAGTGAGAGTAGGATAAGGACGCAGTCCTTTCCTTCAAAGGCATGGCCCAGAATTCATACAGGTCACTTCCACTCATTTCCCATTAGCTACACAGAACTTAGCCATACGGACACCTGCCTACAAGGCAGGCTGGGAAATGTTTTCTTTATTTTGGGTGGCAATACTCCCAGCTAAATCTTGGAGCTATTATTATAGAAATTAATTGAGAACAGATAAAAAGAAACAACTAGCAACCTCTATCAAAAAGGCAGTTTAAGTTGGTGGTTAAGGACACAGGCCTTTGAGGCTGAGAGCCCAGATGTGAGTCGTGAAATAACAAGTAGCTGGATGAACTACCAATTCATCGGGTGACCTTGGTAAAGATATTCATCTAAACTACAGTTTCCTCATAATATAGTATCTATTTTCATTGGATTATTGAAAGAATTAAAAGCACTAAACCAAGCAAATTTCTCAGCATAATTCTTGGCACTTAATAGGTACTCAGTAACATAGACTATTATTTTTAGGAATCAGGAGCATCAGATGCTCCTTTGGGCATCCTTCTAGAAAAGGCAGAACCTTGAGGGCAAGGAGGGTGTCCTGGGTTTTTTACTTAGAGAAGGGTTGAGTACATTTTGCACATGGGGTCTGTAAGGACAAGAAAATAAGTTTTTACATATCTGTATTTCCAAATAATATCTTTAAGTGATCTCAGTATCTCCATGTGATGAGTGGTGAGTGTTGGAGGAAATGTGCCAAGCTTTATTGGGTAAGCAATGATTCCTACATGTTGCTCTGGGCGTTGGCTGCTTTAAAAGCATCTAACTCTTGATAAAATTTATGGATTCCTGGGCATCCCATAATCAGAATCTCCAGGAGTATGGCACAGGATCTGTATTTTTAATAAGCTCTCTTAGATAATGCTGATATGCCACTAGGTTTTAGAGTCATTGCTGAGTAACAGTACTAATACTCGTGAAAGTTTTGTTATTAATAATGACAGTTACATTCATTTAGCCTTACTGTGAGCCTGGCATGGGTGTAAGCACTCCACACACATTAACCCACTTAATCCCCGCAACAACCCTATGAATTGTTACTTTCGTCTTCATTTTACTGAGTAAGAGACAGAAACACAGAAAGCTGTGGTTTGCCGCCATGTCAGCGTGAGGAAGCAGTTGAGTCAGGACTTGAATCCAGTCTTACCCGGAGTCCGCGCGCTTAACCACACTATTCTGCCTCCATTTACAGGGGAAGGGAGGTGACATGTGGAAGCGTAGCCAAAGGGAGACAGTCAGGCCTCCATCACGGCCTGAGGACCCAGGGGGTCCCCCGCTGTGCGTCGCCACCGGCCGCCCGGGCTCACTTGCAGAAACATGTAAGTCATGCTAACAAGCTGGAAATGAACCGCTTCTCGAAGAGGGTGTCGCCCGAGGGTTTCAGCCCCGGGCAGGTTCGCTCTGGATTCAGTGAGGCCGATAAATGAGGGCGGAGCGGCGGGGGTAAAAGGGTTCGTACCCAGCCGTATTCTCGTGATGGCAGGTCAAGAGCCGGAATCCCGTCCGCCCCAGTGCACGTCTGCAAGCCGCGGGCCGACGTCCGTCTCCGGACCTCCCCGCCACCTCGCGGCTCCCGAGCCCCGGGCGGAGCGCTTTATACAGCGTCGGTCAGAGCCCGCAGCCCGCCCCTGTGCCCCCTGCAGCGGCCAGCGCGGCACGGGCGGGCGGGCGAGCCCAGAGGGGCGGGTGGAGCTTCCGTTCTCCCTGCCAAACGCCAGTTGGCAACATCTCTGGAAGAGGCATGTTAACAGCTGAGCTGGATCTGGGGCTTCTAAACACCCAGAGGAGATAGAGACCACACTGAGCCATGGTTGGCGCTTTCTGGCCCTGGGTAAAATTTGAGTTTCCAGAAAAAGATGCCCAGCTGAGCTTGCAGCTGTGGCAGTTCCTCAGCAGGAGAGTCCGGGACGAAGACGGGACGGGCAATGCAAAGTCCTACTCGGGAAGTAATGAGGCCTTAAGGGCCAGGGCACCATGGTCAGGACAGCCTCTCCCCTCTGGGCCCACCCATCACGCGAGCAAGTCAGGAGCGGCGCTGCATTGTCTCGCACGGAAATCCCATGCCTCCCGGAGCATGTCAGCAGCTGATGAACGAGGCAGACTCCGTACTTTTAAGCAGTTCTCAGTATGTCCTGTCCTTACTCTTTGCATTTCTCTCTACCCCACCAGTCTGAGTGACCTAGCAGAAAATGTGTGGTAGCCTGCAAAACTGCCTGCAAATAGTTCCCCTGCCACCAAGAGGCGCAGTCTCACTCTCCACCTCGGAGGGCTGGGTTAGCCACGTGATTTGCTGGGGCCAAGAGGAGATTTGGGAAGTGATGGTGCCCTGGGGCCTGCCCTCTCCCTGCGCTTAGAACCCTGAGACCACCGTGTAAACGAGGGCAGCTGCTGAAGGGTGAGAGGCTAGGTAGAGAGAACCAGGACACCTCAGCCAATGGCCCTTAACCTTCAGACATGCAACTGAGGTCCTCCCAGATCATTCAGTTCCCAGCGACCAGCCAGCGGACCCCAGTCACGAGGAGGGCACAGTAGAGGTCTGCTGATGAGGCCAAGACCAGAAAAACCTCCCAGCTGACACACAAAATCATGAGCCAGATAATCCAGTTACTATCTTAGGCCTCTGAATTTTGGAAAGGTTCATTACCCAGTAAATGTTAACTGATACAGGAAGATAAATTATTAAAGGGAGAGGCTCTGGAATAGAAAATGCCTGTGTTCAAATCCCCGGAAAGTCTTACTAGGTGAATGGCTCTAGACAACCAACTAAACTTGTCTCTCAGTTTCTTCACCTGTAAGATAGGAAAATAAACATAGCACTCTCCCAGGTTTCTCTGAAGAGCCAATGAAATATGTATGAACCACTATGTTTGCTATGAGGTTGTTATTATTATTTTTATTAGAATGTTTGTTGCTTTGAACTATATGCTATAACAGTTATTGGGCTTGCCAGGTTAAAAGGCAAAGAAATGGATCTAACAAGGTATTGGCCTGAGCAAGCAGTCAATAAGTACCCCTAGATGTGAACCACATCGTGCAGCCAACAACCACTATCTGAGGGCTCCTGTGGTTGCACGACGTTTGTCTTTCCCAGAAAACATCACTAGTTCTCAAGTTTTAAGGAAGGGAGAGGGAGAGGCTAGGAAACAGCCACAATCAAATGACAAGGGAGCTGTTCCATTGCCACAGAATAGATCTGGGGATGTGGGAAGCATTGGTTTTAAATGGAGCTACCCAAGAGGAAACCCCACTGGCCTTCAGGGTCCATATGACATAGAAACAAGAACTAAATGTCCAAGAGCCGCTTGACATAATGAGAACAACACAAATTCTGGAATTGGGAAAAGTAGTTCAAATCCCAATATGGGTCTCTGTTTGCTCACCCACAAATTGGAATTAGAGGACCAAATGAGTCATATGCTTGTTCATATGGTAGGTATGAGAATTTGACAAAACGCTAATATAAAATGCTTTGCATAGTATCTAGCACATGCTAGGTGATCAACCAACACAGTCTCCTTCCCCATTTCTTCCATGTTCATAAAGCTATTCTTGTCGTTTATCTCTGGACATGACTAGTATCCTATAACCTGGGGATGCAGCAATATGTGAAGGCCAGCACACTGACCACAAACACTATTCCTGGCTTTGTGACCTTGCATCAATCACTTCGCCTCTTTGTTCATCAGTTTCTCTCTCACTGGTGAAATGAGGATAATACACTCTGCCCCTAATGCAGTTCTCAAGGATAATGGGATGATTCATTCAATTTTAAGACAAACTAGGAGCTTGGTGATGCTGTGTAGATAACAAACAGAACACAAAAGGAAAGTCAAATGACTGATATTTAAAGTCCCAAGGCGTTAATTGCATTGTCAATGACATTTCCATCATTGCCGATTCCTTTTCAGCTCTCTTTTCTTTATCCTCTGACAGAGAGATGCCCTCCTTTACCTGGCTTTACTGTCTCTCTCTTTTTCCCCTTCTCCCACTCCAATCCTGTAGCCCCTCAACTTGGAAAGAAAGCCAAAGCTGAAGGATGCATATGCAGGCAGGAAGCAAGCTAGAATCAGCCTAGGGAACTAACGCGATCACAGCTTGTCGAGCACTGACTCCGGGCTGGGCACTCTGCCCTGGGCTCCACCTGTGTCATATCACCTGGTCCTGACGTCAGTCTTGGAAATGTTCAGCAATTTGCCACGGTCTTACAGTAACAATAATAGCAGAGCTGGGATCTATCCAAGCTGAATTTATCCAAACTCACACTAGTTTATCTTTCAGAGTACATGTACTCAAGCTCAGTATGGCATAGTGGTTGAGACCATGGGTTTTGGAGTCAGATGCCTGGTCTGAATCCCACGTCTGCTGTTATAGAGGATGGTGAGGAATCATTTAGTACCATCTGCTATATATTATATATATAGTAGATTATATGACATGTATAAAATATGGATTATATTATATGTAATACATTACATATAATAATAATGTAGTAATATAATGTAGATACATGTGATAGAAATAGATTACAATACCAGATCAGTTCTTAATATCACAACAACTGCATAAAAGGTAATAGTATCATCCCCACTCTACTAATGGGGAAAGTGAGACACAAGAAGTTAGGAAACAAAACTGCACAGCTAGTGAATGGCAGAGCCCAGACTTGAACTTGGCCCATCTAGTTCCAGAGCAGATCCCCCCCAATGGTTATATCATACAGCTGCTGCTATGAGAGATGCTCCACTTCTGGCCTGGCTCCTGCTTTCTGGCTTCTCAGCCTTGATGCCCACCAAAGTCTAGGAGGCACAAATGAAGGTGTCCCTAGAATTCTCACCACACTCCGCTCTGGCCCAGTGACAGCATTTGGTGAGCCTGGGAGCTCCTTCCGCTCAGCAAGCATCTAAAGACCACAGCAGAGATGCAAGAGAAGCCAGTTCTTTCTGCAGGCAGAGAGCCCCTATCTCCATGTGTGGCTTTCTTAGGGCCCCCTCCTTGGCCTTAAAGGGCTGGGATGGGTCGAAGAGGAAGCGCCTTCTACTCCACAAACCCCCTTCTATAGAAGGCAGTGCGGCCCGTGCCCCTGCATCCCTTGGGATCCCTTTATCAGCTCATCCCCAAGCTCCTGCAATGCTTTCTTAGTAATTCTGGCACCTGCCGCCTTCAAAGGATCACCCTTGGGCACTGACAACTAAAATCAGGCCCTGTGTGCGAGCACAGAAACCTAGTTCCTTTGTCTCAAGACAGCAAACACTGAGCTCTGCAGGGATCAGCTTGACCCAGAGACCTCAGCTGAACGAGCACCTCCACTTCCCCATCCACCCCACCCCTCACTCCCTTGCTGGTTTCTCTAGGGAGCACGTCCTTAATAAATTACTTGTACGTGAATCTTTGGCTCAGGGTCTGCTGAAAGAACCCAACTTAAGAGAATTTTTGTTTTGTTTTAATGAATTTCTAGGCTCTTCTAAACTGCACTTGTTAAGAGTGACAGGAGGTGGTGGCCATCTCTTGGCAAGTCTTGCATAAGAATGATTGACAATTTTCTTTGCAGAGGGTGTGAGCATTTATCAACCAGGGTCCTCGGCTTCAGGGCCTCAGCTGAAGCTCCAGAAAAAAACAGGACATTTTCCATTCAACATCCAGTTATGTGATTTTTATTTTTTCACCCCTTAGTATTGTCCAGACTCTGTGATTAGAGCGAATGTCTTTCTTTTCTCCCTTTTATGCCTGTTTGGAGTGGAGCTTTCTCGTCAGTTCTGACATATTCACTGGCGCTCTTACGCCTCAGCTACCATGGAGATGAGACTGCCTCCATTTGGAGAACTGACAGGCAGGAAAAATGTTTATAGAACAAAAATCAAAACCAAGACACCTGGCTGCCACCCGGGAGCCTGACAGTGTCACATCACACGCAGGCTTTCTCCTCCACAGGCCGCAGCCAGTATCTCTCAGGCCCACAGTCTGGGCACAAGGGTTCTCCCCATTCCTCTCTTAGGCTCAATTCCCAGGAGCCAACAAATTCCATCTCTGAAAAAATAAAATAAAATAACATAGTCAATGATTTAAAAAAGATTCCATCCCTTTGGGGTGATCGAGCCCTGGGAGATCACAGTGGCGCTCCAAGCCTTCACGTCATGCCATGTGGTGGGACAAACAGGTAAGGCTGCTGAGAGCTGCAGGTGACCTTCCCAGGGCTTGTGCTGCCCCAAGCCCTCCCCGAGCCAGAAGCTCTGGTCTAAGGATTGAGGAATGGTGAGAAAAGTCCCAGGGGTAGAGCAGTCCTGTGCAAAGCCTCTTATTTTTACATGAGTGAGACCAGTTTCCATAGGAGTAGAAACCAACAGACACTTAGAGGAAAGTCAGTGTATAGCGTCATGCAGTAGGTAAGAGCAGAGTTAAAGTCACAGAGATCTGAGTTTGAAATCCCTTAATGGCATTGTACCTTAAGCAAGCTTGTACCTTAAACAAGTTGTATAACCCCCTGAACAGAGGTTTCCCCATAGGTAAACGGGAGCTCAGCCTTAGAAGGCTGCTTTGAAGATAAATAGAATAATATATGTAAAACAACTTTCAGGGTGTGAGGTGGGTTTGTCTGGTCAGTTCAGCCAGGTTGGAACTATGTTTCTCAGAACCCCCTTCCCTGCCTGGCCCTGGGGGAGGTTGGGCCACAGAGAAACACATGTGAGATCTGGAAAGAAGCACGGCAACAGCAACGGGCTCTGCGGTCTGGGTTGGGCACGGGGCACCACTGCAGCTCACCCACACGCCCCTGGATCTGGGGCGCCCCTGTTGGGTGTGGGAGATTGTGCTCGCTCTTCTGCTTCTCTGAATCCCGGGCCAGAACATTTGCCAGCCTCTTCTGTAGGTCCCCATTGCTAAGGGGGGATGAAGGTAAATG
The DNA here is from genome assembly GCA_032199065.1 of Smutsia gigantea. Classification (NCBI taxonomy): domain Eukaryota; kingdom Metazoa; phylum Chordata; class Mammalia; order Pholidota; family Manidae; genus Smutsia; species Smutsia gigantea. The sequence continues at coordinate 336,310 of JAVSCE010005688.1, forward strand.
ACACGGGAGTGCAGTCTGCCCTTCCCTCACCTTCACTTCCTTCTACCGGACCACCTGCCAACACACGACTCCAGACCCAACACCAGTGGCAGAGACAACAGCCTCCATGGATTTCTCCAGCCTCCCACAGATGCAAAAAAAAAAAAAAAAAAAAGACCAATTCCAATAAACAACCCTGACAGCATACAGCTAACTGACGTTCTGCCTCCCAAGCAAACCTTAATCGATACACCGCACGGAGCACATAGGAAATGCTCGCTAAAGGGCACATACGCATAATTTAAGCATGACCAGTGGTTGAAACTACTGTCTTTTGGTTCTGGTCCAAACTCCACCTTGGGGAAATCATTCAGTCCTTCCGAGACTCAGTCTCCTCAGCTGTAAAACGGCCATGACAGTGCGATCTGTATCGTGGGCCTGTGGAAACGGTTACATGGGTTTTAGGTGAGAACACAGTGCCTGACACTGAAAGTATGAGGGAGAAAAACCTTTATGTCTCATTCTAATTCTTGGGTTTAACATTTGGAAACCCCTCACGAATAAATAAAAGCTTCATCTTTCAAACTATCTTTGCCAATAATGAAACATTTTTGTCTCCATGTGGGTTATTGTTATTTATCGATTGGCTTAGAACTTAGCTATGAAAGAAGGATGCTGTGCATTCGACCCCTTCAGCACCCTCCCCCCAACATAGGATTCAATAAATGCCAGTAATAATCCTTTACTTCTGTAAGGGTTCCATAGGACCCTTTTCTCAGCATTAACTCATGTGCCACCCGCCACCTCCCACCCATACGACTGTGACACAGACTGCAGCAGAACTCAAAGTACTTGGGTTTTCATTTTGGCTGTGCCAACCAGTTTCGGTCTCCCACAGATCTGGAGAGAAGGACCTTGTAAGAACACATGCATTTGAAGACAAGGCAAATCTGAAAAGATAAGCAGAACAACAGAACTAAATTCTGAAAAATCTCAGAGTCTACAACTGGGAACCTTGGATCCTTTGCCCTAGACTGGGCTGAAGCTGACCTTTGAGCTCTCTCTCGGACATCAGAACTGTTCCTTGGAAGTTTCCACTGACCTGGAACAATCGTCAGCTGGCCCCTGAGCAGTCTGCAGTGTATTAACAAACAGGCGGAGCGCAGCAGAGAAAAGGGAGGGCACTAACTGTTTAGAGTCAGCATCTGCGTTTTACAGTTTTGTTATTTTTTTAACATACATACATATGTGTTCAAAAATGCATGAACAACATAAATTCATGTGTACTCTTGGCATTTTTTAGTTCCACATTTTATTTCTCTTTTTTCCCTTTTTTTTCCTTGATTCCCACCTCCCTTCCTCTTCCCTACTCTCACTCTAATAATGCACGTTAATAACCTATTGTATTTTTCTCCATGGTCATATAATCAAGTACAAATACACATATTTTCACATACACACTTGTCCTACTCATACTTCAAGGAAATTCTTCTACAACCAGAGATATAGTACAGTCTCATCCATGCTTCTCAAAGCTATGTAACAGCCCCATGATATGAAACTATGATAATTTATATGGGCAGTCCCTGAATAATGAGAATTCACTAGGTTTCCAATTTTTCACCGCCTCAAGTGTTATTGCAATAAATAACCTCATACACATGTGCTTATATAGTGGCAATTTTATTTGTATAGGATAGATTTCTGAGTATGAAGGACTGGGCTCAAAGGCTCTATGTACTTTTAATTTAATACATGTTGTTACATGGATTTCCAAAAAGGCCATAACAATTTACATTTCCAGCACCGTGTGTGGGAGTGCCCAATTCTTGCATCCCCAACAGCAATAAATGGTATGTCTTTTTAACTTTTTTCTTGTTTGAACATTGGGAAGGGATAACTCCTTGCTATTTACATTTACATTTCCTGATAGGCATTTGAACTTGACCTTTGCACATGTTTGTTGAGTATTTGGACTTGTGTTCTGTGTCCATGCAGGTATTCCTGTCCTTTTTCCCTTTTTTCTTTTGGGGTATTTTGTCCCAATCCTGTCAATTTTTTAAGAACTCTAGATATATTAAAGTATTGATCATCTGTCTTTCATCAGCATTGCAGTTATTTTTTTAAAGCTCTCATTTCTCCATTAATGTTGTTTAACCATTTATAATAACTTTATATGTAATCAAAAAGCTTAAGAATATCTTACTGTCTCTAGAGTATATGTATAGCCAGCTAAATTTCTTATAGAATTTTTATTATTTATTTATTGGGTTTATAAACATTTCATAAATTTTGTACTTTGGGAGTGGAACTTTTCCTTTTTTCTTTGGTGGTTATTGATAAAATAGAGAATAGTTACTGACATTTGTATATTCACCCAACTACTTGGCAAATTCCCCTCCCATTCTAATAGTTTTGTAACAAAGTCTCTTAGGTTATCTAGGTACACAATCACAGAGTCAGAAAATATGATAACATTATCTCATATTTTATAAGTTGTTCAATATTCTTTTCTGATTGCATTCATTAATTGTATTGAAATCATTCAACATTCCAAACAACACTGAATATCAACAATGATGGACAGCAATATCTATTCCTGATTTTAATAGAAAGTTTTTAACAAATGCTTATTAGATTCTTTTAAAATCTATTGATGGAAGGATATAATTTTTCTCCCATAATTTGTTAGTAAATGTTCTGCTATTGAATCACCTTTTGCATTTTTAGAAGAAAACCATCCTTGATAATAAGATGCATTGCTATAGATGTGTCGCTATGATTTCACTTAGAATTTCTGCAATTATATTTGTAAGTAAGATAGGTATACAGCGTTTTCTTCATATTATTTATATCAGGTCCTGGTATTGAAGTTCTATGTACTTATAAAATGACTTGAAGAAACATTTTTTTTCCAATGGCCTGGAATAGTTCAAACAACATACAAAAAAATAGCCATTCTTTAAAACTTTAAATAAAACCCATTAGTGAAATATACCATTCTGAAAGCATTTTTAAAAGTGATTTTTAAAGTCACTATTCCATTATTGTCTGTGGTAATTGGTCTATTGACGTTTTCTACCGCCTCTAGAGTAAGTTATATTTTACTAGAAAATTCTCTACTTCCTGTGTTTTGACAAATATTTTCTACAAAGGGATAGACATTTTAGGCCTATGGGCCATATAGTCTATCACTACGCAACTCAACTCAACCATTGCAGCACAAACTCGGCCATAGACAATATGTAAATGAATGGGCATGGCTGGGCTTTAAAACTTTATTTATGGACACCGATTTTTTTAATTTTATATAATTTTCACAAATCACATAATACCATTCTTTAACTTTTTAACTGTTTAAAAGTGTAAAAATTGCTTATGTGTCATACAAAAAATATGCAGTGGGCCAGATATCACCCATGGATTTAGTTGGCCAACACTTGCTCTAGATTTTCAAAGTGTTCCCTGTGTAAGTGTGTAGTATATCCTCAAAATTCTTAATCTTACAAGTAAAAATGTAATACTACCATTCTAATTTCTTCAGTTTCTCTATTTTTGCTTTATTAATTTCTAGTTTTGCCTTTTTTTCTTGCTCTATTGTCCTTAATCAGACTTACTAGGAATTTATCTGGTTTTCTAAGAACCAGTTTATTAATTTATCCTTTATCCTTTTTCGTTTTATATTTGATTATTCTTGACTTTTCTCATTCATTATTCGCTTCCCCAAGTCCTTTGGTTCACTTCTTTGACCTCTTCCTCAAGGTAAAGATGAGTAACCATGTTTTTTCTTTACTATTGAAAGTAGCTAAGGCTAAAATATTTATTCTAAGCACACCAGTCACTTGTCTCTGCTATGGGTTGAACTGTGTCCCCCAAGACGTTTACGTCCTAACCTTTGGTACCTGCTAATGTGACCTGGAAATAGGGTCTTTGCAAATGTAAGCAAGTGAACATGAGGTCCTCCTGAATGAGAGTGGCCCTAACCCATATGACTGGTATCCACAAAAGAAGAAGCAAACAAACACAGACGCAAATTGAGAGAGAAGTCGACCATGTGAAGATAGAGGCAAAAATGGAAGTTATGCTGCCCCAGCCAAGGAATGCCTGAGACTACCAGACCCTGGAAGAGGGGCTGAGAAGGGGGTGTGGCCCCTCCACGCTGGGATGTTACACTTCCAGCCTCCAGAACTGAGAAACCAAAGGTCTGTTGTTTGAAGCCACACAGTGTGCAGTATTTTGTTACGGTAGCCCTAGGAAACGAATACAAAATGTCCTTAGAACTGAATGTTGAGTGATCTGTCTTGTTTACGTTGCCTTCTAAATGGGCTGCAGTTTCTCTTTTTTTTTTTTTTTGTAGGTTAATGGTAACCTAAAACTATGTTTCTTGATATTCTAAGTAATCAAGATTTTTTTATCATCTTTTTATCCTTCTTCAATATACAGAATCATGATTGAAGAAGTGGGCCTGTAAAATCTCTGTTTTATTTGTAAATATTTCCTTTGTATCCAAATTTATGATTGATTTTTATAAATACACATGTACACATAATTATGTGCATGTATGATCTGTGTTAATGTTTATGTTCTTAAGTAGCTTTTGTCTAACGTACCTATATAATTTTGAAAAGAGAAGTACTGAAGTTTCCCACTATCATTGTATGTTTAGCAAACTTTCCTGATATTTCTTAGCATTTCCCCTTTATATATTTAATGGCTCTGATTTCATTTATACAAAAATATGTAACTTTTACATTTTTTAATAAATCACAGATCTTTTTCATTAAATTATTTCCCCCCACTCTGTTTAGTATTTTTAATCTGCAATTTCATCTTGTGTGGTAATATCCCTACTATTGATTTTATTTTTCTGGTTCTCTTTGCCCATCTTCCAGCCTATCTTTCAAAATCAGGTGCATATATAATTGTATTAATTTTAGTCTGTGTTCCATTTTTCCTTATTTTCCTTAGTTCACTTTCACCCAAAATGAAAAACTTAAAATAACGTAGATTCACCATGTGTTCCTTCTCCATTCTGTCCACTTGTCTCACTCACATGAGGAAATCATTATTTGAAATTTACAGTCCCTTGCCTTTTAAATATAATAATATAGACATATAGATAGAGATACAGATGTGATAGTAGTAGGAAGCGGGGCCTTTGTGAGGTGATTAGGTCATGAGGATGGAACCCTCATGAATGGGATTAATTCCCTTATAAGTCGCTAAAAAGATCAGAACTCTCCCCTTGCACCTGGTGAAGGCACTGTGAGGAGGCGGCCATCTGTGCACCAGGAAGCGGGCTCTCACCAGACACCCGATCTGGTCCTCCCAGCCTCTGGAACGGTGAGAAATAAACTTCTGTTGTTATAAGCCACCCAGTCCATGGGATTCTATCAAAGCAGCCTGGACACACTAAGACACACACACATACACCCAAATTCTTTTCTGACTGATGCTTCCACGACTCTGTAAGCCCTTTCAGTCTGTAGACCCAAGGCCTTCTTGATCACAAGGAAATATTTGTTATTTGCTTCCTGACTTCCCTTTTTCTACTAATTAGAGCATCTGTTATTCTCATGTTAGGTTTCATGGCTCTATTCTCTAAACCTTTATTATTTTTCCTCTATTTCCCATTTCTTCACATTCTCGTTCATCACTTGGAGAGAAATTTCTTCCATGTGCACTTCCAGGCCAGCTATTTCTGACTTAATAGTGCTCATTTTGCCTGAACTTATCTGTGGATGTAGGAAGTGCTTTCAGCTCCAAAAAGCCATTTCAGACTGCACTTGAATCTTGTTAAGGGCACTTATTTTTTCTGTCCAAATTGTCATGTCTCCTTCGATAGCTCTTTCTGTGGCTGTGTTCAGTGTGCTCTGTTGGATCTTGCTATCTCTGGTTTGGACATGCTGTGATTCTTCTTGATAACTAGGACTCAGATGTTGTCGTTAGAATACGCTACCAGGTCACAGTCCGTAAGTGGAGGAAAGCAAAACGGTCCTCTGCAGCAGACTCCCTATCCCTCGGGAGCCGGGATGACTAAGCCCATGCTTTTAACTACTCCTTAGACCTGGCACACACACGTGGAGGGCCATCAAACTTCCACCCCAAATCCACAAATCTCTGGGCCAAGCTCTTCTTGCCATCTTCATTTCATAATCCTTCCTCTGCTCTTTGTCCTCAGTAGCTAGACATTTGCCCAGCCCACAGAGCAGAAAACTCTATACAAGTTTTCTCCAACAGGACTCCCACAGAGCCCATAGCCTCATTTCCACGCAGTAAACTGCAGGCCCCAACTAGTTGACTCAAAAGAGGATGACACATTGGAGCTGACTGATACTGAATGGAAAAGAGAGTTAGGTTCATGTTGCAATCTTTCTAGAACCCCCATCTAGAATCAGCATCTTCATCCAGCCACACATCCTAGTGAACTTGTTTCCTCCACCACAAGGCAGAAGATCTACAGAAAGATCATCAGCTTTGGAGTCAGAGATCTATATTCAAATCTGCTCCTTATAAGGGCAGTCTCGTGCATGCTATGTAGTCAGTATTTCTGAACCTCAGTCCCTCACTTATAAGACAGTATTAATTATGCAGAGTAAATGAAATAATAAATTTAAAGCACTTTGCCCAGTGTGTGCATTATATGATCGTTTTTGCAGAAATGTCCCTTTCCCTTGTAAATTCATTTTCGAGAAGTGATAGTTAATCTGTTGGCCTCCCTCTTGGTCTGACATTTCAGTAACATCTGTTCTTCTCAATCACCATTCCTTATTCTTGTTCTTACTCAATCCATCATCTTGAAGTAACTAGGTTAATGGTCAGTGTTGCAGACATCTTGTGTCCCAGCTCTTTCCTGGGTATAGAAACGGTGCTTTACAAATTTTGAAAACCATGTATTACAAAGAGGGAATCACTCCTGACCTCAGGCATACAGTTAGAGGCTAGACTGGAAGAGGATGCTCAGAAATCAGCTCTGACAACAAAGCTGACAGCATTAAGAACATAATTATCCTTTTAAAAGTTATCATGTAATTGGACCTCTAATGTTGCTTGAATGTAGATTAATTTGCTCCACTGAGATCTTTAAGAAAAAGTGATATCCCCAGAGCTCTTCAACAAAGCCAAAAGAATTTTTAATTGAAACAAATTACGTGAAGAGGTTCTGCCTTATGAAAGGGAAAAATATGTGGCAAACCTTTTTGGGATAATTAAAGTGAAAGACATCAAAGACCTGTTAATAAGGGCCCTAAAACTAATGAAACGAAGAGTCATATCTGTGTCCAAATTTTGGGAATATTCACCTCTGTGTCAAAAGAGGTCTGTCTCTTATTTCCTGTACCCTCTCCCAGTAGACAATGGCAATAGTTTACTTTGCATCAGAAAAATTCTGGGTAGACTCATCTCTAGGTTACCTGGGTAGCCTGAGAATTCATTACTAGTACCATTTACACAGATTATTGAATTACTTACAATCTTGCAGTTAGTAAATGATGGATCCAAGATTCAAAATAGGCTTCTGACTCCCAGCCCATTCTTCTATAGGAATGGAAAGGATAGGACAAACCAAGCCGTTTGGCAAAATGTCAGAGGTTTAAAAAATAGAAACAAATCTGAAAAATATCTTCTCAACTCAATAGTTTGGCCGAAATGGCCAAACTAAAAAAATTGAATTATTTTAATTCACATTTTCATGAATCAATAATACATCAAACAAAAAAGTATTTATTGAGTGCTTACTATGTGAAAGATGCTATGATGGTGACAATTAAAAACAGGAAAGAGTAGTTTTTCCCTTGAAGTGTTTGCAATCTTCACTAGGAATAACGAGCCTCTTTTATTGATCCTTATTGCTACCACTGGCCTTGAGAACCATGTATGCAGCTGCGTAGGAGGGGATTCCAAAGAAACAGGCAATAAGAAGCAAATGGAAAAGGAGAGAAACAAACCAATGTAGAAAGTCTGTTTTTTGCCCACAAACCCACTTCCCTCCTTACTTCCACCCTAAACGTGGGTGTGCACAAACACATACACACACTATCAGATGTTTTGCTACTAAAATTGAGTGGAAGGAGAGATTACACAGGGAGGACATTTCCTGATGTCACGGAAAATGTCATCCTTGATAGAGCGGCGGGAGGACTCTCTACAGTGCAACCCTGCAGGCTCTGCCTGTCCAGAGCCAGCTTCTGACAGCTGGGCCAGAGCTTCAGCCCACCAGGCCTTTTCCCTGTGTTTTTTACTAACTTGGATCACTAATGATTCTTCAAATGCTCTGTGCAAACAAACAAAAGAGCTTCTGCACCCAGCAATGAAACTGCTACTAGAGGGAAATTATGCAGAAGGAGAAATTTATAGATTTCCTTGTTTTCTTAGAGCATAATTTGAATTGTTAGAGGCGTGACAAATTAGGAGGGAAAAAAGCAGAAGCCAACATGGAAGATGGCTGGGAGGCATCATTTTGAAGATGACTAACGTGCATTTGACACAGAGGGAAAGAATACAGGAAAGTGTTATCAGCCCTAAAAATAAATGCAGGGGCCACAAGTAAATATATAACTGAGTGTTCGTATAAAAAGTGTTGAGAACAGGCGGTGCCTGTAACCATAGAATACTACTCAACAATGCACGGGGAACTATTGATACACACAATTACCTTCACAGAATTATGCTGACTGGAAAAAGCCGGTCTCGAATGTTTACAAACTATATAATTTCACTTATATAAACTGCTTGAGATGGGAAATCATAGAAATGGATAACAGATTAGTGGTTGCCAGAGGTTATGGTAAGGGTGGAGACAGGGGAGAAGTGCTGTAGTTATAAAAGGGCAACAGGGGATTTGTGGGTGATAAAAGGGTTGTGTGTCTTCACTGTATCAATGTCGATATCCTAGCTGTGGTACAGTTTTATGGTTTTACAAGATGTCACTGTCAGGGTAAACTGTGTAAAGAGTACACAGGGTCTTTCTGTATTATTTGTTACAACTACATGTGAATCAACAGTTATCTCAAAATAAAAAGTGTAACTTAAAAAAAAAGAGGTATAGTCCCAGAAAGAATTGCCTAATGGAATTCAAAGTGGTTGACTTAGAGGTAGATGTCAAGGGTGGAGAAGGATAGCAAAAGGCATTGCTCATTTTCATGAAAAGCATTGTAGAACCATCTAAATTTGTTGACTTGTATGATTAAAATTAATTTTTTTAAGTGCTGAGAGATACTATTGTGATGAAGGAGACTAAAATGGAATGGATGGACTTGTGAGGCCTTACCTTTTTTTAGTGGGAAAAAATTATTACCATTTATTGATCATTTGCTATTTGCCAACCACTGTGCTGAGCATTTCACAAACACACTCTCATTTAACAACCCTCAAGAAAATCTATAACATAAGTGCTCTTTCCCTTTTTTTCAGGCATGTATAATTGAGGCTCAAAGACTTTGAGGGATTTCTCCAAGTCACCTAGCTGGTAGGTAGCATGGTCCCACCAGGCACGCAGACTACAGGGACCGTGTCCTTAAGGATATCCTTAGGGGAGGGACATACCAGCTGCCAGTGTCTCGTGGGGCCCAAACCTACTCCCGGGTAGAGGGGAAGAACTTGCGGGAGGGGCAAGACTGGCCTTAAAATCAGATAAATCTGGATGTGAAGCCAAGCTCCACGAATTGTAGTTAGATGACTTGGACAAGTGCCATAACCAGACTGCCTCTGCTTTCTCACCTACAATGTAGGAACGACAGTACCACCCACCTCAGAGGATTGTTGGTAGAATTCAATGAGATGACGCGTATTAAGTGCGGGGCATAGTGCCTGACAGGCAGCTCTCAAAAGGGAGGACTCCTATGGTTATTATTAATTTTGATGCTGCTGTTTCTCAAACCCAGGTTCAGGTACTGCTCTTCCTCCAAGCAACATCCAGAAACCGTTGAACTTTCCTTTAAGATGACCCTGAGCAATGTCATTTTATCAAATGAGAGAACAGGAAGGAAAGGCTGACTTTCATAAATGACATTAGTCAGGAAACCACCAGGGAATCTGTGATTGATGAGTTAGTATCCAGGAGATCCAAAGGGGAAAAAAAGGTTTCCTGGTTAAGCAGCTACTGCTTTTATTTTGTTTTGTTGTTTTTAAGAGAAACAGATCAAACATGCAGAAAAGGCAAAGACTATTGTAACACCCAAGTTCCTATGTCCCAGATTCAACCAATATCAACATCCTTCCACATTTGCTTCATATCCTTTTGTCAAGAAATAAAACATTACAAATGCCAGAGAAATATCCTCCCATCCCATCTCTCTCATCCTCCCCCCTCCTTCCCTCCCCAGGTGTTAGCTTCCCAAGGCAGCTGGGGACAGGCCCAGATCTCCAGGCTGTGACTCAGGCAGGTCGTTACCTGTCGTAACTGCAGACACCACATATACATCCATTACCAAGAGCCGTTCTTCGAGCTTTTGCCCAATGTCAAGCATGGAGGAGGGCTCCAATATTATCCTCCTAATAAGATCTTCCATAAAAATGGGATGACAGACATTGAGGGAGACATGTGTCCTGATTTCTCTTTGAGGCATCCCCGGCCACGTGTTTGGATGAGGGCTAACTCTGCCATCGGTCTACCGGGCCCAGCCGATGGGAACCCCCCTGTGGCCGCAGCAGTTCACTCCAACGTGTGATCTGAGTTGGGCCAAGTGAGCCTAGCCCCAGGATTTTTTTCTGCAGCTAACAGGAAAGGAATGCTGCCTAGCTGCTGGAGTGGGAAGATGTGAGTCTAATGCTAACGGGGGGCACCACACACAGAGCACCTGCCTGGGGACCCAGGCAGCCCAGAGAAGAATCATCACTGAGCGACACCACCAAGTCCTGGGATCAAACGGTGCTGCTGAAAGGTGTACCACGGGGCGAGCCAGTAAATCTCCTTGTTATGCTGAGTTCTGTTTGAGTTTAATTTCTGTCCCAAGTGATGCAAAGGAAAATAATCAATGAGCACTGCAGGAGGTAACAGCAAGCGCATGTAGGCAGTACTCGCCATGAACAATGAAATCTAAGTCTTTTACTTGTAGAAACTCATTTAATCCTCACAAGAATCCTCTAAGACACAGGTTCTATGGCAGTCCTAAGTTACAGATGAGAAAACTGAGCACAGAGAAGAAACTTGCTCAGGAACACCAAAGTATTAACGATGGAGCTGTGATTCAAATCCAGGAAATCTGAGCTGTAATCTCAATTGTTAACAACTGCTATGTAATTCAGAAAATGGTTATAGGAACTTACAATAAAAGAAAAAATGTGAGCCTTGGTCATGAAAGAGCCTTGTGGAGCATATTTCAGGATCTGGCTAATGATTAAGAGCTCTAGAATCAGATAAGTTGGGCTCAAACTACAGCTCTGCAACTTACTGTTTATGTGACTGTGGGCAAGTTATTTACTATCTCTGAGGCTGTTTCTGCATCTGTAAAATGGGGGTAAGAATCTCTAACTCACAGCATCCCTTTACAGTTTCAGTGAGATCATGTACACATGTGCTTAGCGGGATGCCTGGCACAAAGAAATTCCCAATAAATGGTCGGCACTATCAGTAACATTATTAACTTCAAAACAGAGTAAGAACCAAGGAGCACGCTGCTTATTGGTGCTGCAAAGATCAAGGCCATTTGGCTGGATCATTTAAGCTGTCTGTCCCTCCAGAGGTAAGAAAAGAAGCCATGGAGGCCAATAGAGACCATCCATCACTTTCCCCTTCCGAGCAGCTAGAGTAATTTTTCAGCCACCAGAATAATACAGATGTTCAACCTGCTGATAACTTGATCCTAATGAGAACTTTCATCCACAACGTTGGAATCGCAAGGGGGAAAAAAGCAGAAATGAAATAGCAATTAACCTTTGGTTTTGAGCTTTATTCGCTCCTGCCCAACATGGGCCAGTTGCCATAGAGATGGCACCTACGTGATCTGCAGATGTGACCAGAGCCACCTGGGGCCTCCGAACCAGCCTTCTCTCCGTGTGGCTTCAGGATAATTAACAATCTGCTGAAAGAGAATTAAAGTTGTTCTGAAAGTCTCATCCAAAGCTGACTTGAATGGAGGCATAAGAGAAGGAGGAAGGCGAGGAGGACATGGAATTAGATGAAAATTAAAGAACACACACTACTGTACCTGACTCTGAAAAAAAGGCCAGTCTCTTTCATCCAGGACATCCCAGAGCCTGACTGTCCACAACTTAGGAGGGACTGATGTGAGGAGGAGAAGGAATGAGGGGTGGAAAAATGTGCTGCTTCTCTTAGAAGGGGTCCTCTTAGCTTGGGATTGCGAGCAAGCCTCTCTGAGCCAGGGAAGGTAAAGGGGAGAAGGGCTTAGCTAAGGTGGCTTTCTACTCTAGTCTCTCATAAAGCGGGTGGGATGAGGCCATGCAAAGCCAGTGGGTGGCACGTGGTTTCCCGGCCCAGGTCACACCAGCAACAGTGTGGGAATAACGATATGACCATGACAGCAAGTGTGAACAAACTGGAGGCTACCCAACAAGCCCGGCCCCTGGAACCTCACCTCCCTTCAGGAACTCCATTCCCCACTTGCCCGGTAGATTACTCTGCAGCCCGATCGCGTGGGGTCTGCACCTGTCTCCACCACCCAGCTAGAGCACTGCCCCTTTCTTTCCTTTCGACTCAGCACTCACAAAACCAAGGTCAGGCAGATAATTAAGTTATTTCCCCCTCCAAATCTAAGAGCTGTTAATTACCCAAGACAGTCCTAATCACTATTAGAGAGCAAAGTAGCGTCTGACTTAAGTGGATTCTAATTAAAACTTGAGTAGTATCTCCTAGAGCAGTGACTTCGAAAGCTTTTTTTTTTCATACACACAGATACATACTGTGCTAGACACTGGGGATAGAGCTAAAAGCAAGACACCAAATTCCCTGCTCTTGTGAAGCCTAATGCCAAATTGACAAGATTATTCCGGCAAGTAATAAATTCTGTGAAGAAGTCATTCATAATAGATGATGACGTCAGGAATGATGGGGGGAGCTATTGTAGGAAGCATATTCCCCGGGGTCCTCTGCTAACGTTTCCTCCTCAGTGATGCCTTCCCTGACTACCTGCCTACAATAGCTCCCCCCATCATTCCTGACGTCATCATCTATTATGAATGACTTCTTCACAGAATTTATTACTTGCCGGAATAATCTTGTCAATTTGGCATTAGGCTTCACAAGAGCAGGGAATTTGGTGTCTTGCTTTTAGCTCTATCCCCAGTGTCTAGCACAGTGCCAGACAGAGCAAATACTTAATATTCATTTGTTGGCTGAACGAGTGAATGTTCCCATAGGCATACTCAGTTCATGTGCAACTTACAGCAAACCAGTTATCATTCTACGTCTTTCTTTCCCTCTCTAGAAGTATTTCAGAAAGTGTGCATAAGAGTGACAGAATTATCAAACTATTTATTCTTTCTTTCAGCAGATTTCTATTGAATGTTTACTACATGCCAGGTACTGTGCTAAGTGCTGGCAGTAAAATGGTAAATAAGCCACATAAGGCCCTGGCCTTATGGCTGTTCCATTATAGCAGTAAGCATAGCTGTTGCACATTGATATATCAATAAAAGGTGAAATCTGGTCATTAGCTATGGAGGAAACCAAGGGGTGATGTGATGGAAAGTGACCAAGGACAGTGAGTGCAGGACGCCCTTTCAGTGCAGGGGGTCAGACAAGGCCTCTCCCACTAGGTAACATTAGAGATCCTGTTAGCAAAGAGCTGGGATAAAGGAATTCTAGGCAGAAGGAAAAGAAAACACAATTTCCCTGAGATGGGAAAAAACTCAGTACTTTCTAGAGCTCGGTGGGTAGTGGCGGGGGGAGAGAAAGAGACATCAATGGAGAGGTGTGTTCATTTAATGTCTGGCCAGGGAAGGGATTTACACTTTATTTTTAGTCCAATGGGAAGGTGCCAGCAGATGTAAGCAGAAGAATGATGTCATGTGATTTACATGTTAAGAAAATTGCCCTGGCTGCTGCATGGAGATGGAAAGGAAGGGCGGGAACACATGTGGAAGAGCAGAAAGGGGCGACTGCAGTGAGATACTGGTTCATGCTTTGTCCTCGCCTGGCTGCAAAGACAAAGAAGACAAGTAAAGATGACCTCACCTCATATATATTTTTATTAAATTTTTAAATAAATCATTCCCAAATCTGTGGTCTTCATTGTAGTCCCAAAACGTGTATCATATGGACTAGGACACACAAGTACCCCAGGACATAATGACTGGGGACTGCTTCTCAGAGAAATTTGCCCTGGTGGGCAAGAGAGTCAGGAAGCCCGGGGCTTACACATATTCACTTTTGGTCCTGTAGGTAAGACTACTTTGCCTTCCCCTCCTGGCCTGGTAGTGGGTTTGTCACTCTCATGACCGCACACAAACCTGGGGCCCGACCTCAGCAATGTCACTTGCACCATGTCCCTTCAGGGCAGAGTCCGTGGCTGTTGGACTCCATTGCCAGCACTTTCAGGGGATCAGTGCTACCTAAATGAACCCCTGGTGACCAGCAGGCTGCACCCAGCCACACTGAGACAGAGCGGGGGTGGACTGTGCTTTGCCATCGCAGCCATCTGCTTCCTGGGATTGTTCAATCTTGTGATTTTCAACCTAACTGCACAATTAGAATCACTGGTAGCTTTAAAAAAAATAATGTTGCAGAGCTAAAAGTCTCTGGGTTCAGAGATCATTATGCTTTTAAATCTCCCCAAGGGATGCTAACGGTTTGAGAACCACAGGCCCTGACCCAACTGTTTGACCTATCACAGCCTTCCTTACTTAGGCCTCTGTGGACCTTCTGCTTCCCAACTGTCACTCCAGTGTTGGGCTTTGATAAAGGTCCACATCCCAGCAGGCTCTAACAACTACCATTTATTTGGTGTTCACCAGATGCCTGGCACGGTGATCAATATCTTGCCAATGTCACTTTATTTTGTCCTCATAACTCCCTCTGAAATAGCAGCATCAAGAGAGGCTGAGAAAACGCAGTCTCAAAGAAGTAACATGTACAAGGTCACAGAGCTAATGGGGGACAAGTCAGGATTCACACTCAGGTCTTATGATTGCCTAGCCCATGCTCTTCATTGCTAAGCGATTGTAACACCGTCCCTCAGAGAAACCAAGCTTTCAACCCCAGTCCCACTCTTTACTAGCTGTGTGACTTGGATCAACTTATTTAACTTCTCTGAATCCCAGGGCCCTCTCTGTAATGAGTTTTGTGCCCATCCTAACCCTCCCCTCCCCCATACTTCTCTGCTAAAAATTATTAGTTTTCAAAAGCATTGCATCTCCCTGCTCCCTCTGTTGGTATCTTTATGGCACAGCCATCTCACCATAGAACCCTTCAAATCTTAGCCACAGACCCCCAGCATTAGCCCAAAGTTTAGCCCAAAGTAAGCAATCAATGTCCATTGAATTGAATGGTGTGGCCTCTCACTGGGATATGACACATAATTTGGAAATTTGGGTTGCGCTCTGACATTCAGCCAAACCCCCCACCATGAGCGGCACTGACCCTCATTGATCTCTCCTATCAGGCCACCCGGGGCACTCAGTGAAAAACGGCAAAGGGAAAGCTGTCTGTGTGACCCCAGTGACTAATTTAGGAGGATTGATTATATTTGCATAACTTTGCATATGTTCTACATCAATGTCTGATATGTTTATTTAAGGCAAAGAAGTTGCAGATATAGAATACCAAAGATAAGAGTATTTTCCCACAATATATAATGCAAATGTGAGAAAATCCTGCAACTCTACAGCTCTCATCCACATTGCAGCCAAAGTTGGGGCTTCCATATTATTAAAAGGTGACTTTTGTTAGCGTGAGAAGGAGGGTAAGCCTAGGTCAGAGGTGAAGATAAAAATCAAGAAGCTTAACCAGCATCCCTTATCTCTACCCCTACCTTTTCACTACTATGAAATGTGAAGACTACAGGAGAGAAAGATATGGGATTACTTCTTCACTCCAATTGACTTGCAAAGTACCAAGGCAGTATTTGCAGTCTGGGGGCCTTTGTATTAGAGAAAATGAACCATCTCTTCCACCTCAGAAGCGATTTTTCTTTAAAATCTTTTGTGAGATGACAAATGCTTAATATAATAATAATAGTACTTCATAATACTGATTCTTGTCTTCACTCATTTATTCATTCAATAAACATTCATTAAGCACCCACCAAGTACCCTTACCCCCTTCACTGTGCTTCTGGGGTTACCAGGGAGACTATGATACGATTCCTATAGATACAAAATTCTTAGCCCAAAGAGACAAAAAAATAGAACTTTTTACTACATGAACTTGAGCAGCTTCATTCTTCTAGCCTCAGTTTCATTATCTGAAAAAGGGAGAATAAAATGCCAATTTTCCGTGGTTAGTGTAATAGAATAAAATATTTTCAGTGTGGCTTCTGGCACACAGTAGGTACTCAATGAATGAGAGTCGGCATCCACGATTATTATTGCTGTAAGGAAATACAAGGAAGGTGCTGTGGAATCACAGAGGAGGGGGCACCTAAGTCTGTGGGACCGTGCGGCGGGCGGGTAAAGGCACTGTGTCACCAAGTAACATCAGACTTCAGGGTTTTATAGCATCACAGTTTATGTACCACTTAGCAACTCCTGAATGTCTATTAACTTGTCATTTGGAGACCTCAGCTCAGGGCTCTGTGACTCTTCCTGTCCACCATGACATCTGATGTCTAACTCTCTGCTTTCCTTGATGGACATGGGGGTCTGCTAAGGAGAAAAATAGAGCAAAATTGAGAGTACATAATCATTAAAATTAATTGCTCACAAACATTAGAACCCAGATACCCATTGCAATCATGAAATATGGATAAGGATTTGCTGAAAGCCATTTATATTAAATTACTTTTATAATAATATTTAACTTTCAAGCATTAAATATTTAGTGCTCCTTTCTGTCATTTGCAAAGAAAATTCCAGCTGTTTCACAGCTAGAGGACTCCATGCCTGTCCTGTCTGAGAGCCTCTGGAGCGGATCATCAGATCAGCAGCTCTGAGAGTTGAAACCAGCAGATGCCAGTGACTTAATATCAGCCAACTCTGATTCATTCAACAAAAACCAACTGAAGCCCTTGGTGTTCCAGATACCAGGATATAAAAATATATAAAGCATGATCCCTGAGCTCCAAAACTAGCAAGAATAGACAAATACAAAAAACTAGTAATTGCAAAGTATTGCCTACATTTCCCCCACACTCATCTCCAACAAAATAACCTAATAGATTTTGAAGGGCATCTTGCTCTTTGTCATCTCTGTGTCTCAGCCCATGCTACCGCACCTGCCTAAACAGCCCCCCTTTGCCTGATCACCTCCCAGTTCTCCTTAGGGATTTACTTCAACTGATACTGGTGTCATCAATTCCAGGAGGATTTTCTGGGCAACAGGATTTCCCCGGACACCTGTCCTACTAACCCTCCACCTACACTTTGCATACTTCAGTCATAATGCCTATCACACGGTCCTGCAATTGTTGATTCTTTGCTGAATCTCCTCCACCAGCCTGTGAGCTACTTGCATGGAATTCATGGTTGAACCCCTGAGGCCCTGCACAGTGCCTGATGCAGAGTGAGTAGGTGTTCAACAAATAAGATGCTGTTGGTCGTAATTTGCAGTTAATCACTATCTGTGAGTAAGATATTGTCATCATTTTCCATATGGAAAACAAATAAGAGCCAGGTTCTAACCTGTGCTGGGGATGTTAGCTACCAGTCCAGTTCACACTCTCCTTCCAGACCTCAGCCCTTGCCCCCCACCACCCCATGGCCCCCTCGTCTGCATGGGAGCTCTTAGCCCTTAATAAGGAAGAAACACTCAAGTCCCGACCCTGAGAGCGCTCCTGTTCGGCCTTAAACTGCAGCCCAGACAAGCCACCCGGGTCGCTCTGCCTGTCGCAGCACAGAAAATTCCAACCATCACACGCTGATGACATTGCACCCACCACTGGGGGCACAAATGCGTGCTGGCTGGGAGGAGGCCTGACTGCCCAGCAAGTCCACTTGTTCCTTGCTTTAAAGTGATCCATCACTTACTCAGATTTCAGTGAAATGGCCTGAAACAGAGAAGAAAAAAAGAGCGAGAGCTTGGGCACAGTAGATTAGAGGCTAGTCTCGGCAGTGGCACTGAGCAGGCAGGCACGTGAGGAGCAGCAGAGCCCCTGGGGCCCTGGGCTTCTCAGCCAGGAGGCAAGAGGCACCGGGTGATTGGGTCTCGGGAGGCATCTGCGGCTTGGACTCCTGCAAGGCTTCAGCTGCAGTCCTTGCTGGGCACTCAGGGCCTCTTCAATTCGAGGTCATTCCTGGAGCCCCACCCTCAACCTCTGGAGCACTGGTCCTCTGGCTCATTTCAGGCAGCCCTCCTTCGGCAACTGCAATAACTATACATCAGAAACCTTTCACCCATTCTCATTCTCTAACCCAGCAATTCCACCTTTGGTAATCTATCCTAATGAAATAATCCTGAATACAAAAATAGCCTTAAACACAAAGATGCTCACCAGCAATTGTATAGTAACTAAACGGGGGAAACAACCTATACAATTGGTTGGAATACTATCACCAGTCCAACAGTAAGAAAACTGTTTAGAGAATAGAATGTCAAGACATTGAAGTACATGTTTATCACGAATTTATGATAAAGGAAAATGTATAGACTATTACATTAAGTGAGATGAGTAAAAAATAACAGCCGTATGATTGGAACTCTGTAAGGGGAAGGGAGGAAGGAAGGAAGGAAGGGGGAAAGAGAGAGAGAAAAGAAAAGAGAGAGAGAGAGAAGAAAGAAAGAAAGAAAGAAAGAAAGAAAGAAAGAAAGAAAGAAAGAAAGAAAGAAAGAAAGAAAGAAAGAAAGAAAGAAAGAAAGAAAGAAAAAGAAAGAAAGAAAGAAAGAAAGAAAGAAGGAAGGAAGGAAGGAAGGAAGGAAGGAAGGAAGGAAGGAAGGAAGGAAGGAAGGAAGGAAGGAAGGAAGGAAGGAAGGAAGGAAGGAAGGAAGGAAGGAAGGAAGGAAGGAAGGAAGGAAGGAAGGAAGGAAGGAAGGAAGGAAGGGGAGGGAGGGAGAGAAAGGTTAAAGAGTAAGCAAATGAACTATAGTTATATAAAATATTATCAGCACTGGGTAAAACTGGGTGAAAGGTGCACAGAAAATCTCTGTACCCTTTTTGTAATTTCCTGTTGGTCTTAAACTAGTTCAAAACAAAAATTATTTTAAAAAAATAATTGTGCATGAGAAGGCAGCACAGAACAATGGCTAACAGCACATGCTTTAAAAATAGTAAGTGTAGGGGATCAGTTGCAGAAGGGATTCTAAATCTAATCGGCTCTTTCCATTTAGTCTCTGCTTATATTAAAATTCCCATAAGAATCCTTTCTGACAACTTCCATCCCTTGTAGCTGACCACCCTCGTACTTGAGTCCTATTAGCAGAATAGTCCAGAAACCACAGCTGACATATGGAGTTGGTTTCCTGTAATCATCAGAACCTCAGTAGCATTAATTAATCACTTACCACTGTGTACCAGGCACTGTGCTAGGTGTTTCACAAACAATAATCATCACCATAGCTTTCAAAGGCAGGTATTTTTAATTCTATTTTAAAGATGAGAAAATGAGATTGAGAGAGGTCAGATGACTTGTCCAACTTGCTGTCGCAGATGAATAACTGAGGCAGGATCATTCACCAGCCATGAGTATTTAACTCCAAATCTCAGGCCCTTTCCAACACAAGATATTTTTCAATTATTTGATTTTTCAAAGCTTCCTTATCTGATGCAACAGGAAACATCCCTCCACTGCTCCTCTGTGAGGTAAAGCAGCTGGATTGGATAAAGACCACAGTCTCCACAGCCTCAAGACTCAGGGACCCCCCAGCAACATCAGATCCCCCTGGGCTTCTCCCCCAGGATGCCCAGCCACTCAGAGTTACTAGTGCAAGGCATGGATCTCAAGCCCAGAAACTCTGGTTTCCCTAGCCTGGGATGGGCTGAGCCATGGGCAGTGTAGCCAGGGTTGGGAACCTCTACCCCAACTTGTTGATGCTGACCTTTCCCCTCCTCCACCCCCCAGCCCACTCCATGACCTCCCCCACCCACAGACCCCCGTCTGCCTTTCCAAACCCCGCTTCTCCCTGGAGCCGGAATGATCTTTCTGAAACAGGTTTGACCACAGAAGAGCCCTGGTTTATACGACCTTGGTAGTGTCCCCAGTGTTCACCAGGTAGAGTCCTTAAGATGACTCCTGAACCATTCCCAGCCTGAGCCAGACCACCTCTCGAGCACCATCTGGAGCCACCCCAGCTCTGCTGCACCCCACAGAGACTACCTGACACTGTCCAGACCCATACACACTGCCACACCACTAAGCCCATGCTCACTTTTCCCTTACCTGGAAGGTCCCCACAACCCGTTATCTACTGTACCCCTTCACTGTCACGCTTCTCTGCATCTTCTGAGAATTCGTTTTCTACTCCCTCAGGCAGAGCTGAGGATTCTGTCGTCCATGATCCTGTGTCTCTAGGAAGCTACTGAAGCCCTGACCACACTGAATTAAGGGCACCGGTCTAGCTCACCTCTCCTCTGAGATAGTGAATTCCTTGGGATCTGTGCCGTCTTCACTCCTGCACCCCTAGTGTATGGCACGTGTCTAAAATAGCTCCTTAATACTTGCTGAATAACTGAGTAAATGAATGAATGGACAGAATGAAAGAACAAGCAATGCTGTGCTCAGGGTTCCCTGAGAAAGGTCCAAATATTTCCCAAATAGCTCCTTCCTTAGACCAACAACAAAGCCTCCTGTTTGGCAGGCGACTTCCACTGAGACCAAACAGGGCAGAGCGGCAGAGAGAAGCCTGGGAAAAGTAGCCAGAACCAGGGCTCCTCACAGCTTAAATCAGGGTTCTCACGATGTCAGGCCACACATTTAAAAAGTCCAGAGAGGTGTTTTGTCTGTCTCAGAAAGTGTTTTTAAAACTAGGAAGTTTCACGCAAAATCCAGCTCTATGCTTTCTCCTGAATTATCAGAGAATCAGGCAACCCTCGACCTGCATTCCCACCAGGATACCCACTAGCTGCTACCCCTTCAGAGAGAGCACAGTTCTCTGCAGTCTGCCACAGTCTCCACCAATCCCTATTGTCTTCACTCAGCTCACCTCTCTCAGTAATGTTTCCTGCTTGGCCCCTGCAGGCATGAGTTTGCAATCCTTAAGCCAACCCAGGTGGCTAAAGGAGTTAAAATGCCTGTGCGTGATCATTCTTTGTGACAAAAAATAAGAAAAAGGATCTCTTCAGCTCCATTTCTCTACCAGCGAAGGAGTTTAATAAAACCCAGCTGACTCGGCATGGATTTATCTCTGCAAAGGCCAGTGGCCATGGCTAAGAAAGAACAACAAAGTGGGGGAGGAGTAGCCTAGGTGCGACACAAAGAAGCAGTCTGCAAGTGTGAGCCTGCACTGCACCGGGCTGGGATAAGCCCCTCAGCAGGCTGCAC
This sequence comes from Smutsia gigantea, assembly GCA_032199065.1. Lineage (NCBI taxonomy): Eukaryota > Metazoa > Chordata > Mammalia > Pholidota > Manidae > Smutsia > Smutsia gigantea. Next base: position 357,814 of record JAVSCE010005688.1, read on the forward strand.
CAGGCGAGAATGAGAATAGAGGCGGACACACATGGAGGCGAGCAGTCAGGCAGGAACTCTGGAGCAGGTCTGCTGGACAAGCCGCTGTCTCATGAAGCTTTAGCTCCATTCACTGGCTGACTATAAACTAAGCTCCTCGAAGTCAGCAAAGCTCAGCAAAGCTTTCAGGCGGCCACAGGCAGCAGTGGAAGAGGAACTTCAGTCCACGCTTAGCAGAGCCCCGTGAAGGGAGTCCGGTGTTGGAGGGACGGGGGCGGCCTGAAGGGAGTTAACATGCCCCCCTCCCCTCCCCTGTGGTCCTTGTCTCATGTTGCCTGATTCCTTGTCCTTTTTCTCCTCCACTCTTGAGACGCGCCCTCCCCCCCACTCCCCCCACCCCGACCTAGAAAAGAAGATAGCTCTTTTCTTTGGAATACCCACCACAGTCAGGCTCACAGGTAGGCCCAGGTCTGAAGCTTATACATTTCAGATGCCCTTTTTTAAAAGAAAAAAAAAGTACAACATTATGCATACAAAGTATACTCAGTGTCTTGAAAGGGAAAGTTTGTAGTGAATGCCCCTCTAGCCAGGCACTTTCCGTGTGCCATCTCAGAGCACAGACGCTGGTCTCACATTCTGACTGCTACCTACTAGCTGGCAAACACGCTCTCTGTGCCTTAGTTTTCTCCTCTGTGAAATAGGATAACACCAGTAAGCAATTCAACAACAACTAGTTGTTGGGCGGATTGAGACATTACATGTGGATGGTATTTGCTTAATAAAAGACAGCTACTGTTATTACCTCATTTGACCTCACAACAGCCCTGTAAAGCAGCCACTATTCTGATTTTACAGGTAAGGCTGGGAAGTCACCCACTGCAGACTACATTCAGGCCTGCCTTTGCTGGGTGGGACCCCGGAGCGCCTGAACCTTCTCTTCTTAGCTCTTCATTTGCCACCAGTACTGACGAGCTGTCTTCTGCTCTTTGAGGAACCAGCAAGCTAATCGGACAACTCCATCTACCTGATAACACGGCTGTGATGTGCTAACAGGAGATAAAGCTCGGCAGGTAACTCCTCCTTGGTGGACACTTCAGCAGGAGTATTTAGGAAAGGAAGGTTTTACCCAAGAGATGCAAATGCCAGGAACCAGGTGGCAGGTCTTGGGAGATGCCTGAATCAAAGAGGAAGCTACGGGAGAATGGAAAGAGCAGTCAGCTTGAAGGCTGATGACTTACTCATCTTGTAACTAGTTCAAATCAGCTCACTTCCCATGGCCTCATCTGTAAAAAAATGAAGAAAAAAATAACATAGGATCATTGTGTTGTGCAAATGAGCCTAATGTATGTGAAAATGCTTTTGCAATAACAAAAAATTTTCTAATAATTTCTATTTTAAAAAATGAAAAATGGTAGTAACTATTGCAGCCAACAGTCTCTGAGTACTTACTTCATGCCAGGCTCTGTTCTAAGTGCTTTACATACCTTAAGTATTTACATTTAATCTTCTCAGCCTCTCTATTAAATAGATACTATTATTTTGTCTTTTATAGATAAGGAAACTGAGCTACTAGAAGTTAGGTAACTTCCCCAGATCACATCACTGGTATGTCCAGGAGCTGGGAGCTTTTATCCTCTGAACTCGCAGGGCCCTTCATGTTTACCTCCAGTAAAACATTCAGCATATCACATTGTTACTATGAGTTAAAGTCTCCTGGCAGCAGCTCTATGCCAGCTACTGTGCCAGGCACCAGACATCAAAGATGAAGACATTGGTCCTGCCCTTTAGGAGCTTAAAGTCTAGAATAGGTTGTAGAACTTGCTAAAATGAATGGATGTGCTAAGTACAATGGCACGATGCAGGCAGTGACCGACTGTGTCTGGGAAAGGAGACAGGTCAGAAGAAGCTTCTCCAAAGAGGCAAGCCTTGAGAAGAGGAAGAATGAGGGTCTGTCAAGAAACCAACGGAAGGAGCTTGCAGACAAGGGAGTACAGAGCATGAAATAGCATTCTAAATGCAAGGAATGGCACCTTCACGGAAGCGCCCGTGAGAAAGAAGGAGGAGGTAAGACCAGGGAGGTGCAGGGTCTCGAATGCAAGGCTAAGGAATTTTGGCTTTAATTAGTGGGTTACTGGGAGCCTTTGACAAGCTTTAGGTAGAGGAGCCAGCAATACTTTTTAAGCTCCAGGAAGATTACTCTGTGTGACTATATTAGATGGGCCATCTACCCAGGTTTTTCTTTCCTGCAGTCCAGGTGAATGTACTTCCCCCTCCCCCATGCTGTAATAATGAGACTAACTCATTATATTATTTAATGGATAATAGGGTCTTAATGCAAGAGGGATGTAAATAAATTCACTCTTTTAAAGGGATTTGCTCTCTGCTTTAGATTTATTATCCTGCAAGGTAAGTCTCATTACCCCATTTTACAGATGAGGAAACTGAGGCTAAGAGAGGCCAGCAACTTACTTCAAATCACAGACACAGTAAAAAGAAGCCTGTCTGACTCCAAAGTCCATACTCTTTCCTCTACTTTAGTGCCTATATTCCATGAGTAAAAATGTTTATTTTCTTTGAGCAGTAATTATAATTTTCAAAGAGGAAACAATTGCATAAAGTCTAGCTATGTTCTTATATGTTCACTTTTCAATGAAAATGGAGATATTTTAATACAGACCTTGCTTCAGCAACCATATACTAATTAAAAATGAAACTTGTCCATCATGTAAAGTTTCTTATCTAGAAAAGAGAGCATAAATGATTCAAGTGAAGGTGCATCTGACCTGAAAAAATTGCCCCAGTGGATGGATACTGCCACGTGCTTACAGGGCTGCAGCGTCACAGCCATCTCTAAGCGATGTTTTCGATGCACACATTTCTTAAAAGCATGTAGTCAAGGAGAATAAAAATAAAACATTCTCATCAGCAGGGAATAATGGGAAAAGTCCTAGATCTATCAAGAACATAAAAAGTGAGTTCAAGCTCTTAATTGCTGGATAATTTGGGTCAAGACAGGGATGCTTTTTGAACCTCAGTTTGCTCATGTGTAAAGTGGGAATAATGAGAAATACCTACATCACAGGAAGTGATGGAAAGACTGTCTGAAAAATGTAAACCACTATTCTATGTGAACCCCCAATTCTTAACACACATGAGAAAATCAATTTAACAGCCTAGGATAGTTCCCTGTTCCTAAGGGTATGTGAATTTTAAATGAAAAGGTCTAGAGAAGATAATGTTAAGTTAAAGAAATAGGTACACACTGATTTTTATGTTGTTTCAGCATTGGACCTATCGTGACGGGGCAATGTTTGCCGGCTGTTAGAGCGTCCTTTAGGTCTCGTTAGAGAGAGAGCACCCTGATTGAGGCAGTGCCTCTCAGTATACGCGGGTTCTCCACATACAGCCACCGGGCAGGGGATTTCCCAAGAGCTGGGGGTGGCATTCACATAAACTGTATGCCGCTGGCACTTCTCAGGACTGAGTAGTGCATAACCACTGACCACACCCCTCGGTTAGCAACAGCTTACTTAATCAAAATGGATTTCCGCATGCCATTGTCAGAGCAGGCAGAAAAGATCAGCTTCTAACCCGCTTGCTGTGAACCTCTATTCTAAAAAGCAGCACAGAAAGCTGTTTGTTTCCACACAGGGCTGGGTAGGAACCTGGTTTTCCCATTTTGTGAAGTGAGGCCCATAGTTATTGACCTCACAGTTCTGCTGTAAAAATCAAGTGACATCAAGGCAGAGAAACCCCTATGCACAGGAAGGAACTGTCATTTGTAAGGTGAAGAGACTCTCACACGGGGCTCCCCTGAGGCTTGGGTTTAGGTTTGCAATCGTAAAAGACGCGTGATGTGCCTGGAAACGGTACCTCCCATCACCCTGACATTCCGAGGGAGGGTCACTCTGAAACACGAGTGTGAGATTCCTAAGGCTGAGGCTCTCGACCGTTCTGTATAACAGGACACCTGGGGAGCTTTAAAAACGTGTCCGTGAGGAGCCTGTTGCCCAGAGACCGCACTGTGTCTGGTCTGGGGGTGGTGCCCATGCATCAGCATTGTTTCTAACTCTCCAGGTGATGTGAACATGCAGCCCGAGCTTAGAACCACTGTACTAAAGGGTTGTTTCCCCAGTAGCTCGGCTACCTCCTGACCCACCCAAATGGCTCAAATGGGACCCATTCAACAGGACAGAAATGACAGTGACAACCTCACAAATAATACCATTCCCATATCTGCAGGATGTGTTACGGCCACAAAGCACGTGCGCAGACCCAGCGTCACTGGGTTTCACAAGGACACTGAGGGCGGATATCAGGTCTGTGCTGCTCCCTTCACAGCTGAGGAAGAGGCTCAGGGGCAGGTCCCAACGCCAGGAGACCGTGCTCACAAACCAGCACCCCCGGCACCACAGGACTGGGAGGGAGAATTCTCTGAGGGGCCAGAAAGAGCCCAGAAGGAGTCAGAAGACCTGAGCCTCTAGTTCCGGCAGTTTCATCTTGGACAAGTCGTATGCCCTCCCATCAAGGCCTCGGCGCATTTGCACCATGAAAGCTCTGACGCCCCTAGAGCCCCTTCTGCGAGCACGCTGTGAGATAGGCTCTCAAGAGTCTAGCCTCAGGTTGGCATTAAAGGGTCACTTTCAAAACTTTAACTTCTCTGAGCCTCAAATTCTCCACTTGTCCAACTGTGAGAGGGTGGCGATGGATTAAAAGAACAAGATCAGGAAGTTCAGTGAAAACCACAAAATCCTATCTCTCCTAGGATCTTGTCAGCCAATTCAATGCCCCTTGGGTGTATTTGGAAGAAACTGTTGGCCCCACACTTCACTCATTTCTCTTCCCAGGAGTAGGAATGATTCACCTGATAAGCGGAATGGTTAGAGGCAGACATCCAGTCATCCACATCCCCTCACTGGCAGAAAGTGAAAGTGCTACAGGCCCCTTGCATGGAGACCTTCCCCTCCTAGGCCCCCAGCATTCATCCAGTATGAGGCAGCCGCGTGTCCCTGCTCAGCTGGCTACAAGGCCAACCCTTCCTCGGTGCTGATCCCAAGGCTCACCCTGCAGCAGGTACGTGGGGGGAGTGTGAAGAAGGGCATTTGGCCGCAGAGCCGAGATACCAGATCCAAGGCAAACAATAAACCTGAAATTGGAATCTCTGACTAGTGTATCTATTCTGAAAAAGAAGGAGGGTTCTGATTAACTGCCCATTAAAATCCCAAACCAAATTCTCTCCTATCTGTCTCTGAAGGGTCATTGTAAGGATCCAAAGAGATAATAGGTAGAAAGAGTCCTTGCTTCCCCATCGCCTCTAGTACTCCAATAGAAGAGGGTGAGTAGATGGTTCATAGATGACTGTCTTCATGCTGCACCCACACATGACAGACAAGGCCAGGGATCCCTCTGGGGTATCTTTTATAAGTTCATTAAGCCCATTCATTAGGGTGCCACCCTTATGACTTAATCACCTCCCCAAATCCCTGCCTATTAATGCCATTATACTGGGAGGTTAAGGGTTCAACATATGAATCGAGGGTGGAAATATTCAATCCATAATACTGACTGCGTGACTCTGGGCAATTTGTTTAATATTACTGAGGCTTTGTTTTCCTGACTGTAAAACTGAGATAATAGTACCTCTGTTCTCTAGTGGTACAAAAATTCCATAAGATGCTGGTTGTCCAGCATCTTCTACAGCACCTAGAACATGTTACCCATCAAGTGATTGAGCGACTGTTTGAATTTTCAATTAGCTACTTACTAATAGCTGGGCAATATACTTTGCCTCTCTGAGCTTCAAAAAAACAGAGAAATAAAATATCTGTATTGAAGCATTGTCATGAGAACTGGAAAGAGATTAACATCCTATCTAGCACTTAGAATGTACTCAATAAATACTACTATTATTAAAGTGATCATAAAACTTTGGGGAAATTAAATGTAGGTCTTCATCAGGAAATATTTTAGGATGAGTTTTTAAAAGCCTCTGCTCAACAATAAGCCATTCAAGAGAAGAAATTGTACCCCTTTCCGTCTCTGTATTCCTAGTGCCTGGTGCCTGCATTACAGTATGCACTCAGCAAAATTGTGTTTAGGTGAACTGGATGAACTCTCTAGCCCATCCCTGAGACTTGACTTCACGGGTCAATTATTCCAAATCTGTAGCCAGCAAAGAAACATTCATTAAGATATTATATCTCAAACTCCTGTGTAACCTTCTTCTAAATGTGATTAGAGATAATATAGTTTCCTCTTACAATATATGGACTAAAAAGCCCCAGACCTTTCATTAATCTCCCAGTATTCCTTCTGCCTCAAGCTTCCTCCTCCCTCCCTTCTTCTGTCCTATATTTCCTTCTTTCATGCCTCAACTTCAATACACTCTTTCCTGGTCATTCTGCAAGCCCATGCATGCTCACTGTCCTCAGGACTCACAGCATTAAGGCAAAGTCATTTGAGTACTTTAAAGGTCATCTGCGGTAACCACTCATCAGATGCAATAACACCTTCTGCAAACACTCCTACTAAGTGCTCATCCAGATCAACTTAAATACACTGGATGATAAGAAACTCACTTCCACATAAGACAATCCAACCCATCATTGGTCAGCTGTGTTAGAAACTTACATTAAGCCCAGACCATCCCTCTGTAGCTTCCACCATTCACATGGCTGTAGCTTTGCCTTCTGTAAGCTCACAGTATGGGGGGACTCTGCCTTCAACATTAAAAACCTTAAATTTAACTTATGGTACATGTGTATCTCAGCCTTACAATCAGATTAAAAGCTTCTAGCAGGCAGTCACCATGTTTTATGTTCTTTGTGCCCAATAGGTACTTAATAAATATATATTATATAAATGTTGGAAACACTTCTTTGCTATGTGGCCTCTTGGCTGGATTCATCCATAGAAGCCACCATAAACAATTCCTTCTTCTCCTCAGGTGCTTGGCAGCAGTGTCACGTAATGCTGAGTAAACGGGAAGAGAAAAGGCAAGGGGAAGAAACATTTTTTTAAATTTCATCTTCAGGTGAACCAGGAGGCAATTTTCTTTTGAAGGCACATTATTTGCAACTCTGACTGTCACATATCAAAGAAAGGAACTATCTAAGTGCTGTCCATTCCCCTCCCAATATGCACGGGAGCTCACATTATGTCAGGGTGAGCTCTGAACAAATGGAAAGAAATAGAATATATCCCTAATTGCTGTTTGCTTGGATTATTTCGAAAGTGGTCAGAGGACTTTCCACTTTGCTGAGCACTTTATACAATACATCCAAATTTCCTCTGAATATTTAAATGTTTGGTCTACATTCAAGCGTTCGACAGCTGGTTGAGTTTCTTTAAAACCAAAAGAAGATAAAGGGCCCCACACTTCTTGTATAATATTGAGGAAGGAATTGTTTGGATACTTTAATACTTTCTGGGCAAAGGAACTCAAATCTGGTCAGATTTATAAAATATTCTGGGTTTCTTAGTATAAGAATGATCAGCATGTTGTTTGTTTTGTATGGGAGCTAGAGAAGTAATGTGACTGGAAAATGAATTCATTAAAATTATGCAAATAATGGACATCTGATCATATCACTTTGCAAGACAATATTAATATGACACTTCTCCTATTGTCTCAATCTAGACTGAAGCCCCAGGGTTAAGAACAATACACACCAATTACATCCACATTATAGAGCAAGGCTGAGGCTGGCAAAGAAGATAGTCCAAAACAAGGTTTGCAATTCTCATCTCAGTAGGCTGCATCAGCCAATCAAGGATAGGTTAGGAAAGCTTTGGTGGATCTCAGGGAATTTCCAAGTGAGGGAGCTTCAAAAGAAATCCTGGAATTTGGAATAACAAAAAGGCGAATAACTGCAGCATGCCTGAAAAAAATCTAAAAACAAGAGTCTGGCCAGACAAAGTAAGGAGTAGTCGAGGCTGTTTGCAAAACAGTTGCACTCTTGGAGTTCAATGAAACAGTGAGCCTGCCTCCTTCCGCAGGCTGCCTGCTGTCTCCACCAGCCCTGGAGTGGCCTTGAGAAGGGTTTCAACCAAAATGACTACTTGAGGTAGAGAGGGAGCCCAGCAGAAAGAAGCTTAATGTAAACTGACAGAAGTTAGGGTTTGGAAGTGGAGGGAGCAGGAGAGATCAGTGGTGCCCAGCAAGAGAAGTACTGTTGACAATAAAGAAACTGCACGTGCATTAAAGAACTCTCTCAGGAAAGGGGTATCCTTATCCATCCCCTACCTCCACACCTGGAGGAGCAGAGATAGCACATTCAGTGGGTGAGAGGGAGGAGAATGGCAAGGTGAAGATGCAGATGCCCACACCCTTCCCGAAAGCAGGTTCTAAGCCTTCCTTCGGTCTTGGCTAAGGGAAAGAGGGAATTTTATAATTGGATGAAAGTGTGGAGTTCTGATATTAGAATGGAACAGACATTTCACAACCTAAAAGAAAAGAGACAGTTCATTCATTTTAAGAGAGACCAGAAAAGGAAAATTTCTTAGCCAAGATCTCATCTGCAGTCTAGGGGAAAAAATGACTCAATGGAGTAAGTTTAACAGAAAGTGGTAAGGAAGAATAAAGTTGCTTGAGCTTTGGTTACTGAATCCAGCTGGCAAAATACATTAATTAGAAGTGTCTTGCTCAAAAAACAAAAAGATAACAAGACAACAACAAAATATCACACTTAGGATAAGGCCCCAAATTCTCACCTAGCATGCGCCTCTGTATCTGGCCCCTGCCAAGCTTTTGTACGTCATGTCATGCCACTCTCCACCTCATGCATTACCTCCAGCCACATGGCTTTCTCAAAGTTCCTCGGGATACACGCAGCTTGTCGCCTCAGCTACGCACTCTTCCTTCTGCCTCCCCTCACCCTCACCTGGCTGATTCCTCCTCGTTCTTAGAGTGCCTCAGCCATAAGCAACAGAAACCAGCAGTAACTTACATAGGGAACGAGTTTATTGGAAAGGTAGGAAGTAGTTCCCACAATCAAAGACAACAAATTAATAATAATAACAATTGTTAAAAACCACAGCTGGAAAAGAACAGAAGCCAAGGAGCCAGAGAGGTCAAAACGGCAGGAAATTGGGGGGAGACTATTCTGGAAGGTGGATTGTCCTCAGCTAGTTGTTTTGTTTTGTTTGTTTTGCTAGAGAGTCAATCCTGGGTTGCAACATGTGCCACCCCTACCTAGGGGAGGGCAGAGTCTCTAAGGATAATGAGAGAGCAGAAACCCTCCAAAGAAAATCAAGACACAATTAATAATGGTGGGCAGGCTGAAATCCACTCCATTTAAGAGCAACTTTAAATATTTCTTCCTCTGCCAGTTAGTAGCCACAGACCCCTGAGTCGGTTACTTTACGGCATTTGTTTCTCAGTTTATTTACCTCAAAATGGCAAATACCTACCTCACACGTTAGTGGTAAGAATTAAGTTAATCAATATATGTAACCCACTGAGCACAGTGCCTGCATATAGCGAGTGTTAGCTAATATCATTTTTTTAGCAAAATTTTCCATGACCTCCCTAGACTCTGCCAGGGCAGTCCATTATATTCTCTCACTCCATCTTGTATTTCTCTTCTGAGCACTTTCATAAATGAACTAGCAGAACAATTTCTGTAATTTTTATTTAAATGTGTATATCCTACTAATGACATAAGGGCAAAAGAAGTATTTATCTTTTTTGCCTTATATTACCAATGCATAGTACATAGCAGAGTGTAGTAGGCTGAATAATAGCCCTTGAAGATATCCAGGTCCTAATCTCTGGAACTTGGGAATGTTATCTTATACGGCAAAAGCAACACTGAAGATGCGATTAAGGTAAACATCTTGAGATGAGAAGACCGTTCTCAGTTGTCCAGGTAGGACCTGAATGTGATCACAGATGTCCTTATAAGAGGAAGGCAGTGGGAGATTTGACCCCAGAAGAGGAGAGGCACTGTGACATCAAAAGGAAGAGGTTGGAATGATGCAAGGAAGTGCTCACAAGACAAGGAATGCAGACAGCTTCCAAAAGCTAGAAAAGAGAGGGAACCACATCCTTCCCTGGTGCCTCCAGAAGGAAAAAGCCCTGCCGTTTCCTTAACATTAGCCCACTGAAACTGATTTTGGACTTGAGATTTCCAGAAATATCAGAGAATAAAATTTGTGTTGCGTTAAGCCACCAAATTTGTCATAATTTGTTATAGTAGCCATAGGAAGCTAATACATACACACTCAAGAAATATTTATTGAATGAATAAATGAGACTTAGAAAAAGACAGACTGCAAATCAAAGCCAGCATAGAAGCTGAAGTACAAGACCAGTCTTCATGACATACATAGCTCTGAACAATGTATTGAGCTCCATACATCTAAAATTTCATTGCAGGTGCATGGATCAGTTATAAGCTGAACATCAAAGTTCCTGGATGAAAATTTAAGAAGTTATCATTGGCTGATATAAAAAGGGAAAGTAATTTATTTAAAGAATAATGTATACCTCAGCCTCACCAGGATGAATGAAGACCAGGTTCAAGACCAGAACGTTGTGCACTGCAATGAGGCAGCTCTGTTAAAGCTATACAGCCAGGAGCAATATACAAAATATGCCACACCAAGAGGTCTGGAGAAGACACCATTGGCTGTGCCACCAAACACGGCAATGCACCACAAGCACAGCTAGCACCAAGCCTGGCTGCTACCATTATCCTGCAGCTTCTGATCTTCTTGTAGCACTCTAGCCAGAGAGTTCCTCAAGAATTCTAAACTGCAATGAAGGCTAGGGAAGTGAGGAATGGGCATTTTCAGCTTTTGTTGTAGGAGATAGCTCAGCCTCCTAACAAGATTCAAAATGGGGACAGGGGGGATTCCTCAAACATAGAAAGAAAAGGTTCAGCCGATAGGTAAACATAAAGAAAAATAAGAATATACTACAATCTCATATCCAAAGCTTACAGGGATATGTAAGCTTATCTTCAAGCATCAGACTTCAACATGAATTCACAAAATCAGAATGTGTAGTCATGCATCTAACGACCTCCCATGTTCAATCACTTCTAAATTCAAATTAAGGCAGGTAACAGAATATGAAAGCTATTGAGGTTAAATATGTCCTCTTCAATCTCTAATTTGATTCCTAAATTAAATGAAAATGTCTTAAGGAATATTTAAAGACTAATTTCCTTGGTCAGATCACCAAAGAAATGCCTGGTTTTATTTCTCATCACATTGTCCCATTAGATTTAGTTAAAGCTATATCAAATACCTGTCAAAAAAAAAAGATATCTTATTTGGGGCAACCAAATAACTAGAGCTTGGGGTAAATATCAGTTGTCATTATAATAAAGGGAGAATAGAAATCCCAGACCTCAGGTTATAAAAGTATATAAAATATCCATACAACTAATATTTTGTCTTTTTCTGCATCACATAATCTGCTAAGCACAGAGATTTTGGATTTTTTTTGTGATTACGAAGGCATCCCTAAAGGAATTTATATTCTACAGAGGGATTAAGGGATAGAAATATGTAAATAAACTAATTACAATAACAATAATATGTAACAGGTACTCTATTTTGTCTGACATAAGCACTGCAATACCTGCTTTTTTCTCCCTATTGTTTGTATGAAATATCTTTTTCCATCCTTTCACTTTTAGTCCGTGTATTTCTTTGGGTTTGAGGTGAGCCTCTTATAGGCAGCATATAGATGGGTCTTGCTTTTTTTATCCTTTCTGTTACTCTGTGTCTTTTGATTGGTGCATTCAGTCCATTTACATTTAGGGTGATTATCGATAGATATGTACTTATTGCCATGGCAGGCTTTGGATTCGTGTTTACTAAAGGTTCAAGGGTAGCCTCTTTACTATCTAACTATCTAACTTAACTCACTTATTAGGCTATTATAAACACAGTCTGATGATACTTTATTTCTCTCCCTTCTTTTTCTTCCTCTTCCACTCTTTATATGTTAGATGCTTTATTCTGTACTCCTTTGTGTTTCCCTTGACTGATTTTGTGGAAACCTGATTTTATGTTGAATTTAGTTAGTATTTGGTTGGTCTACTTTGTTTTCTGTGGTTTTATTTTCTCTGGTGACATCTGTTTATCCTTAGGAGCACTTTCATCTAGAGCACTCCCACCAGGCCATCTTGTGGGAGGTAAATTCCCTCAATTTTTGCTTATCTGGAAATTGTTTAATCCCTCCTTCAAATCTAAATGATATACTTGCCGGATAGAGTATTCTTGGTTCAAGGCCCTTCTGTTTCCTTGCATTGAATATATCATGCCATTCTCTTCTGGCCTGTAAGGTTTCTGCTGAGATGTCTGATGATAGCCTAATGGGTTTTCCTTTGTAGGTGATCTTTTTTCTCTCTTTGGCTGCTTTTAATATTCTGTCCTTATCTTCAATCTTTGCCATTTTAATTATTATATGTCTTGGTGTTGTCCTCCTTGGATCCCTTGTGTTGGGAGATCTGTGGGCTTCCATGGTCTGAGAGACTATTTCCTTCCCCAGCTTGGGGAAGTTTTCAGCAATTATTTCTTCAAAGACATTTTCTATCCCTTTTTCTCTCTTCTTCTTCTTCTGGTACCCCTATAATGTGAATATTGTTCCATTTGGATTGGTCACACAGTTCTCTTAATATTCTTTCATTCCTAGATATCCTTTTATCTCTCTCTGCCTCAGCTTCTCTGTGTTCCTGTTTTCTGATTTCTATTCCATTAACAGCCTCTTCCACCTCATCCAGTCAGCTCTTAAATCTTTCCATTGTTTGTTTCATTTCTGTTATCTCCCTCTGGAATTCATCCCTTAGCTCTTGCATATTTCTCTGTAGATCCATCAGCATGCTTATGACTTTTATTTTGAATTCTTTTTCAGGAAGATTCGTGATTTCGGTCTCACCAGGCCCTTTCTCTGGGGTTTGAGGGATTTTTGGACTGAACAAGGTTCTTTTGCCTTTTCATGGTGATTGAAGTGATCGCCAGCAGGTGGCGTGTGTGTCAGCTGGGAGAACAAAGTCCCTTCCTGCTTGCTGGTCACCTTGCCCGTCTCTGCTGCCTGTACCGGTCAACTGCACACAGGGAGCAGCTTCTGAATTTATCCCTTGAGCTGCCATGGATGGGGTGGCCTTTGGGATGGCCTAGGGCACTGGCAGTGGTTGCAGGCGATCAGCACGTGTTCACTGTGAGAACAGAGCTCCTATGTGCTTTCTGGACTCCGCGTCGGCTTCCTCTGCCTGTGCCGGTTGGCCGTGCACAGGGGGCAGCCTCTGGGTTAATCCCCTGAGCTGCTGTGGGCAGCACGGCCCTCAGGATGGCATAGGACACTGGCAGGGGTTGCAGGCGAGCAGTGCATGTTTGCCACGAGAATAAAGCCCCTTTGTGCCTTCCAGACTCTGCACCGGTCTCTGCTGTCTATGTCAGTCAACAGCAGGCAGGAGGCAGCCTCTGGGTCTCGCCTGGTTAGCTGCACACTGGGAGAAGACTCTGTGTGGTTGCTGTGGGCAGGGCTGCTCCCGGGCTGCTCCGTAGCAATGGCAGATCAGCTGGTTCACTTGCAGTGCCAGCAGGAGGGAATGAATTGCAGGCTGCTTATCACCGTGAGGGCTTCAGTACTGCATTGCCACCCAGGGGTTAGGGTGCCTGAAGTTCTGGTTATTTAGCAGTCCTGTGCTTCCACTCCCTCCCTACTCTGATTCTTTTCCTCCTGCTGGTGAGCTGGGGTTGGGGGAGTGCTCGGGTCCTGCTGGGTCACAGCTTTATATCTTACCCTTTTCTTGAAATGCTGAGTTCTCGCAGATATCGATGTAGCCTGGCTGGTGTACTGTATCTTCTGGTCACTCTTTAAGCAATAGTTGTATTTGCTGTATTTCAAAATCTATACAGTTTTGGGAGGAGATTTCCACCGCCCTGCTCATGCCACCATCTTGAGAATCCTCCTCCATAATATTTAAAGGTATAAAAAATTTCCACAAAACCTTCAGTCATTCTCATTAGACCCAGTGCTGGAGAGAGTGAGTTGATCTCCAAGGAGAAGCTAGCTTCAGACTTTTTGCACCTGGTTGGCAGCTGAGCTGGGTGCAGCAACTTCTCCTCCTCCTGCTTGTCTTCTTCATGCTTTAAACTGTAACAGGTACTCTAAAGGATGTGTTATGGGTTGAATTGAATCCTGAAAAATTCATACTTTAAAGACCTAACTCCCAGTATTTCAGAATATGACCTTATTTGGAAATAGGATCATTGATTATTTGATTAGTCAAGATGAGATCATATTGGAGTACAGTGGGCCTTTAATCCAATATGACAGCTGTCCTAATAAAAAGAACACCATGTGAAAAAACAGACACATACACAGGGAGAAAGCTGTAAGAAAACTGGAGTCATGCTACTACAAATCAAAATGCTTTGAGCAGCTAGGAAAGAAGCCTGGAACAGTCCCCTTCTTTGGTTGCTTCACAGGGAGAATGGCCCTGCCAATACCTTCATCTCAGACTTCTAGCCTACAGAACTGGAACAATAAATTTCTATTGTTCTAAGACACTCAGTTTTGGGCACTTTGTTGTAGCAGTACTGAATCCAGTAAATTTGTAGGACAGAAAAATCAATATGCAAAATCAGTTGTGTTTCTATATACTAACAGTGAACTATCAAAAGGAGAAATTAAGAAAACAATCTTGTTTACAACACCAATAGAATAAAATACTTAGAAATAAATTTAACCAAGGTGGTGAAATATCTGTACAATGAAAACCTACAAGACATGAAAGAAATTGAATATGACACAAATAAGTAGAAAGATATTTCACAGTCATGAATTGGAAGAATTAATATTTTAAAAGGTTCATACTACCCAAAGTTATCTACAGATTCAGTGTAGTTCCTATCAAAATCCCAATAGCATTTTTCACAGATAGAGAAAAAAACAATCCTAAAATTTCTATGGAACCACAGAACACCCCAAATAGCTAAAGCAATGTTAAGAAAGAAGAAAACACTGGAGGTATCACACTTCCTGATTTCTAACTATATTACAAAGCTATAGTAATCAAAACATTATGGTGCTGGCATAAAAACTGACACACAGATCAGTGAAACAGACTACAAAGCCCAGAAATAAACCCATACTACATGGCCAATTAATTTACAGCAAAGGAGCCAAGATACATAATGGGAAAGGATAGTTTCTGCAACAATTGGTGTTGGGAGACTGAATAGCCACATGCAAAAGTGTGAAACTAGACCCCTGTCTTACACCATACACCAAAACCAGCTCAAAACAGGTTAAAGATTTGAACATGAGACCTGAAACTGTCAAGCTCCTAGAAGAAAAAATAAGCAGTAAGCTCCTTGATATTTGTCTTGGCAGTGATTTTTTGGATTTTACACCAAAAGCAAATGAACAAAAGCATGAATAAACAAGAGGGACTAAACAAAAATAAAAAGCTTCTGCACAGCAAAGGAAACCATCATCAAAATGAAAAGACAACCTACCAAATGGGATAAAATATTTACAAATCCAATCTCTGATAAAAGGTTAATATCCAAAATATATAAATAACTCATATAACTCAATAGCAAAAAAAAAACTTCCAGGTATGAGATGAGTAAGTTCTGAGATCTAATGCACAGTGCATATCCAAAGAACCTGTAAACAGGATCTGAGAGAGATCTCTGCACTCCCGTGGTCACTGCAGCATCATTCACAATAGCTGAGAGGTGGAAACCACCTAAGCGCCCATCAGTGGATGAACAGATAAAGGAAATTTGGTATATACATACAATAGGATATTATTCAGCCATTAAAAAAAAAAGAAAATCCTGCCATTTGCAACAATATGGATGAATATGGAGTGCATGATGCTGGCTGAAATAAGCCAGACACAAAAAGACAAATAAATACTGCATCATATGACATATATGAGGAATTTAAAATAGTCAAAATCTTAGAAGCAGAGATTAGAATGGTAGTTATCAGGGGGGCCAGTGGGAGGGAGAAATGGGGAAGTATTAGTCAAAGTGTATAGAGTTTCGATTATGCAGGATAAATAAATCCTAGGGATCTGTTGTGTAGCATTGTACCTACAGTTAACCGTGCTGTGCTGTATACTTGAAAATTTGCTGGGAAGGTGGATCTTATCTTAACTGTTCTTATCACAACATAATGATAATTATTATTATTATAGTTATACATAAGGAAGGCAGGAGGAAACTTTGGGAGGTGATTGACGTGTTTATGACATAGACTGTGGTGATGGTTTCATGGATATATACTTATTTCCAAACTCATCAAGTTATATACATTAAATATGTAAAGATTGTGCATGTTAATTATACTTCAATAAAGTGGTTTTTTAAAAATAAAGCCTGAAGATATAACTCATTCCACCTTCAACAAATAAGCAGAAATTATACAATGAACACTAAAATAGGACCATACAAAATACAAAATGTTGATTTAGTGCAGCTTTAATAATTATAAATTAGGCATTCTTGTTCAAAGACTAGAGACTCACACTAAATCATGAAGAACATTTTTGTAATTTGTAAAATTTATAGCTAATAGTGTAGAGTTCCCAAAACACATTCCAAGGTACAAAATGTCTAGCACAAATGTCTACAGATGGTCCATTCATTAATTCCACAAATATTTATTGAGAGAAGCTTTGTGTTAGGCACTGACCATGACAACAGTTAAAGCTCTGCATAAAAATACTGCAAAGTAAGAAAGATATGTTATTTATATACCAAATGGAAATATTTATGCATTTACTCTGCCGGACAACTACCTAACTCATTTTTTTTTACTTTAAACAGTTACCTAATACCCAAATTAATCTATAAATCCAGTGCACTGTTAATCAAAATCCCAAAATAGCTTTTTACAGAACTGATATGCCAATTCTAAATTTCACATCAAAAGTAGTCAAGGGCCAAGATAATCAGTTATCCAGGGAGAAAGGATGGGAGATTGGTCGAACTAGGTACTAAAACATATAAAGCCATAGTAATTGAGACAGTATAGTTTTGCTTCAAAGAAGACCAATTTACTGAAGAAACAGAATAAAGATGCCAGAAACAGAGCTGTGCACATATAGAAGTGTATAAGACAAAGCTGGTATTTCTGATTACTAGGGAAGAGATAGATATTCAATAAATTATGTTGGCACCATTGGCTTTCCACCTAAAACAGATTATATCCCTTGATCACCTCATATACAAATTTTTATAAGTTCCAGATGGATGAGAGACCGAAATGTAAAAAGCAAAATTTTAGGAAAATACATGAAAGAATGTCTTTATGACTTTTGAGAAGGAAGGCATTTATTTCTTAACTCGTAAACTTGACCACATCAAAGTTAAAACTTCTGCAAGACTAAAGCCACAATTAACTAAATTAAAACACAACCGAACTTCTGGGAAGATGGCGGTGTGAGCAGGGCGGCAGAAATCTCCTCCCAACATTATATTTATCTACGAAAACACAGAAAATACATCTATTCCTAAAAGAGAGACGAGAATACACAGGAAAGCGCACAGCGTGCAGCTACACCCGAGAGGACTCGGCAGCCCAAGAGGCGGGTAAGATACGGAGCCGCGACCCGGCGGGACCCGAGCACTCCCCCACACCAGCGCACCGGCGGGAAGAGAGGATTCAGAGCCGGGAGGGAGTGGAAGTACACCCCGCGAAGTAGCCAGCCCCGGTGATCTGCGCGGGGAGCGCTGACCCACATTGCACAGTGCAGTGGAGATTGGAGAGACAGAGGGGCAGGATCTGAGCGGGGAACACGCCAGGGTGCTTGCAGCTGGCTCCCGGGAAGGAAAAAAAAAAAAGCACGCGCTTTCTTCAGCGGTCGTAAAGAGACAGGAGCCCAGCGGAGGAGCCGGATCGCCCCAGCACACTCAGCCCAGCAGCTGGGAGTCCTGGGGAGTTTCGGACACCTTGGCTGGCGACTGAGGAAGCGTAGCCATATTTAACACTTCTCACTGAGATCAACAGACTCCTATTCATTCCCACCCCTGCCAGAGCGATAAAGGGTCCTGCGAAGCAGCACAGTCACAGGTGTGGAATGGTGGGGCAATAGCGCCACCTAGAGAATTCCCACAGAATCTACGTCCGGTGGGCACTTTTTTTTGTTTTTTGTTTTGTTTTTTGTTTTGTTTTTGTTTTTTCTTTTCTTTCTTTTTTTCCTTTTTTTTTCTTCTCTTTTTAAAGTCTTAAAGAGCCCAGCTGACATACGTGGCAACTATCAGTGACCAATTATATAGCCATGAAAAGACAGAGGAATATGGTTCAGACCAAAATCAACCAGACAACCCCAGAGAAGGATTCTGAAGGCATGGAAATGCACAGCCTCCCTGAAAAAGATTTCAGTATAAAAGTCATAACCATGCTGATGGACCTACAGAGAAATGTGCAAGAGCTGAGGGAGGAAGTGAGGGAACTGAGGAAAGACAATACAGAAATCAGACAAG
The DNA here is from genome assembly GCA_032199065.1 of Smutsia gigantea. Taxonomy (NCBI): domain Eukaryota; kingdom Metazoa; phylum Chordata; class Mammalia; order Pholidota; family Manidae; genus Smutsia; species Smutsia gigantea. Next base: position 376,255 of record JAVSCE010005688.1, read on the forward strand.
CGATCGACGGGCTTAACAGCAGAATGGATGACATGCGAGAGACTGTTAACGGAATAGAAAACAGAGAACAGGAGTACAGAGCAGCTGAGGCAGAGAGAGATAAAAGGATTTCTAGGAATGAAAGAATATTAAGAGAACTGTGTGACCAATCCAAACGGAACAATATTCGCATTATAGGAGTACCAGAGGAAGAAGAGAGAGAAAAAGGGATAGAAAGTGTCTTTGAAGAAATAATTGCTGAAAACTTTCCCTCGCTGGGGAAGGAAGTAGTCTCGCAGTCCACCGAAGCTCATAGATCTCCCAACACAAGGGACCCAAGGAAGACAACACCAAGACACATAATAATTAAGATGGCAAAGATCAAAGATAAAGACAGGGTATTAAAGGCAGCTAGAGAGAGAAAAAAGATCACCTACAAAGGAAAACCCATCAGACTATCACCAGACTTCTCAACAGAAACCTTACAGGCCAGAAGAGAATGGCATGATATATTTAACGTTATGAAACAGAAGGGCCTCGAACCAAGAATATTGTATCCAGCACGATAATCATTTAAATATGCCAGAGCGATTAAACTATTTCCAGATAAACGAAAGCTGAGAGAGTTTCCCTCTCATAAACCACCACTACAGGATATCTTAAATGGACTGCTCTAGATGGAAGCACACCTAAGGCTAAAAAGATGTCACCAGAGAAAATAAAATCATAGCAAAGAAAGCAGACCATCCAAATTCTAACTAAAGGCAAAGTATAAAACACCTATTATAGAAAGAATGGAGGAGGAGGAATAAGAGGGAGAGAAAGAAAGAAAGATCAGACTGTGTTTACAATAACTTAACAAGAAATTTAAGTTAGACTGTTAGATAGTAAAGAAGCAACCCTTGAACCCTTGGTAACCACGAATCTAAAGCCAGCAACGGCAATAAGTACATATCTATCAATAATCACTCTAAATGTAAATGGACGGAATGCACCAATCAAAAGACACAGAGTTACAGAATGGATAAAAAAGCAAGACCCATCTATATGCTGCCTACAAGAAACTCACCTCAAATCCAAAGATATACACAGACTAAAAGTGAAGGGATGGAAAAAGATATTTCATGCAAACAACAAAGAGAAAAAAGCAGGTGTTGCAGTACTTGTATCAGACAAAATAGACTTCAAAACGAAGAAAGTAGCAAAAGATAAAGAAGGACATTACATAATGATAAAGGGGTCAGTCCAACAAGAAGATATAACCATTATAAATATATATGCACCCAACACAGGAGCGCCAGCATATGTGAGACCAATACTAACAGAATTAAAGGAGGAAATAGACAGCAATGCATTCATCTTAGGAGACTTCAAAACACCACTCACTCCAGAGGACAGATCAACCAGACAGAAAATAAGTAAAGACACAGAGGCACTGAACAACACACTAGAACAGATGGACCTAACAGACATCTACAGAACTCTACACCCAAAAGCAACAGGATACACATTCTTCTCAAGTGCACATGGAACATTTTCCAGAATAGACCACATACTAGGCCACAAAAAGAACCTCAGTAATTTCAAAAATATTGAAATCCTACCAACCAACTTCTCAGATCACCAAGGTATAAAACTAGAAATAAATTTTAGAAAGAAATCAAAAAGGCTCACAAATACATGGAGACTTAACAACACTTTCCTAATTAATCAATGGGTTAACGACCAAATCAAAACAGAAATCAAAGAATATACGGAGACTAATGACAACAACAACACAAAGCCACAACTTCTGTGGGACGCAGCAAAAGCAGTTCTAAGAGGAAAGTATATTGCAATCCAGGCCTATTTAAAGAAGGAAGAACATTCCCAAATGAATAGCCTAAAGACACAATTACTGAAATTGGAAAAGAAGAACAAATGAGGCCCAAAGTCACCAGAAGGAGGGACATAATAAAGATTAGAGAAGAAATAAATAAAATTGAGAAGAATAAAACAATAGAAAAAATCAATAAAACCAAGAGCTGGTTCTTTGAAAAAATAAACAAAATAGATAAACCCCTAGCCAGACTCATTAAGAGAAAAAGAGAATCTACACACATAAACACAATCAGAAATGAGAAAGGAAAAATCACGACGGACCCCACAGAAATACAAAGAATCATAAGAGAATATTATGAGAATCTATATGCTAACAAGCTGGAAAACATAGAAGAAATGGACAACTTCTTAGAAAAATACAACCTTCCAAGCAAGAAACAGAAAAACTAAACAGACCAATCACCAGCGACGAAATCGAATTGCTAATCAAAAAACTAACCAAGAACAGAACCCCTGGGCCTGATGGATTCACCTCTGAATTCTACCAGACATACAGAGAAGAAATAACACCGATTCTCCTTAAAGTTGTCCAAAAAATAGAAGAGGAGGGAATACTTCCAAACTCATTCTATGAAGCCAGCATCACTCTAACACCAAAACCTGGAAAAGACCTCACCAAAAAAGAAAATTACAGACCAATATCCCTGATGAACGTAGATGCAAAAATACTCAACAAAATATTAGCAAACCGAATTCAAAAATACATCAAGAGGATCATACACCATGATCAAGTGGGATTCATCCCAGGGATGCAAGGATGGTACAACATTCGAAAATCCATCAATATCATCCACCACATCAACAAAAAGAAGAACAAAAACCACATGATCATCTCCATAGATGCTGAAAAAGCATTTGACAAAATTCAGCATCCATTCCTGATTAAAACTCTCAACAAAATGGGTATAGACGGCAAGTACCTCAACATCATAAAGGCTATATATGACAAACCCACAGCTAACATCATACTTAACGCGAGACGCTGAAAGCTTTTCATCTAAGATCGGGAACAAGACAAGGATGCCCACTCTCTCCACTGTTATTCAACATAGTACTGGAGGTCCTAGCCACAGCAATCAGACAAAACAAAGACATACAAGGCATCCAGATTGGTAAAGAAGAAGTCAAATTGTCACTATTTGCAGATGACATGATACTGTACATAAAAAACCCTAAAGATTCCATTCCAAAACTACTAGAACTAATATCTGAATTCAGCAAAGTTGCAGGATACAAAATTAACACACAGAAATCTGTTGCTTTCCTATACACTAATGATGAACTAACAGAAAGAGAAATCAGAAAAACAATTCCATTCACAATTGCATCAAAAAGAATAAAATACCTAGGAATAAACCTAACGAAGGAAGTGAAAGACCTGTACTCTGAAAACTACAAGACACTCCTAAGAGAAATTAAAGAGGACACTAACAAATGGAAATGCATCCCATGCTCTTGGCTAGGAAGAATAAATATTGTCAAAATGGCTATACTACCTAAAGCAATCTACAGATTCAATGCAATCCCTATCAAACTACCAACAGCTTTCTTCAATGAACTGGAACAAATAATTCTAAAATTCATATGGAACCACAAAAGACCCCGAATAGCCAAAGCAATCCTGAGAAGGAGGAATAAAACAGGGGGAATTACACTCCCTGACTTCAAGCTCTACTACAAAGCCACAGTAATCAAGACAATTTGGTATTGGCACAAAAACAGACCCACAGACCAGTGGAACAGAATAGAAAATCCAAACATTAACCCAAACATATACAGTCAATTAATATTTGATAAAAGTGCCTTGGATATACAATGGGGAGATGACAGCCTCTTCAGCAGCTGGTGTTGGAAAAACTGGACAGCTACATGTAAGAGAATGAAACTGGACTACTGTCTAGCCCCATACACAAAGGTAAACTCAAGGTGGATCAAACACTTGAATGTAAGTCATGAAACCATAAAACTCTTAGAAAAAAACATAGGCAAAAATCTCTTGGACATAAACATGAGCAACTTCTTCATGAACATATCTCCCCGGGCAAGGGAAACAAAAGCAAAAATGAACAAGTGGGACTATATCAAGCTGAAAAGCTTCTGTACAGCAAAGGACACCATCAGTAGAACAAAAGACATCCTACAGTATGGGAGAATATATTCATAAAAAACGTATCTGATAAAGGGTTGACATCCAAAATATATAAAGAACTCATGCACCTTAACAAACAGAAAGCAAATAATCCAATTAAGAAATGGGCAGAGGACATGAATAGACACTTCTCCAAAGAAGAAATTCAGATGGCCAACAGGCACATGAAAAGATGCTCCACATCGCTAATCATCAGAGAAATGCAGATTAAAACCACAATGAGATATCACCTCACACCAGTGAGGATGGCCAACATCCAAAACACAAACAACAACAAATGTTGGCGAGGATGTGGAGAAAAGGGAACCCTCCTACACTGCTGGTGGACTGCAAATTAGTTCAACCATTGTGGAAAGCAGTATGGAGGTTCCTCAAAAAACTCAAAATAGAAATACCATTTGACCCAGGAATTCCACTCCTAGGAATTTACCCTAAGAATGCAGCAGCCCAATTTGCAAAGGACAGATGCACCCCTATGTTTATTGCAGCACTATTTACAATAGCCAAGAAATGGAAGCAACCTAAGTGTCCATCAGTAGATGAATGGATAAAGAAGATGTGGTACATATACACAATGGAATATTATTCAGCCATAAGAAGAAAACAAATCCTACCATTTGCAACAACATGGATGGAGCTAGAGGGTATTATGCTCAGTGAAATAAGCCAAGCCGAAAAAGACAAGTATCAAATGATTTCACTCATATGTGGAGTATAAGAACAAAGAAAAAATACTGAAGGAACAAAACAGCAGCAGACTCACAGAACCCAAGAACGGACTAATAGTTACCAAAGGGAAAGGACTGGGGAAAATGGGCGGGAAGGGAGGGATAAGAGGGAAAAAGGGGCATTACGATTAGCAGATGTAATGTTGGGGGGGCACGGGGAGGGCAGTACAACTCAGAGAAGACAAGTAGTGATTCTATAGCATCTCACTACGCTGATGGACAGTGACTGTAATGGGGTTGGTGGGGGGGACCTGATGAAGGGCTGGTTTAATAATCGTAATATTGCACATGTAATTGTAAATTAATGATAATAAAATAAATTATATTAAAAAAAAGATAAAGTTAAGAATATTGAGGCCCTGTGAGACTTTAACCTTTAACCGAAATGCTTTTGCTATCTTGTTATCTGCAACCGACCTCTCCGCAAGAGCTCCATGACTTCCCCCCATTCCTTCCCCTGGTGTGGTTTTTGAAGGTGTGGGTTTTTTTCCTTTATAAGCCTCTGGAGAATTCTGCTCGGGGTCAAACTCCTCTGCCCTTGCGTGGGTTATGAGTCTCGACCCCAGCACGCTGGCAAATCAATAAACCTCTTGCTGTTTGCATCAAGACCGGTCTCCTGCGAGTATTTGGGTCGTCGCCTATCCTGGGTCTCGAGTAAGGATCCACTCCGGTAGTCTTACATTTTGGGGGCTCGTCTGGGATCCGCGGCACCCTATTCTCCAGAGACCCACTTGGAGGTAAGCGAAGGATCCTTAAGTGTCTGTGTGTGCCGGCGCCTGTTTGTTCTGTCAGGTATCTGAATCTGTGAAAAGCGCTTTCGGTTTTGCAGCCGCTTGTCGCTCCCATAAGGGAACGAGAGCCGTGGTAAGGCAGACGTGCCAGGAGCCACAAGCTGCGGCCCTGGGGGACGCCCCGGGCTCGGGGGAGCTAGTCTCCCATCTGTCGGAGGGGGAACGGGTCCAGTTCCTACGGGCTCCCGGACCTCCTCCTCTGTCTGAGACCCTTTAGTGTCTTTGGAAGACTTGAGAGGGGACGTGTCTGTTGGCGTCCTTCTCCGTTTTGTGTCTTGCTGTTTTTGTGTGTCTGGAGACGATAGAGATGGGACAGACTGTGACGACCCCCCTGTCTCTGACATTAGACCACTGGACGGATGTTAGGCGTAGGGCACATGACCTATCTGTAGAAATTAAGAAAGGGCCGTGGCAGACCTTCTGCACTTCCAAATGGCCAACTTTTCATGTTGGATGGCCCCCTGAGGGAACCTTCAATCTAGAGGTCATTTCTTCTGTTAAAAGTGTTGTTTTTCAGACTGGACCAGGATCGCACCCCGACCAGCAGCCCTACATCATAGTCTGGCAGGACGTGGTAGAAAATCCTCTACCCTGGGTAAAGCCTTGGGTACGGGAGCCGCGGAAGCCAGATTCTCGAGTTCTGGCCCTACAGAAATCTTCAAGAGAAAGTGAAACTGACAAGAAAAAAAAGCCCGAGGTTTCGACCCAAGGGCCGCCTCAGCCTAAGATCTATCCCGAGATTGAAGGCCCTCCCGAGTGGCCTGACTCCATGCCGCCCCCCTATCCCCAGGGCCTCGCGGCCGGGCCGGGAACCTTGGCCCCACCCGCCGGAGGGGCCGTAGGAGGATGACCTGCGGCAGGAACCAGGAGTAGGAGAGGGACCTCTCCGTAAGGGCCTGACTCAACCGTGGCTTTACCACTTCGAGTCTATGGCCCCCCGGTGCCTCCACCTGGAATTCAGCCAATGCAGTATTGGTCCTTCTCCTCAGCGGATGTGTATAATTGGAAAGCTAATCATGCCTCTTTTTCAGAGAACCCGGCTGGACTAACGGGACTCGTAGAGTCCCTTATGTTTTCTCACCAGCCTACCTGGGACGACTGCCAGCAGTTACTACAGACCCCCTTCACTACAGAAGAGAGGGAGAGGATTCTTCTGGAGGCACGAAAGAACGTGCCAGGGGACAATGGACAGCCCTCCCAACTTCCCCACATGATAGATGCAGGGTTCCCGCTGACTCAACCCAACTGGGACTTCAATACTCCTGAAGGTAGGGAGAGGTTGACCGTCTACCACTGGGCTCTAGTGGCAGGTCTCAAGGGAGCCGCACGGCGGCCCACTAATCTGGCTAAGGTAAGAGAGACCCTACAGGGGCCCATAGAACCCCCCTCAGTTTTCCTTGAGCACCTCATGGAGGCTTATAGGCGCTACACTCCTTTTGATCCCACCTCTGAGGGGCAGCGGCCAGCAGTGGCCATGGCATTTATAGGGCAGTCAGCATCTGATATCAGAAAGAAACTGCAGTGCCTTGAAGGACTCCAGGATTTTACTCTGCAGGACCTAGTGAAGGAGGCTGAGAAAGTGTATCACAAAAGAGAGACAGAGGAAGAGAAAGAACAAAGGGAGAAGAAAGAGAGAGAAGAAAGGGAGGATAGAAGAGACAGAAGACAGGAGAAAAATTTAACTAGAATTCTGGCCGCAGTAGTAAGTGAAAAAGAAAAAGGATATCAGAAGCTTAGACAGACAGGGAACCTGAGTAACAAGGGCCAAAAGACGTCGAGAGATACTGGCAGGACACCCCTCGACAAAGATCAATGTGCCTACTGCAAAGAGAAAGGGCATTGGGCCCGAGAATGCGCAAAGAAAAGAGGCAGAAACCCCAAAGTTCTAACCCTAGATGAAGATGACTAGAGGGGACGGGGCTTGGACCCCCTCCCTGAGCCTAGGGTAACCTTACAAGTGGAGGGGCGACCAGTGGATTTCCTGGTCGACACAGGGGCAGAACACTCTGTGCTACTGAGACCTTCGGGAAAATTACAAGACCAAAAGTCCTTGGTCCTGGGCGCCACAGGACAAAGACTGTACTCATGGACTACCCGAAGAAATGTAGATTTAGGTGTGGGGCGAGTAACCCACTCATTTCTAGTTATACCAGATTGCCCCTCCAACCTGTTAGGGAGGGACCTCCTCACAAAAATGGGAACTCAAATTTCTTTTTCCCCATCGGGGCCTGAGGTCACCTTGCAGGAAGACCCCACAGTTGTTTTGAGTTTGAAATTAGAAGAAGAATATGGGATATTCACTGAGATGTCAGCCCCCGAAGATATGCAAGACTGGTTGAGACAATTTCCCCAAGCTTGGGCAGAAACAGGGAGAACGGGCTTAGCAGAACAGGTTCCGCCCCTGGTAGTGGAGATGAAGGCTTGTGCCACCCCTGTATCAGAGCGCCACCCCTGTATCGGAGCACCAGTACCCCATGAGCCAGGAGGCCAGACTGGGCATTCGCCCCCACATTCAGAGACTTTTACAGTCGGGGGTCCTGGTGCCATGTCACTCCCCATGGAACACCCCACTGTTACCTGTCAAGAAACCCGGTACAGGGGACTACCGGCCGGTCCAAGACTTGCGGGAAGTGAACAAGAGGGTCCAAGACATTCACCCCACGGTGCCCAATCCATATAACCTCCTCAGCTCTCTCCCCCCAGAAAGGGGCTGGTATACTGTGCTAGACTTAAAAGATGCTTTCTTCTGCCTGAGATTACATCCATCAAGTCAGCCCATCTTTGCATTTGAGTGGAGGGATCCTGATACTGGGCAAACAGGACAACTGACCTGGACCCGATTACCTCAAGGATTCAAGAATTCTCCCACCCTCTTTGATGAGGCGCTACATTGGGACTTGATCCCCTTCCGGGCCGAAAATCCCAAGGTAACTCTCCTCCAGTATGTTGATGATTTGCTTTTGGCAGGAGAGACTTATCAGGATTGCCTTGAAGGGACTAGAAGCCTCCTCTCCGAGCTGGGCCGGCTAGGGTACTGAGCCTCTGCCAAAAAGGCTCAGCTATGCAAACAGGAGGTGGTCTACTTGGGCTACTCTTTAAAAGAAGGGAGAAGATGGCTGACCGAGGCCAGGAAGAAGACTGTCACACAGATTCCAGTACCTAAGACATCTAGACAGGTACGTGAGTTCCTGGGCACTGCTGGTTTTTGCCGACTCTGGATCCCAGGCTTTGCTACCTTAGCAGCCCCTCTCTACCCTCTAACTAAGGAAGGGGTGGAGTTCCAATTGAAAAAAGAACATCAGCAGGCCTTCAATGAAATTAAGAAGGCCCTCCTCTCAGCACTGGCCTTGAGCTTACCAGACCTGACCAAGCCTTTTACCCTCTATGTAGATAAGAAGGGGGGTGTGGCCAGGGGAGTTCTTACCCAGGCCTTGGGACCCTGGAAGAAGCCGGTGGCATACCTGTCAAAGAAACTGGACCCAGTGGCCAGCGGATGGCCATCCTGCTTAAAGGCCATTGTAGCAGTCGCGATCCTGATCAAGGATGCTGACAAACTGACTATGGGACAACAGGTGACTGTAATTGCTGCCCATGCCCTAGAGAGTGTTATCCACCAGCCTCCTGATCGGTGGATGACGAATGCTCACATGACCCACTACCAAAGCTTATTGCTGACGGAGAGAATCATCTTTGGCCAGCCTACCCTCCTCAACCCCGCTACCTTGCTGCCCGAGGACACAGAGGAGCCAGTTGTTCATACCTGTGCAGACATACTGGCCGAGGAAACTGGGGTCAGAAGTGACCTCACAGACACCCCCTGGCCTAACGGTACCACTTGGTTCACGGATGGTAGCAGCTTCATAGTTGAAGGTAAGAGGATGGCTGGGGCTGCGGTGGTAGATGGAGAACGAATAGTATGGGCAAGCAGTCTACCTGAAGGGACCTCAGCTCAGAAGGCAGAACTCATAGCCTTGATACAGGCTTTGAGGCTAGCTGAGGGGAAGGTTATCAATATCTATATGGACAGTAGATATGCCTTTGCCACAGCACATGTACATGGTGCCATCTATTGGCAGAGAGGATTACTGACGCCGGCAGGCAAAGAGATTAAAAATAAAGAAGAAATTCTGAGTCTACTAGAGGCAGTGCATTTGCCTAAAAAGGTGGCCATTATACACTGCCCCAGGCACCAAAAAGCCACTAATAAAATAGCAAAAGGAAACCAGTTGGCTGATCAGGCAGCAAAGAGAGCTGCTCAAAGTACCCTAATATTGCCACTAATGTGTGACAGTGGGACAGGACCTAGCCCTGAGGGATTCCAGTACACTAGAGAAGATTACCAGGGCATGAATCGCCTAGGGTATACTATAGAGACGCCTCAAGGATTAGGAAAGACAGAGGATGGGAAAATCATATTTCCCCAGAGGGAGGCTAGAGAATACGTGGAACAGCTCCATCGGCTCACCCATCTGGGGACCAAACACCTAAAGAAGACAGTAGAATCATCCCCCTACTATGTAATTGGACTTCCTGAAGTTGTCAATACGGTAGTTAAAAACTGTATCCCTTGTGCCATGACGAATGCAGGCTCCAACCGATACCCCCCTGGACGAAGATTGCGGGGAGATCGACCTGGAGCTTACTGGGAAGTAGACTTTACTGAGATAAAACCTGCCAAATATGGGAATAAATATCTGCTAGTTTTTATAGATACCTTCTCAGGATGGGTAGAGGCATACCCAACTAAGACAGAAACTGCCAGCATAGTGGCCAAGAAGATTCTGGAAGAAATTTTTCCCAGGTTTGGAATCCCTAAGGTAATTGGATCTGACAACGGGCCTGCTTTTGTTGCTCAGGTAAGTCAGGGACTGGCCAAACAAATGGGGTTTGATTGGAAATTACATTGTGCATATAGACCCAAAAGCTCAGGACAGGTAGAGAGGATGAACAGAACTTTAAAAGAGACCTTGACTAAATTAGCTTTAGAGACCGGCAGGAATGACTGGACAGCTCTCCTTCCCTTTGCCCTGTTCAGGGTAAGAAATACCCCAGGGCGTTTCGGACTAACCCCCTATGAACTGTTATGTGGAGGACCACCCCCCCTTGTAGAAGCAGGAAAAATACATAACCCTGATGCTGTTCTTTCTCAATCCTTATTCGTCCGTATAAAAGCCCTAGAAGTAGTTCGCCAACAGGCATGGGAACAACTGAAAGAGGCCTACTCCACTGAGACCACCACCGTCCCTCACCAGTTCCAAGTGGGAGACGCTATCTATGTACGCAGACACCGTGTTGGGAATCTTGAGCCTTGGTGGAAAGGACCCTACCTAGTCCTGCTGACAACCCCCACTGCAGTGAAGGTCGAAGGAATAGCTGCCTGGATCCATGCCTCCCACCTAAAAGCTGCACCGGAGGCAGAGGGAGATGAGTCCTGGCAAGTGGAAAAGACTGATAATCCTTTTAAGCTTCGCTTGCGCTGTAACCCTGACCCTCTCTAACCCCCATCAGCACTGGAAGTCCCCTTGGAAAGTCATTAATCTTGCCTCTAGTGAAGTTCTCAATCAGACTTCCCAGATTGTCCCTAGGGGCACATGGTTCCCCGACCTCCAGTTTGATCTAGGCGACCTACTACAGATCACCTGGGATGATGCATTCATACAGCAACACCACTTCTACGCTTGCCCAGGTTCTGACCTTTCTAAACAAAAACTTTGTGGGGGGGCCGATAGTTATTATTGTGTCTCATGGAGTTGTGTGTCCACCGGGCATACCTGTTGGGCGGCCCCAATTAAGGATGACCTAATCTCCTTAACCAGGGCAGGTAAACCCACGTGCTCCAAGATTAAGGACTCTGTGGGACAAATCCACGGCAAATGCAATCCCATAAAATTAACATTCACCGATCAGGGACGGAAAGCTACCGGGTGGGAAGAAGGGAAGATGTGGGGGATTCGTTTGTATGAGAAAACCCGGGTTGGTCCTAGAGACCCTGGAGGAATCCTCCTAGTTAGACTAAAGATAGAAGCCCCTCCGGCCCAGCCAATTGGCCCCAACAGAGTGTTACCTGAACAAAAGCCACCACCGCAGCCTCTTCGGCCGCCGGCGCCAACTAAAAAGCCCTCCTAAGCCTGCTCCACCACCGCCCCCTCAGGAGAGTACAGAGACCCCTACTGCCCCCGATTAGATTGAGACTTCCTCTGAGGTGCCAACTATCTCTCTACCTAGTACAGGGCAGAGACTGCTGAATTTGATACAAGGAGCCTTCAATGTCCTGAATAGTACCAATCCTAATGCCACTAAGTCTTGCTGGCTGTGCCTGGCCTCCAGTCCTCCTTATTATGAAGGTGTAGCTACTACGGGGACTTATAACAAAACTACCAGCCATGACTTTTGTAAATGGGGATCGGGTAAAAAGCTCACTCTTACAGAGGTCTGGGGGAAAGGAATATGCCTAGGTACCCCGTCTAGAGCATACCAACACTTATGTAATACCACTGTTAAGAGCCCTCAGACCTCTTCCAACTATTACCTAGTACCTAGCCTAGATAAGTGGTGGGCCTGCAGCACTGGCCTGACTCCATGTGTCTCCACAGCTGTCTTTAACAATTCTAAAGATTATTGTGTGTTGGCACAGCTAGTACCCCGAGTCTTCTACCACCCTGAAGATTCTTTTGTTGCTGAGTTTGACCGCCAGCCCTCTAGGTACAAAAGAGAACCAGTCTCTTTAACACTAGCCGTTCTTTTGGGCTTGGGAGTAGCAGCTGGAGTAGATACTGGAACTGCAGCCTTAATACAAGGACCTCAACACTTCCAAATGTTGAGAGCTGCAATGGATGAAGACTTACGAGCCTTAGAACAGTCTATCTCCAAACTAGAAGAATCTCTGACTTCCTTATCAGAGGTAGTGTTACAGAATAGGAGAGGGCTAGACCTGCTGTTTTTGAAAGATGGTGGATTGTGTGCTGCATTGAGAGAAGAGTGTTGCTTCTATGTAGACCACTCTGGAGTCATTAAAGACTCTATGACCAAGTTGAGAGAAAGGTTAGACAAGCGCCAACGGGACCGAGAAGCTCAGCAGGGGTGGTTTGAAAGATGGTTCAGTAGATCTCCTTGGTTTACTACTCTAATATCTTCCCTTTTAGGACCTATTCTGATTCTGTTTTTGTTGTTCACCCTTGGCCCTTGCATCTTAAATAAGTTAGTAGCTTTTGTTAGAGAACGGGTTAGCGCCATACAGATTCTAATGTTAAGACAACATTACCAGTCCTTACCTGATTCTGAGAGGAAATTTTATAACGATACGGGACTCTAGTTCTATGATTAGAACTATGCATAAGAAGAAGTGGGGAATGAAAAAATGGAAAAATTTTAAGTTTGCTTTGAACCTTGGCCTGGGTTGCAAAACAGGCCCTGAGTACAACAGTTTGTAAAACAGGCCCTGAGTGTAACCACAGAACAAATAAGCCTGTAAAGATAAAGTTAAGAATATTGAGGCCCTGTGAGACTTTAACCTTTAACCGAAATGCTTTTGCTATCTTGTTATCTGCAACCGACCTCCCCGCAAGAGCTCCATGACCTCCCCCCATTCCTTCCCCTGGTGTGGTTTATGAAGGTGTGGTTTTTTTTCCTTTATAAGCCTCTGGAGAATTCTGCTCGGGGGTCAAACTCCTCTGCCCTTGCGTGGGTTATGAGTCTCGACCCCAGCACGCTGGCAAATCAATAAACCTCTTGCTGTTTGCATCAAGACCGGTCTCCTGCGAGTATTTGGGTCGTCGCCTATCCCGGGTCTCGAGTAAGGATCCACTCCGGTAGTCTTACACTGTCCGGGCTTCTGCCTGGATGAGGATGCAGGCTGGGTGGGGATGCAGCAGTCAAGCAGGGTTATAGGCTGCACTCTGTGCCTGGGCGGTATAGTAGGCTGGGCTCCGAGACTGCCCAAGTATACTGGAGGTCACTGTTCAGGATATCTGGGGAAGAGGGGCCAGAGGTTCCATAGGTGGATGGGGCTGCTGTTTTGGCCATCTACCCATGCAGGTTTGTAAGATGGGCTCTGAGGTTGCCTAAGGGTCACTGATGGGCTTCCTGCTCAGGCAGGGCCAGAGGCTACACTCAGAAGTTGGACGGTGATGTTGGCTTGCTTCCTTGCACAGGTGGGTGGTAGAATTTGCTCCTCAGTTGTGAGTCATTGACTAGGGACCAAAACTGGTCAGATCTGCCATCCATGCTCCTTGACCAGATGAGGCCATTAGCTTGGCTGTGACAATGGGGAAAGTGATGGGCTGGGCTCTCTACTTGGGCACCACTGCCCGCAGGAATGCAGTCTGCTGAGGTATGCATGGTAGTTGCTATGAGCCCCACCTCCTTCATCTCTGGCTGATCCCTGGTAGTCTAGCCCTGTTGATTCTAGCCTTGTCCTGTGACACTGAGGAAGCTGCAGGTCCATTTTGGGTTCTCTTTTTCCCATTGTCGAGATCATAGGCAAGGGGGATACTCTCAGAGCAGGGCTGTGGTATTCGGGGGTGGGGAAATGTGGTCAAATCAAAACTGTTCCTTTTATCCTTCTAATGAAGGTTTTGGGTCTTCTTTTTTTTTTCCCTTCAGTTTTTGTGGCCCAAGAGGGTGTTTTGGCCTCACTGCTGGTTTCTTGGATTTTCACAAAGGTATCCTGTCTATGGATAGCTGCTAGTTGGTCAATGAGGAGAACTGAAGTCACGAAACCCCTATTCTGCCATCCTGAAACATGATTTTCACCAGAAACTTTAGCTGCTTAGTTTGTCTGGTTGAACATTCTCACAATTTTTGGTCTCAGAATCACTTTATGCTCTAAAAAATTATTGAAGATGCTGAAGTGCTTTTATTTGTATAGGTGAAAATCTATAGATATATATTTCATTAGATATTAAAAATAAGATATTTGATAAATATGTATTATTTAATTAATTTAAAAACAATAATAGACCATTACAGGATAATATATAATACACAATTTTATGAAAATATCACTATATTTTCATAAAATGAAAAGATTGTCATTGTTTCATAATTTTGTAAAACTATTTTAATGTCTGAATTAGTGGAAAAAAGTTGAATTCTCATATTCAGTCATGTGTTGCTTTGTTTAAAGTGTGTGAAGAATACCTATTATAACAAAGACATGTAGCTAGTAAAGAGAGGTACACTTTAATAGTATTTCAGATAATTATGGCTATTCTTTGATACTACAACAAAACTTGAAAAGTGATACTTTCATAAAGTCAGCTGCACTGTAGAATTTGAAACCTTATCAAAAAGTTTCATGCTCTATTACATCAGCCCATTTACATTTTGAATGGATCTTTTAGTCTGCATGATTTTGTAACATCATGCATTGATCATTTGGAAATGTTGATTTGTAGTGTTATATAGATGATTCAAATTCTAGCAAACTTTTTATGCAATATCAAAAAATCTCATTCATAAATAACATGACAAATCCTACTTGATAAGTCTTTAAATATTAGGAAACTGTTAAACTCATGGGAGTAGATGTAAGCTTTCCAAAATTACAGTTTTCCACTTGAAAGTTAGGATTTTCTCATTGGCAACAAATACTCTCAATTTTTTTGAACAGAGAAACTCACTTTGTTTTCAAAAATATGAGCCACATGTCTAAGTCTATTACTATAATGCTTCTACTAGCCATCCTTTCAAGTGAAAATCTTGTATGAAATAAGAAGCAGTTCAGCTTGTAACTGAAACAGAGACACAAGTACTTTTACTTTAATTATTCAACATTGATTTGCAGCACAAGTACTTTTGCATACTTGCCATTTTGTCTCATACCGTCAAGTGTTAATGAAATGAACATTTTTTTACTGCTTCATTAGGACCCTCTTGAGTAAAGTTTGTGTGTGTGTGTGTGTGTGTGTTGCAAATGTATGACAGAGAAGAATGCAGCAAATACTAGCTCCAGTGATACCACTGTTTTGTTTATACCACAGTGTCAGCATATTTACATACCATTACTTTTGCATCATCAGTGAAAATGCTAATGCAGTAAATATATTTATATATATATACTATATACACACAATATATACAACATATACATATAGACATAAATATGTATGTATATATACATGTACAAATTAGATATCAGTATTATTTTTAAAGGTGTTCTAAATAGGGGAAACACAAATCAGATTTTGAGATCTGCTGGTTTGGCCCCTTTATGATTTAGGAACTTATGAAATAACTACAGGATGAGCTTATAATTTGCTATGAGATGGAAATTGGCCAACATTCCATTTATCACAGATCTCCACAGACTATTACTCTGACCTATGAATGGTAGCAGCATGCTGTGACTCCAGGGGTTAATGATGACCCAGAGGTAGTGATCAGTAACTGTATAAACATCTTAGTATGTCCCTTTCCCCTTGTAGTCTTTCCTCAAAATGGTCTTGAATAATTTGGCAAATGGTAGCAAGAAGATTTGCAGTGTATCCTTGTGCCACTGTTATGACACCTTTTCTTTTAGAGTCCTAGGTCTATTTTCCCTCTGAGTTTGTAAACTAATTCATGCCTATTTGAGGGAGGTATTTTTACTTTAAGATAGTGGGTTATATCTGGGCCATATACACTAATTAGAGTTGTTTCTTTCATATGTATAAATCAAGTAGGATTTGGGAGATTGGCTGTGTATCTTTCTCTTTGGAACCCCATGATCAATCAACTAGAATCTTACTGTGTCAAACCATTCTGATAACTAAATAGCACTGCTGATTATACAGCAAACTATGGTGATCATATTGCTGCCTTTTAGCTTCTACTGCTTTAGGATTCCATGTCCTCTAATATCTTTGACAGCATTTGAGGACAGCCAGTGCAAACCTTTTTAAGGATGCTGGTGTTCTCCGCTTCAATTTATTTTTCACTGCCTTGTTGAATTGAGTATTTAGGCTTTTGTATGGGATATCGTTAAGATGAAAGGAAGGTTTTATATGATAATATACTCTCACATTCCTATTTTATTTATACTTTGTATTCCCATTATTACAAGATAGAAGGAATATCTGGTATTCCAAACCCAATGAGTCCAGAATTCTGTCAACCTGAAGTTTGCCTCAGCAAACTTTTCAAACCAATTGAAGATGCTTAATTTAGTTCTTTGAAACTAAAAATCTCTCATATAGGTAGTTTGGCCTTATTTAAATATGCTGTTTCTTTATGGCTCTAATAAATAGAAAATCAATTTCTACAATACCCCATGTTTCTACTGATATGTTTTAATGCTACAGTATTTGTGGCATATGAGCTTTCTTATCTCAGGCAGAACTTTGCCCTTGTTTCCCTTAGGATATATTGAGATCTGGTTCCACTTATGGCTATGATGGCACCTGGAATAGCTGAGGTACAACATGTGATCACTTGATGTTCCTGTGCAAGGTAACTCCCCTAGGATCAGTCACTATGTGGTTTCTAAATAAGCCAAGACTAGACCATCAGACAGGTCTGTCAAATAATTATATTCACAGTTCTCCAAAGTCATCCATAAATTCTCACTTCAGTTCTCACAGTCCCACTTTATCCCATAAATTCCTTAATTTTAAATGATATGTATGGCAAGAATGTGAATTAAACTATTTTGTGAAAAGAGTCCTATAATTACAAGAAATAAGATATTTTAGATAGTTGAACCTCTCCATTTCTCTGTGCTTTGAGCCACTAATTTAAAATTGCACACGTGAAGTTTCTTTCTTTAGTATTTCTAGTAAAGGGAGAAAGACAGCCATGCACAATTTTCATCTCCATCAATATGTTTTATTGCAGCAGACATTTGACATTTGATCTTTCAAAGAGTTATCTTAATTGACTCTTTATTTCAGATGAGCACAAAATAAAATTGAAGTAACTGTTTTGCCAGCACATACCATGATCTACCAGTGTCCCATTTTCCAACAATAACCAGATGATAACTGCCTTCAATGATAAGCCCTTCAGATAATCAAGTTGATTCCCTTCCGTAAGTGTCTGCAACCACTTCTGGCTTCAGTATTGTACCATTCAGAACTGAGGTTGGAAAAGTGCACATACCCTCAGTATTTTAGGAAAAAAATATTAATATAAGATTATAGTTATATAATCTTTGAGGCTACAAAGAGTAGGATTTAATAAGCCACTTTTATAACTAGTAAATTCAAGACAAAATAAGAACAAAAAGCTTCTGTATCTACAATTAAAGAAAAGGAAACTGGAAGAGATGGGCTTCTTCTGTTCTGGTCCCATACTTTCCTCTTATTGTCCAGGAAGAGAGAAACTAGTTATGGGAATATTGAGAATAGTCCCTATAAGAAACTCATATATCTACAGTTTTGCTTATCCACAGGAAATTTTAAAGCAACAAAAAGATAACTGTCTTTCACCTTTCTAAATATTTCATGAATTCATTTAATTAATGGAATCTAATTTGCATCTAGAATCCTAACTAAAGAGTGTATGTGAAATATAGTTTATATTTTCTAGTTTTTATATTAAAAAGAAGCACAGTAGTGTTAAGAATGAATAATGAGAATGCATCTTCTATACTCAACCCACTTACTGTGGCTCCATATTGCTTGTAACCTTCAGCAGCCCTCTATAGTCTTAAAGTCAATTTTTAAAATATTAACTGAACATAAATAATGTTCTAGGTACTACTGCCTATACTATAAAGAAACTGTACTGTATAAACTATACTGTACTACAACGAAACAGTAATTTCATGAAACCTGCATCAACAAGTTAAGGCAAAAATTAAATAATCTGAGCAACTGAAATGAGTGGGGGAAATACAGTGTATTATGGCAATTCAAGGGGAAGGGATTTCAAATAGTATAAATAGAGAGGAAATGAATTGTAGGCTGAAAACAAAGGGAGAAATTGGTCAAGTTAGTCTACGTATGTGTATGTGTGGAGGATAGGGCCTGAGGATGGGTAAGTGTCATAGGGAAAGCAAAGAGAATGGATAATATCCTTAGTCATCACAGAATGTAGCACATCATAATATTAAAGAAAATACAATAAGAAAGAGAAGAGCTCAAGATGAAGCTGAAGAGGTGGATATATTATAAGACATTTATTTTGAAGGTACAATTTTTAACTTGGGGGCATGGCTGAGAATACTAGGAATAGAAGTGGCATAATCATATACTTGATTTTTCAAAAAGTGATTGGTTGCCTGATGAACAATATAGTCAAAGAGACAGATAAGACAGGAGGTTTTTCAAGATAGTAATTCAAGTAAGAGGGGTTATAGACTAAAGTAGACTGAGGATGACAGAGATGAGAGGGAGAAAGCCCAGATGATTTGGAAGAGAGACAAAGTGATTATCTTATGTGTAAATTGGAAGAGTGAGAATTACAGCATTGATTGTAATTGAGATTTTTTATAAAACTACCTAAAATCTCTGTCAATATAGAATTTAGCTAATTGTATTATATTCACATCAATAAATGAATAAAAATTTTCATGGTCATGAAGAATATTGTATTATAAAATCCTTACATTTTTTTAATGAACTAAAAACAACTTATGATTTTATATGTATAAAGTGAGATTATTCTAATTTTGTGATAAGGTGTGTGTGTATAAAGAGAGAGGAGAGAGATTCTCATTTAGGGAAGAATACAAAAATATATTAAATATGTGATGAATATTTATAGTTTGAGTTTATGTGAAATATATACTATTTACTTCTTTGACTAAAAAATTTACATGAGAAATATAATGACATATATCAAACTGCACTTTAAAAATAAAGGTCAATGTTAAGAAGAGAAAAACTAGAGGAACATACGTCCCAATTTTAAAATATATTTAAAATACATGCCAAAGCTGTAGTAATTAAAACAGTATGGCATTGTCAATTCTGCTTAAAGAATCAGCCTCTCGACTGGTGTTGAGTGATTGCCCAGAGAGTTGTTACACAGCTGTGGAAAGCTTCACAGTCATCAATGTTGAGACACAAGAGAACCTGGCATTCCATTTTTATTTTTTCTCCATTCCAGACACTCAAAAACACATAAACAAACTATAGTAATAAAGATTCTATTTCACACTAATTTCTTAGGTCACTTTAACCAAGGATTGGCCTTTATTTAGAAGTAACCAGTCTGAAAGCCCATCTAAATGGCATGACAGCATCCATTGCCTAGGATTCTTTCCTCTATGACCTGACCATGAGTGCCATTCCCACACCTACCTTGAGATTTCCAATTCTACACTTCAGATGTGTATCTCTTTAAATCAGTATCTTATTTACACATTTAGATGGTTGCTTTTGTACTGTAACATTTTAAGGGTTTTGATTGAGGACTAACTCTATCTTTTATCCCACAAAAGGTCTTAGATTTTTTAAAAATGTAACTAGTTACATAGGACTTCATATCACAAGTCCTGCCAAGTATTTGTGATTTTGTGATACATCCAGTATAGTTACATTCACTTGGGTGACATCTTACACCCATTTACCAACTGAGAAAACCAGGATTAAAAATTGCATGATAAGACTAAACATAGAGATTCTGATTTCAAATCCACTACGTTTTTTTTAATATAATTTATTTTGGTATCATTAGTCTACAATTACATGTGCAATATTATGGTTATTAAACTACCCCTTCATCAGGTGTCCCCACCAACCCCATTACAGTCACTGTCCATCAGCGTAGTGAGATGCTATAGAAACACTACTTGTCTTCTCTGAGTTGGACAGCCCTCCACGTGCACCCCCAACATTATGTCTGCTAATCGTAATGCCCCTTTTTCCCTTTTATCCCTCCCTTCCCACCCATCTTCCCCAGTCCCTGTCCCTTTGGTAACTATTAGTCCGTTCTTGGGTTCTGTGAGTCTGCTGCTGTTTTGTTCCTTCAGTTTTTTCTTCTTTGTTCTTATACTCCACATATGAGTGAAATCATTTGATACTTGTCTTTTTCGGCTTGGCTTATTTCACTGAGCATAATACCCTCTAGCTCCATCCATGTTGTTGCAAATGGTAGGATTTGTTTTCTTCTTATGGCTGGATAATATTCCATTGTCTATATATGCCACCTCTTCTTTATCCATTCATCTACTGATGGACACTTAGGTTGCTTCCATTTCTTGGCTACTGTAAATACTGCTGCGATAAACATAGGGGGGCATATATCTTTTTGATCCTGGGCTGCTGCAGTCTTACAGTAAATTCCTAGGAGTGGAATTCCTGGGTGAAATGGTATTTCCATTTTGAGTTTTTTGAGGAACCTCCATACTGCTTTCCACAATGGTTGAACTAATTTACATTCCGACCAGCAGTGTAGGAGGGTTCCCTTTTCTCCATATCCTTGCCAACATTTGTTGTTGTTTGTGTTTTGGATGTTGGCCATCCTCACTGGTGTGAGGTGATATCTCATTGTGGTTTTAATCTGCATTTCTCTGATGATTAGCAATGTGGGGCATCTTTTCATGTGCCTATTGGCCATCTGAATTTCTTCTTTGGAGAAGTGTCTATTCATGTCCTCTGCCCATTTCTTAATTGGATTATTTGCTTTTTGTTTGTTAAGGTGCGTGAGTTTTTAAATATATTTTGGATGTCAACCCTTTATCAGATACATCATTTATGAATATATTCTCCCATACTGTAGGGTATATTTTTGTTCTACTGATGGTGTCCTTTGCTGTACAGAAGCTTTTCAGCTTGATATTGTCCCACTTGTTCATTTTTGCTTTTGTTTCCCTTGCACGGGGAGATATGTTCATGAAGAAGTCGCCCATGTTTATGTCCAAAAGATTTTTACCTATGTTTTTTTCTAAGAGATTTATGGTTTCATGAATTACACTCAGGTCTTTGATCCACCTTGAGTTTACCTTTGTGTATGGGGCTAGACTGTAGTCCAGTTTCATTCTCTTACATGTGTCTGTCCAGTTTTTCCAACACCAGCTGCTGAAGAGGCCGTCATCTCCCCATTGTATATCCAAGGCTCCTTTATCAAATATTAATTGACTGTATATGTTTGGGTTAATGTTTGGATTTTCTATTCTGTTCCACTGGTCTGTGGGTCTGTTTTTGTGCCAATACCAAATTGTCTTGATTACTGTGGCTTTGTAGTAGAGCTTGAAGTCAGGGAGCGTAATCCCCTCTGTTTTATTCCTCCTTCTCAGGACTGCTTTGGCTATTCGGAGTCCTTTGTGGTGCCATATGAATTTTAGAATTATTTGTTGCAGTTCATTGAAGAAAGCTGTTGATAGTTTGATA
This sequence comes from Smutsia gigantea, assembly GCA_032199065.1. Taxonomy (NCBI): domain Eukaryota; kingdom Metazoa; phylum Chordata; class Mammalia; order Pholidota; family Manidae; genus Smutsia; species Smutsia gigantea. The sequence continues at coordinate 398,036 of JAVSCE010005688.1, forward strand.
GGGATTGTGTTGAATCTGTAGATTGTTTTAGGTAGTATAGCCATTTTGACAGTATTTATTCTTCCTAGCCAAGAGCATGGGAAACATTTCCATTTGTTAGTGTCCTCTTTAATTTCTCTTAGGAGTGTCTTGTAGTTTTCAGAGTACAGGTCTTTCACTTCCTTCGTTAGGTTTATTCCTAGGTATTTTATTCTTTTTGATGCAATTGTGAATGGAATTGTTTTTCTGATTTCTCTTTCTGTCAGTTCATCGTTAGTGTATAGGAAAGCAGCAGATTTCTGTGTGTTAATTTTATATCCTGCAGCTTTGCTGAATTCAGATATTAGTTCTAGTAGTTTTGGAGTGGAGTTTTTAGGGTTTTTTATGTACAGTATCATGTCATCTGCAAACAGTGAATATTTGACTTCTTCGTTACCAACCTGGATGCCTTATATTTCTCTGTTTTGTCTGATTGCCATGCCTAGGACCTCCACTACTATGTTGAATAACAGTGGAGTCAGTGGGCATCCCTCCCTTGTTCCCGATCTTAGATGAAAAGCTTTCAGCTTCTTGCTGTTAAGTATGATGTTAGCTGTGGGTTTGTCATATATGGCCTTTATGATGTTGAGGTACTTGCTGTCAAAACCCATTTTGTTGAGAGTTTTAATCATGAATGGATGCTGAATTTTGTCAAATGCTTTTTCAGCATCTAAGGAGATGATCATGTGGTTTTTGTTCTTCTTTTTGTTGATGTGGTGGATGATGTTGATGGATTTTCGAATGTTGTACCATCCTTGCATCCCTGGGATGAATCCCACTTCATCATGGTGTATGATCCTCTTGATGTATTTTTGAATTCGGTTTGCTAATATTTTGTTGAGTATTTTTGCATCTACGTTCATCAGGGATATTGATCTGTAATTTTCTTTTTTGGTGAGGTCTTTGCTAAGTTTTGGTATTAGAGTGATGCTGGCTTCATAGAATGAGTTTGGAAGTATTCCCTCCTCTTCTATTTTTTGGAAAACTTTAAGGACAATCGGTGTTATTTCTTCTCTATATGTCTGGTAGAATTCAGAGGTGAATCCATCAGGTCCGGGGGTTTTGTTCTTGGGTAGTTTTTTGATTACCACTTCAATTTCGTTTCTGGTGATTGGTCTCTTTAGTTTTTCTGTTTCTTGTTTGGTCAGTCTTGGGAGGTTGTATTTTTCTAAGAAATTGTCCATTTCTTCTATGTTATCCAACTTGTTAGCGTATAGATTCTCATAATATTCTCTTATAATTCTTTGTATTTCTGTGGGGTCCGTCATTATTTTTCCTTTTTCATTTCTGATTCTGTTTGTGTGTGTAGATTCTCTTTTTCTCTTAATGAGTCTGGCTAGGGGTTTATCTATTTTGTTTATTTTTTCAAAGAACCAGCTCTTGGTTTCATTGATTTTTTCTATTGTTTTATTCTTCCAATTTTATTTATTTCTTCTCTGATCTTTATTATGTCCCTCCTTCCAGTGACTTTGGGCCTCATTTGTTCTTCTTTTTCCAATTTCACTAATTGTATCTTTAGGCTATTCATTTGGGAATGTTCTTCCTTCTTTAAATGTGCCTGGATTGCAATATACTTTCCTCTTAGAACTGCCTTTGCTGCGTCCCACAGAAGTTGTGGCTTTGTGTTGTTGTTGTCATTAGTCTCTGTATATGCTTTGATTTGTGTTTTGATTTGGTTGTTAACCCACTGATTAATTAGGAGAATGTTGTTAAGTCTCCATGTATTTTTGAGCCTTTTTGATTTCTTTCTAAAATTTATTTCTAGTTTTATACCTTGGTGATCTGAGAATTTGGTTGGTAGAATTTCAATATTTTTGAATTTACTGAAGTTCTTTTTGTTGCCTAATATGTGGTCTATTCTGGAAAATGTTCCATGTGCACTTGAGAAGAATGTGTATCCTGTTGCTATTGGGTGTAGAGTTCTGTAGATGTCTGTTAGGTCCATCTGTTCTAGTGTGTTGTTCAGTGCCTCTGTGTCTTTACTTATTTCCTGACTGGTTCATCTGTCCTTAAGAGTGTGTGGTGTGTTGAAGTCTCCTGATATGAATGCATTGCTGTCAATTTCTCCTTTAATTCTGCTAGTATTTGTTTCACATAAGTTGGTGCTCCTGTGTTGGGTGCATATATATTTATAATGGTTATATCTTCTTATTGGATTGACCCCTTTATCTTTATGTAATGTCCTTCTTTATCTCTTGCTACTTTCTTTGTTTTGAAGTCTATTTTGTCTGATATAAGTACTTCAACTCCTGCCTTTTTCTCCCTATTAGTTGCATGAAATGTCTTTTTCAATCCCTTTACTTTTAGTCTGTGGATGTCTGTGGGTTTAAAGTGAGTCTTTGTAGGCAGCTATAGACGTGTCTTGCTTTTTTATCCATTCTGTTACTCTGTGTCTTTTGATTGGTGCATTCAGTCCATTTACATTTAGGGTGATTATCGATAGATATGTACTTATTGCAATTGCTGGCTTTAGATTCGTGGTTACCAAAGGTTCAAGGGTTGCTTCTTTACTATCTAACCATCTAACTTAACTTTCTTGTTAAGTTATTGTTAATACCGTCTGTTGTTTCTTTATTTCTCTCCCTTCTTATTCTTCCTCCTCATTCTTTATATACTAGGTGTTTTATTCCTTGCCGTTAGTTAGTATTTGGATGGTCTTCTTTCTTTGCTATGACTTTATTTTCTCTGGTGACATCTTTTTAGCCTTAGGGGTGCTTCCCTCTAGAGCCGTCCTTTTAAAATGTCCTGTAGTGGTGGTTTATGGGAGGCAAAGTCTCTCAACTTTTGTTTGTCTGGAAATTGCTTAATCCCTCCATCATATTTAAATGATAATCGTGCTGGATACAATATTCTTGGTTCGAAGCCCTTCTGTTTCATAATGTTAAATATATCATGCCATTCTCTTCTGGCCTGTAAGGTTTCTGAGAGTCTGATGGGTTTTCCTTTGCAGGTGATCTTTTTTCTCTCTCTAGCTGCCTTTATTTTTTTATTTTTTTATTAAGTTGAAAGAACTTCAAGGATGTATTTTAACTCCAATATGTTTTTTTTAATTATCATTAATTTACAATTACATGTGCAGTATTACAATTATTAAACTACCCCTTCATCAGGTCCCCCCCACCAACCCCATTACAGTCACTGTCCATCAGCATAGTGAGATGCTATATAATCACTACTTGTCTTCTCTGAGTTATACTGCCCTCCCCGTGCTCCCCCAACATTACATCTGCTAATCGTAATGCCCCTTTTTCCCGCTTATCCCTCCCTTCCCGCCCATTTTCCCCAGTCCCTTTCCCTTTGGTAACTATTAGTCCGTTCTTGGGTTCTGTGAGTCTGCTGTTTTGTTCCTTCAGTATTTTTTCTTTGTTCTTATACTCCACATATGAGTGAAATCATTTGATACTTGTCTTTTTCGGCTTGGCTTATTTCACTGAGCATAATAGCCTCTAGCTCCATCCATGTTGTTGCAAATGGTAGGATTTGTTTTCTTCTTATGGCTGAATAATATTCCATTGTGTATATGTACCACATCTTCTTTATCCATTCATCAACTGATGGACACTTAGGTTGGTCCCATTTCTTGGCTATTGTAAATAGTGCTGCAATAAACATAGGGGTGCATCTGTCCTTTGCAAATTGGGCTGCTGCATTCTTAGGGTAAATTCCTAGGAGTGGAATTCCTGGTTCAAATGGTATTTCTATTTTGAGTTTTTTGAGAAACCTCCATACTGTTTTCCACAATGGTTGAACTAATTTGCATTCCCACCAGCAGTGTAGGAGGGTTCCCTTTTCTCCACATCCTCGCCAGCATTTGTTGTTGTTTGTGTTTTGGATGTTGGCCATCCTCACTGGTGTGAGGTGATATCTCATTGTGGTTTTAATCTGCATTTCTCTGATGATTAGCGATGTAAAGCATCTTTTCATGTGCCTGTTGGCCATCTGAATTTCTTCTTTGGAGAAGTGTCTATTCATGTCCTCTGCCCATTTCTTAATTGGATTATTTGTTTTCTGATTATTAAGGTGCATGAGTTCTTTATATATTTTGGATGTCAACCCTTTATCAGATACGTTTTTTATGAATATATTATCCCATACTGTAGGATGTCTTTTTGTTCTACTGATGGTGTCCTTTGCTGTACAGAAGCTTTTCAGCTTGATATTGTCCCACTTGTTCATTTTTGCTTTTGTTTCCCTTGCCCGGGGAGATATGTTCATGAAGAAGTTGCTCGTGTTTATGTCCAAGAGATTTTTGCCTATGTTTTTTTCTAAGAGTTTTATGGTTTCATGAGTTACATTCAAGTGTTTGATCCACCTTGAGTTTACCTTTGTGTATGGGGCTAGACAGTAGTCCAGTTTCATTCTCTTACATGTAGCTGTCCAGTTTTTCCAACACCAGCTGCTGAAGAGGCTGTCATCTCCCCATTGCATATCCAAGGCACTTTTATCAAATATTAATTGACTGTATATGTTTGGGTTAATGTTTGGATTTTCTATTCTGTTCCACTGGTCTGTGGGTCTGTTTCTGTGCCAATACCAACTTGTCTTGATTACTGTGGTTTTGTAGTAGAGCTTGAAGTCAGGGAGTGTAATTCCCCCTGTTTTATTCCTCCTTCTCAGGATTGCTTTGGCTATTCGGGCTCTTTGTGGTTCCATATGAATTTTAGAATTATTTGTTCCAGTTCATTGAAGAAAGCTGTTGGTAGTTTGATAGGGATTGCATTGAATCTGTAGATTGCTTTAGGTAG